>CM021780.1:215315-227896 GCA_011076525.1 Nettapus auritus
GGCAGGGCTTCATGGAAGGCTTTGGGCAGTTGGTCAAAACCCCCTGTGATTTCGTCAAAGCTGAAAGGAAGAAAAGGGAGGTGAGGGAAGGACACTGGGTTTCAGTAACTGTAAAACCTGAATTCTCCTAGAGGTAATAACAGAGCTCAGAGTTAGGTTTCCCCATCAGATCTGTGGACCAGCACAAAACAGGGTTTCCTATAAGAGACATGTTACCTTTTCTCTTCAAAGAAGATATCAAAATCCCACAGCGAGGCAAGGAAAGACAGATAAAATCCAGAGTCCTCATTCAACAGGTCACCGATCATCTGAACAGCTCCTCGGCTCAGATTTCCTACTTTGATCAAATATTCCTAGAAAGGCCAGGAAACAAACAGGGCCTGATGTTATTATCTCAGACAGTGCGTGTATCCCCTATATACCCCAAGGAAAAATTCATGCCCTGTTGCTTGATGCTCCATCTGATTACAAGACCCACCCATGGAGGAACAGGAGGAAAGAGAAGCGTCTCTCCTCTTTGAAAATAAGACAGCTCTAACAACTCCTTCCAAGTCAATTGCTTTTTCTATTATTATTTTTTTTAAGCAGGAGGCAGAATTGGTTAGGAAAAAAACACTTTGAAGTGTTGACAGAGAAAGGGACTAGAGCACTTCAAACCCTTTCTTCAAGAAGTTTTATCATCAGCAGGGAAATGAAATTTATTCTCAAGCCACTAACCTTGGTGGAGAAGGAGTCATGTTTTGTCAGATATTCCTTGCAGTCCATAGTCTGGAACTTTTTGAAAGCCTGAAGAGGAAATATTGATATACTCACGAGAGAAAGCACATTTCCCAAAGCATTGCCCCCTGCTCTGTTCTGGTAGGATTCATCCGAGGCTTTCAGTCCTAGAGATTTGGGAACCCTGGGGCTGAGCTAGAGCTAGCAGATCCTGCCTCACCTTTTAGGAATTTATCCCTTGGCATGGCATTTTCTATTTCCTCCAACTCCTGGTGAATTCATCCCAGAGAAATGAAGGCGGATGAAAAGCCTCTGCATTCGGCTAGCCTAGATTCTTTCTGATTTTCACACCAAAATGACCCTATCTTCCCCAAATATGATGGCAGATGAGGGTGCACCGCAACCCAGAGGGATGGGTGCTGGTGCAATCCATTCCTTGTGGCCACGTACCTTATGTAGTGCCTCCCTGTAAAGCTGGCTGGCACTTTTGCCCCTCTCCGAGGGATGCAGCTTGTATTTTAGGATGTCAGGGTTCCTATCCACTTCCCCGGCTCTCGCCCGGACGCCATTCACAAAGTACCAGGTGTTGTTGTCTGTCTGGAAGAATGGGTTTAGCTTCAGGTCGAACTGCCTAATAAATTCACGAACCAGCCTAGAAAAGAGCAGAGAAATAGGGAGGTGCTTGCAAACACCCAAACCCTGCTACTGAAGCATTAAAAACGTGGAAAGGAAACTTTCTCATCGACCATGGGGAAGCCTATGTGTCCATTTGTAAGTGCAGATAGGCATTATCATCTCTGATAATTGTCAAAATTATCAAACACAGGTGGCCACTTGCTTTTTGGGCCATTTTTATGCAGCTGCTAAGCTCTGGGGGGTGCATGGGGGAAATAGTTTTCCTCCTGCTCTCCTCCATCCATTTCCAAGCACAAACCCTTGGCACCATCTCCACCCTCAGCCACATTCCTCCTCTTTTTGGGGCAGGGCAGGAGGACACCGCCTTACCTGTGCTTGCCTGGCAGGCGCATGGCTCCCAGCTCCACGTACCAGTCCTGTCCCTCCTCTCGGTAGGTCCTGATCCTCCCCCCGACCCGATTGCTGGTTTCCAAAATGGTAACCTGAAAAGCAATTCAGGGTGGAGGTTGCAGGTTTTCAGGCTTTGGTGATTTTATGAAAACAAAGCAAGCTCGTGGGCATCGTTGCAAGCAGCCTGTGTGCCCCGTGGAGCAGGATAGGTCCCCTCCAGATGACAAAAGAGCAGTCTTTAGATCCAAAAAGCTTTGTGTTGGCCAAGATTCCCCTTGCCTACAGCACAGTCCCTAATTTCTGCATCACATTTGTGCACCCCCTCTCTGCTGAAAGAGTCCTAGTGTCGGTTCAGCTGCTCCGTATGCTGGAAGGGTTTGGAAAACAGCCAGAGAAAGGCAGATTCCTGTCTTTCCCACATCCAAACCCCCCAGAAACAGAGGAAAAGGCACCCAACAGGCACAATCTCTTTACTTTTTGCTGCTTGTGTTCATTTGGGGGAACATCTGAATGAGCTGCTTTGCAAATGCCTTCCCTTTTTTCCCCCCTATTGCCTCTTGTCCACGCTTGTAGTTTGAAAATCATGCATGAATCAAGTGAAATTCCTGGAACCTGCTCGTTTTTCCTTCCTTCTCCCATTACTGTATCTACTCCTGCATTTATTTTCAGGGGGAATAAATTTATTTCCCTCTCCAGGCTGGAAATTCCTTACGGTAGGAAAACAAAATGTACAACCGCTCACCTTGTGGCCGGCATCTTGGAGGAGCTTCGCTGCCGTGAGCCCACTTATTCCTGCACCGACGATGACCACGTTTGCTGGCTGAGTTGCAGGTCCCAGCCCATGCCTGACTATATCCAGTAGCTCCTCGTAGTCTTTGTCGTGAAGGCAATACTCAGGGAAACACGAAAACCTCTTGGCGCTCACGACCCCCACGAGCAGGAGGATTTGGAAGAGGACTAGGGAGGGAAGAAAGGAGGAGAGGAAAATAATGTAGCGAAGGCGCTCGGCAATCCTCATGTAAGTTCAGTCCTGAGAGCCAGGGAGGGAGGTGGCAGCACAAACCGGTGCCCAAACCCCGAAGAGGAATGAGCAGCAAATCATTTTTCAAACTGACTTGCGCGATTGTGAAATCCATGGCATCAGCAAGGCTCTCACGACCACAGCCAGATATCAAGAAGGGCCAGTGAATGCGAATTTAGTTTCGAGGAAAAAAACAAGCCCAGAGATATTTTATTTCATACGTTCTGCTTGTGTAGCTCTTGCAGTGAGTTTCCAAAATGAGTTTGACTTTTTTGAATAAGCTCGAAAGGCTCCATAATGAGGAACGGTAATTTAATGGCGTACATGTGCAAGGAATTTAACAAAGTTTTTTTAAAAAAATATATTGTTGTGCCAACTGCCCTGTTGTGATGTCTCTGTGACATCACAATTTTAATGCACTGATATTGTCTTCTCCCTCCACCACACCATTACATGAGAAATAGGAAGAGATTATCTATATTAGATAGATGATGACAGGTGATGGGAAAGGAAGCTTGGTGACCAGAAACCGCGCTGGTTCTTCCTAATGTTTGCTGTTTCTAGTCTCAAGAATAACTCCAGGATAACTTTTGTTTTCTTTTCCTTCCCCCAGCTGTTGCTAGTTTCCTTCCAGGGAAAAAGAGGAAAAAAAAAAAAAAAAAAAAAAAAAAGTTTTTAAAACCACACCTTGAGTAATTCTTATTCACAGGGAAAATCCCTGTTGGAATCGCTGTTTTTGTTGGATCAGCCCCAGGTCTGCTGACAATCTGGGCCAACATGCAGCTGCTGCAAATGAGCCTCAGAGCTGTTGGAAGCAGGTCTTTCTACCAACCTCCCTGAAGATGTTGATTGTGGCCATAAAATAAATAATTAGAAAGCAGCTGCTGTGTTTAGGCCGTTTATCAACAGGCCTGCCATCCTAAAGCATGGCTGGAAGTGGTATCGTGCCAAGAAAATTGCATTAACCTTCTTGATCCAATGCTGCCCCTGCCCTGAGAAGACTTGAGGACCAGGGACGTTGCCTTGAGTTGTGGTTTTGGTAGGCTGTATAGCAGCAAAGAGCAAGTAGTTGGTTTTGTTGCCCCCATCCCACCTAACGTGACCACCCCAGCCAGCCCTGGCCGATGCAGAAGGCAAAGGAGATCCTCTGGATGGAGATCAGGGTGCCCGTGGAAGGAGAGTAAGCATGTTGGGGCGAGCTCTTGGAACCATGTGCTGGATTTCCACCTTCCACCAGCCCTTATGGTGGGGCTGGAGCCAGAGAAACCGCAAATGTGATGCAAGGAGGTGTCCTCCAGGAAGGTCCCCAGGGGAAGCTGAGCTTGCAGATGGGTTTCCATCATTCCCTACACACTTGGACACGTCCCAGTCCCCTTTGCGAGGGAGATCTCCCACTGCCAGGGCAAGTTCCACAGGATCATGAAATACTTTCGCTGGAGAACTGGAGATTTGAGGCTGGTTCCCTCAGGAGGTGACACAAAAGGCACCCACCAGACGTAGGCAAACCCAGCCACTGAAGACAAAAGAAAAGCAGCAGAAAGCAGCACGACACCCCGAAGTCCAGAGGAGAATCACTCACCCATCCCAGACATGGTTCCTGGAAGAAGGCAAGTCTTCTGCTGAGATTAGTTTTCATTTTATACCCTGGCTTTAAAAAAAAAAAAAAAAAAAAAAAAAAAACTCTGCCAACCAGTTCACCCCGGAAGAGAGCAAAGTGTGTATGTCATAAGAAGGGGAAGAAGCAATTGCATGTACACTCAGTTCCCCTGTATGTATTTTTTTTTTTTTTTTAACTCCCTGCTGTTGCCACCTCTTTGGTCATGAGCCATCAATTTACGGGACATGATGGGAAGCGCTGTGATCGTCAGAACAGACAAAGGGTGACCACACCCTTCTCTGTGATGAGCAGAGAGCTTGCTACTGGGAAAATATCTGGCTTGGGTATCTGGCTGCAGCCCCCTTAAACTATACTTAGATATTGTCACTCATCTCCCGCCGCATTGAGACCTGCAAGGTAGCATCCAAAATATCCTTTCTGGTGGTATTTCCAGGTGGCAGTTCATCGATCTCACACTTTTCATTGCATAATTTTGGTTATGTTGATAACCTGGCCCTGTTAGCATAGAGGGAACCAAGAGATGCCTGAAATGGTAAAAACACTGAGTTGTAATGCTATTTTTTTTCTTTAATCAAGAACTTTGTGTAGCTAAGAGACCATAACACCATAAACCAGCCTGAGGAAAGGTTCCTTGGCTGGTTCATCACACCCTGGTATGGATGGGCTCCAATCTTGGCACCTTGACTGGGCATCTCCTTAAAAATAACGATAATAAACCCACAGCAAACTTTATATTTTCCTTCATCTTATGCCTAACATCTGCCTTTTCCCATCAATGGGGCGATTTGCTGATTCAGTTTCAGAAACAAAACCCAGAACTGGTACTTCCCAGTCTTGTGGCCCTTGGGGTGAGCTCAGCACTGGGTAGAAGCAGTCCCTTTTGCTGGGACGTCCTTGGAAAAGCGCTTTGCTGGAAGAGCCCTGCAAGCCTCGGTAGTGATTGAATCATATTAGTGGTTTTTTGTTTGTTTTGTTTTGTTTTGTTTTGTTTCATGTTACAAACCTCCCATTTGTCTTCTGCCGTGCTTTCGGTTCTCCTTGTGCTGGAGCAACTACATGCAACCAAGCAGAAGTGACAGTAAATCATTCCCTCCTGCTATCAAAAGTCTGGGTTTTCGATTTTTGAGTGTATTTCCCTGGCCATTGAGAACAGGGAGGTTGAGAGCTTGGTGTGGCTTTGTCTAGTCCTCTTTCTGGCTTCTTTCAGTACTGCTTTCTTTTTTTTTTTCTTCCTTAATTGCAACAGTTGCAGTCTCCTGCACTGAGCTGACCTCATCACCATGCTTTTTGTCACCCAAAGCTCTACAATATTGCAGGTTTTTTCTGAGGTTTAAGCAGAATTTTGAAGAATTGTGGTAAGGGGTTTGGGGCTCAGTGCTGGTGCTCACCCGTGCTGTTACGTTGGTCAATATTAAGGCTCTAAATACAGAAGAGTAAAATGTGGATCCATGGGGTAAAACATGGATCAGGGATGGGTGTTGAGTGAACTTTCCATATGTTACCCCATCCATGAAGTCAAATTTGGGGGAAGTTTTAAATTATGACCCCACTGGATGAGCTTGCAGGCTTTCTGGGACCAGTACTCATAAAATTCCTTAAGCACAGATCAGAGAATTGGGGAATGATTTGGGTACAAAGGGAACTTAAAGCCCACCTGGTTCCAGCCCCCTGCCATGGTCAAGGACACCTTCTACTGGACCAGGTTGCTCCAAGCCCCATCCAACCTGGCCTTGAACTCTTCCAACGACAGGACATCCAACAGCTTTTCTGGGCAACCCATTCCAGTGCCTCACTGCCCTCTGAGTAAAGAATTTCTTCCTCATACCTTACCTAAATTCACCTTTTTTTTGTTTTGTTTTGTTTAAAGCCATCACTCCTTGTCATCACACTCCCTGAAGATTCCCTCCTGTAGCTCCCCTTTAGATATGGGGAGGCTGCTCACTTCTCCGGGCTAAATAACCCCAAATTTCTCAGCTTTTCTTCAAAAGAGAGGTGCTCCAGCCCTCTGATTATCCCCGTGACCTCCTCTGAACCCACTCTGACAGGTCCGTGTCCTTCTTGTGTCGAGGTCCTCGTGGGCTGATGACCAGGGTGCAATCTTTGTCATGCAGCAGGAATTGAGAAGAGATTTGCATCCGTGAGTTCTCTCGTTTCGTATGAGCTTGTCACGTAGCTACAAGAGTTTTGCAATGCTGTGCTCGAAGGGTCTTCCTGGAAGAAGTCAGGGTGTGGGTTTTTCCCTGCAAAAGTCATCGTTGTGGCAAGCTGGATATTTCCCAGTGCTCTTTCTTCTTCCTGTCCCCGCAGCAGCCCCATCATGGAGATTTAATCTTCCCCAACACCGTACACTCAGTGTCGCTTCTGGGATTGCCAATGAAGTTCACAGTGCTCTTAATACAGCCTCAGACCTCGGCTATGCCCCCAAAATGGTGTTTTTTAACAAAATTCCAACCCACATCTCTGCCTGCTGGCACATCAAGGCAAGATTCCAAATTAAGTCTTTGCATCCAGCTTTATGTCCACGAGTTCCCTTCTGTTCCCATTAAAACTGGGTGAGTAATGTCCATAGCTAATTTCCTTCTAAGAAAAATGAAAGCATTGCATGCTTTTCTATTCCATTTCTTGCTTCTTTGGGCTTTTTGGCCCCGAGCACATCCCCATTTAAGAAAATCCACCCACTTGCCTCTTCCAAATGTTAAACCCAAATCAAAGGCATCATGTATATTTTAAAAATTTATTTATTTATTTATTTATTTTTATTGCAAACCACAGCTTATTTTGTCTTGGTTTTTCTCTGCTTGCAATCCCCAGGCTGTTTCTTTGACACCTGCCGGCCTCTACAACGGCAGCCCACAACACGAGGCTTCTGCAAAATGAAGCAACGACTTCTTGAGTGATTTGAGAACAACATGATGAAACCAGCACTTACCCGTGTTCCCAGGACTGACATATTTTCGAGGGTGGTTTGTTTTGATAAGGCAGAGCTTAGTGCATGTCCCAGCAAGTCACTTCATGATGGGCCTCCAATAACAGGTTTTATTGTCTGGGGATAAGCAGCTCGCTATTAATTGCAAAAGGAGTTCCTCCCATGTTCCTGCTTCCGTGAGGATTACTGGAAATCCAGCTTCCACCTGAAACTTGAGGCTTGGAGAGGGACAGCTGGGGGAAAGACAACCCTATTGAATCAGCCAGGATAGGATGGGGGAAAAAAGGGTCCATTACTTGGGCCCTGGTGTCAGGTGGTTTCTTCCTTCTCGTTACAGCGACCTCTTTGTCCTGGGGTGTTGAGTAAGAAGCCGGAGGATTAGTGCAAAGCGGAGAACTTTGCTTAAAAAATGAAATTTCACATTGCTTCATTCTCTCATGCAACTGCTTGGCTTGGCTTTGCTCCCCCCCCCATTGCAGCTCTGGGTATTTAGTCCATAGGAAGGAAATAAGGGATTGTGGGGGAATTTGGATAAATTAGAAGGGAGAAGAATTGTTTTAAGCAGCCAGGCTGCAGGAGGAGATGAGCAGAGACCCCAAGGGCTGTGATGCTGCAGCTGCTCATGCTATGGGTTCGTGGGACATATGGAAAAAGCTCATTATTTTGTGCCCAGGGAGCATATTCTAAATTTATGACCCTCAAAAAAATGATTAAGGTTGGGGAGGGGGGATTTCCTGCAAATACCAGCTCACTGCTTCACGATGGGGATTTCCCATCAATGGGCAAAGGAAGGAAAGGTGCATGAGAAGTAGGATTGGCATCCCTGGGTCCATTCCCAGACAAGAAATCCTCAGGGAAGGCCAGGCAGAGCCTTGAATCTGGTGCTTTGGATTGTGTATCCATCCTAGCACTGCCCACCTGTGGTTTATACCCATTTATTTTCCCCTCCAGATCTTTGGTGGCATCTGTCTCACACTAATTTCTGCCTTTTGTGAGCAAGAATTTATACTGAGTTACTGCTCCAGGTCAACAAACAGAACTGGGACAATAGGATATATATTAAGGGCTTTTTTTCAGGGCTGAAATGCAATTTGCAGGTGCTGGAGCAGCATCACATACCCAGAGCATTCGGTAGGGTGAATAAATAATTAAATTCTTCTAAATAACTGCCTTATGGTTTTAATAGTGCTGTTTTGTTGTTGTTGTTGTTGTTTTTTTGAGAGAAAATCAGGGTTTTGGAGAGTTTGGAGTTGGTACAGGACATAGCACTCAGGGGGATTTGAGCACCTAAGAAAATAGAGGTGCATTTGCACTTGGGTATGAAAAAGGAGCTGTGCTGGAGAGGGAAAACCTGAGGATTGTATTGGGCTTAGGTGGCAAGGTTTTGGGAGCAGGTAGAAGAGGGTGGATGGGGCGGAAGTTGGTTTTGGTGTGCTTTGAGTTCCTACTGCTGCAGCCTGTTATTAGTGGGCAATAAATTCCATTCATCAGCCTTCTGCTGAGTCTGTTTTGCTCGTGACAGCAATCACTTGAGCGATCTCCCTGGTTTAATAAGGCTCGGCTAGCCCCGGAGCGTAGCTGGCCATTGGTGTGAAACCACCAGAGGTGGATCTGGGTGGACTCATTAAGTAATTAGTCATCATCACGCAGCTGGCACACAGATTTGCTGGTGATTTGAGCCAAGGATAGATGTTCTCCCAAAGGATTTTCTTCTCCTTCTTTTCCTGCTCACCCTGAAATCTCCCATGACATGTGCTGCATGTATGAAGTAAACCTCTGGGGATACGGTTGATATTCCTGCCCCCACCCCAAAAATAAACGCTAGTTTTTGTTAAGTGGAAGATTTGTGCTGCGATTTGTGCCATATTGTGGTTTAATATCATGGTGGGGTCAAAGAGGTGGGGGTCTTCAGGTCTTTTGGGGTCCCAATGTACATGGGGCGGGGGGGAGAGGGGCAGTGACCTGCATCATTCCATTGTGAAGTTTGGGGTCATTGTTCTCTGGGCCAATGGGGGGGCTCCGTCCTGTCCCTGATTTGCTTAAAAGGGGGTGGGCAGAGGCATTTGGGGGTTCCAGGGGTCCAGGCAAGGCAGGGTTGAGCCATGGTGTCTGCCGGGGGAAGCAAGAGATCCCAACGGAGGAGACAACCCCAGCGAAGGAGGAGGCAAAAGAATCAAGCTAGAAGACCTCCATCCAAGCCCAGAAGGCCCCATGGGAAGACGAAGCAGAAACGTGCAGAGCCACAGAAGAGAAGGGCCAAGAAAGGCTCCTTCAAGCCCATCAGCGCCAAGGCCCTCAACCGGATGAAGCGAGGCGGCAAGCTCCTGTCCCACGAGGCCAAGGGGCTCGTGGAGAGCTTCTTGCAGGACATCTACAAGCAGGTAGCGAAGGAGGCCGACCGGCTGCGGAGGGAGAGCCGCCATCCCATCGCCGGCCCCGCACACGTCCAAGCCGCCCTCCGCCGCGTGATGCCGAAGAGGTTCAGGCCCGCCACCAGCGCGGCCGCACGAAGCAGGCACTAAAAGCCAGAGCCTCCCTCCTTTAACCCCCCTCGGGAGCAAGATCCAAAAGGCCGAAGGAGAGGGATTAAAGGGCAGAAAAGCTGCTGGGAAGACCTGTGCGAACATCAGCGTATGGAGGAGAGTCTGCGGGGGAGGAAATCTTAAAATCAGCATGGCAATAAAGCACAAACTCAGCAGCATTTGGTGGTGTCAGAGTGGTTTTTTTGTTCGTTTGTTTGTTTTATCATGAGGTTCACAATTTCATTAGTGAGAAGTTGTGGGTGTTGTGTTAGAAAAATCAGGGTTTCCACCCTTGTTGCTGCAAGGCGATGCTTATATACCTGAATCTATATAAATTGCCGATGATCTGAATGTCTGTGAGCAAGGAAAATGTCACAACGCCCTAAACTGCCCCAGGATAGCAGTGGTGATAGCCCAGCCCTGCCCTCGTCAGGATATTAGCCATGGTAATTAAAGCAGTGATTCTTCGAAAGAAAAATCAGCCTGGCAACACATTCTGACAGTGAATGCGAGAGCATGTGTGCGTGCTTCTAGGGTTGAATTTGAGGGAAAAATATATATATAGTGGTTGTTAGCAGGAAAAAAAAATAATAATAATAATAATTAAAAAAATAGTTTTTTGGTGTGTGGGGAAATAAAGGAGTTTCCCTGACCGGGAATCGAACCCGGGCCGCGGCGGTGAGAGCGCCGAATCCTAACCACTAGACCACCAGGGAAGCTATGAGAAAAACGGCTCCGACGCGGCCCCACGCGTGACCCCATTGCGGGAGGACCCCAGCCCACGGTCGGGGGGGGTTGCGTTTTGTCCCCCCCGTCAACTGGGACCCCCCAAAAGCAGCGTGTGCCTGCCCCGTTTTCTCGTTGCAACCCCCTCGTGTTCTCTGCCCACGAATGGGTGCAAAGGGCTGGGCGCAGAAATGGGGACAGGAGCGAGTTTTAGCGCCAGGAGAAAAAAAAAAAAAAAAAGGAAAAAACGGCGCTTTTCCCTAAATTGCGTGCAGGATTTAAGGAAAATTATTAAGATGGCAAAGGAAAAGATGTGTCAGAAGTGGGATTTGAACCCACGCCTCCATTCGGAGACCAGAAAACCCCAGGGAGGGAAAGCAGAGCCTTGAGTCTGGCGCCTTAGACCACTCGGCCATCCTGACACTGCTGGGAGCCTTCTTCCCCCTCCTCATCCTCGAGAATTAAGCTTCAGGAAAAATGAAGTGGGTTTGGAGGGCAGACTTTTGGGACTTTGGTTGGGATTCAGCCATGTAAATGCATATATATTATATTTATTTTACATATATGTGTGTGTTTTTATGTATTTCTGTATTTTCTTTGCCCTAATTGCGGGTTTTTCTGGCTCATATCTTTATGCAAATTACGCATAACGTCACAGGAGCCTTGTCTCACCCAGCCAACCCCGGGCTGCGGTGTCGAGCCCTCATTTGCTTACACCCACCCCTAAAAAAACCCTGGGACACCCCTCCAGCGAGGACCACTGAGGCCGAAGGAGACACCATGACCAAGGCCACCAAGAAATGAGGGCATCCTCCAAGAACGAGGAGGAGGAGGGAGCAGAAAACCCAGCAAAGCCTTAAAAAAAGAAGGTCAAGGCTCTGGAAACCAGTTCCATAGGTTCCAGTTCCAACCAAGCCTCTCGCTGTGGATGCTTTCCTTCTTCTCCCGTGCCTGGGGAAAAGAAGAAAGAAAAAGAAGGAAGGAGACAATAAATAAATACATAAATAAACTCAGACCACACCAAATGTCTGGTTGGGGGCTGGAGACCTTGCTGGGGATATTTGGAAGCAGGGTGATTGCTCCTGGACATCCTGAAACTACATTTATCCCATTGTGGTAGTGAGCTGGGGAGAGAAATGATGATTTCTGCCTCCAGTTCTATTTTGGTCTGGGCTTGTGGGTTTGGTGCGATTTTGCAGAGGTTCTAGGAGCTGGGACAGGGGTAGAGTAGTCAAGGTCAGTGTCTGGAGCCCCCTAACCACATTTCCCAGACAAAATCCCAATGAATTTAGAGCCTAAATGTGAAAATATATGGGAAAAGGAGTGTGCTGCAGAATGGCACCTGGGGAGAAAGTCCCAGGTGTTTTCCATTCCTCCCATTTTATTTTCTGGGTTATTTAAGCCCCTTTCTCAACTGTGTAAGGGCTCCTTGAGAGGGATCTTGTAGCTGAGTTGTGAAGACCTGCTGCCCATGTCTTCTCCTCCAGCTACAGGCCAGAGGAGATCCCACCAGGTAGAGCAGAAATCTGGGTGCTTTGGGGGAGTTCCTACAAGATTTGGGGGCTCTGGTGGAGAGGGGAAGCCCCAAGGCTCCCTACATCCCAACTCCTCCCACCGCTGCTGCATAAAACACAGGGCATGGGGCATTCTGCCTTCTTGAACCACCTGAAAAATGATCTGGGGGTCTCCCCGTGCCCTCTCATGGAGCTACGTGTGAGGATTGGTGCCCCCCTCCCTGCTCCTTGCACTGGTCCCAGTATGGGGATGGAACTGGGAGGCAGGGCAGCCCATGGGGGTCCCTTCCTCCCTCCCCATGCCCATCACCTGGAGGCTCTGGATGTGGGGCAGAGGGAAGCCCCTTGGCCTCGATGGACCTGGGCATGGTGGGGATGAGGGCAGAGGTCCCCCCAAAATTGGGGCTCGGTCCCTTTGGGATCATCCCCCTGCTGCCGAGGAGGGATGCAGGGGGTTAAAAGGGGGGAGACTGCAGCAGTTGGCTCTGGGAAGGAAGGGGTTAAATGCCTT
>CM021780.1:232296-301692 GCA_011076525.1 Nettapus auritus
CCCACACCCCAAATTCAGACCCCCATCTCAGGAGCTGGGGGGAGGCAAGGATGCCCAAGGCTCTTGGGGGGCTGCGTCCCCCTCCCCAGGCCTCCACGCCACGCTGGGGGGCAGGAGAGCTTTGGCAGCCCAGCCCCTGGGGGCTGTGGAGGAGGAAGAGGAGGAAGGCACAGAGTGCTGCTGGAAAACGGAGCCGGTCTCCTCCGGCCAGAGCTCCGGGGGTGTCGGCGTGCCCCCCAGCCTCTCCCCTTCCCACCACGAGGACGGCAGCAAGGAGAGGCTGCTGCGACCCCCGCTACCACCGCCGGAACCGGCGTGCAGTCGCTGGTGAGCAGCCAGGGCGGTGGCGAGGCCGAAGGCTTTGCCGCACTCGGGGCAGACGTGGCGCTTTTCGGGGCCGCCCTGGACGTGGGCCCGCTGGTGCCGGTTGCGGTGCGAGCTGCGGCCGAAGCGTTTGCCGCAGTGGGCGCAGGAAAAGGGCTTCTCGCCGGTGTGGGTGAGCCGGTGCCGGTCGTAGTGGGAGCTCCACGCGAAGCCCTTGCCGCAGACGCCGCACTGGTAAGGCTTCTCGCCGCGGTGGAGCCGCCGGTGACGTTCCAAGCTGGCCGGGGTGCTGAACCCTTTGCCGCACTCGGGGCAGGCGTGGGGTCGGCCCGGTTGAGCGGCGTGGGTGCGGCGGTGGGCCAGCAAAGTGGAGCTGACGGCGAAGCTCTTGCCGCAGTCGCCGCAGCGGTAGGGCCGCTCGCCCGTGTGCACCCGCCGGTGGCGCTCCAGGTGGGAGCTGACGGCGAAGGCTCGCCCGCATTCCCCGCAGCGGAAAGGTTTCTCCCCGGTGTGGATGCGCCGGTGGCGCTCCAGGTGCGAGACCCAGCCGAAACTCTTGCCGCAAGCCCCGCACGGGTAAGGTTTTCCTCCGGCGCCGCTTTCCTCGGCGCACGTTTTGGCAGCCTCGCCGCTTTGCTGCTGCTGCCGGGCGTGCGTTCGCCGGTGCTTGGCCAGGGCCGAGCCCCAGCGGAAGCAGCGTTTGCAATCCGGGCAGGGGTAGGGCCGCTCGCCGGTGTGGACGCGCTGGTGCTTGAGGAGGTTGGAGCTGTGGCCGAAGCTTTTGCCGCACTGCTGGCAGCGGTAGGGCCGCGGGGGGCTGCCGGGGGGCTCGTCCCCGGCTGGCGGCGTCTGGGTGCCCTTGTGCTTGAAGCGCTGCGGGTCCGTCTGGTGGTTGAGGCGCTTGCCGCAGTCGGCGCATTTCTGGGGGGGCGGCGGCGGGGGCTCTTCCTCCTCCTCCTCGCCATCCTCCTCCTCGGAGGCGGCGGCGGCGTGGGTGCGCATGTGGCGGTCAAGGTGGGAGCTCCAAGCGAAGGCTCGCCCGCACTCGGCGCACTGGAAGGGCTTCTCGCCTGTGTGGATGCGCCGGTGGCGCTCGAGGTGGGAGCTCCAGGCGAAGGCTTTCCCGCACACCCCGCACTCGTAGGGTTTCCCACCCAGGTGGCTCTTCTGGTGCCGGTCGAGAGCCCCCGGGTCGGCGAAGCTACGGCCGCACTGGGGGCACCGGTTGGGTTTTTCCCCGCCGGGAGCGTGGGTACGCTGGTGGGTGAGCAGCGAGGAGCTGACGCTGAAGCGGCGGCCGCAGTCGGGGCAGGCGTAAGGCCGCTCGCCCGTGTGGACCCGCTGGTGGATGGTGAGGTCGGAGCGCTGGATGAAGCCCTTGCCGCAGTCGGGGCACTCGTGCGGGCGGTCGCCGCTGTGGATTTTTTGGTGTTTCACCAGGGCCGACTTGTGGCTGAAGCTCTTGCCGCACTCGCCGCACGTGTTGCCGGGCTGGGGGTCCCGCGGCGGCGGCAGCACTTCCCCGCTCCTGCCCGCCTTCGCCGTGGCCTCGGCCGGGCTCGAGGGATGCTCCTCGCCCGTGGGTTTTGCAGCTTCGGGCTCTTTTTCAGCAGTTTCTTCTCGGGTGGGTTCCTGCTCCGCTCGTGCTCCGTCCTCTGTGGGGCACAGGGAAAGAGAGACACAACCCAGGCAGGTTTGGGCTCTGCCGGGGCTGGGGAGATGAAATGGAGGGCAGGGAGGGATTCCTCCTTGTTTTATTCCACTCCTTCTTCCAGGGAAACATCTCTAGGGGAAGCATCTCCATGGGAGGTGATCCCCATCCCTCTGCCACCAGCACAAACGCAGTAATTAAATCACCGTCGCCTCCACCGCACCCCCATTTCTCTCTGGGCCACCCCAAAAATGCCTCTTCCTCTCGGCTGACTGCAAAGGGGCTTTGGCATTTTCCATTTCGGCCAGGACATCCCCCTGGCATTGCAGTGTGGCCTTCCCAGCACCTTTTTCCATTTTGGGGAGATGTCCGCAGGTGAAAAGCCACCAGCAGGAGCCAAGCCCAAGGTTTTTTGCGCCACGGTCAAGGCACAATGAGGGGGGCTCACCTCCAGACGGGGCGTCCTTGGGTACGTGGAGATCCAGGGCTGTTGGTTCATCCTCGTGGGCCAGGCGGGACAGCAGGTCAGGCTTGGAAATGGGGAATTCTGGAAAAAAAAAAAGGGGAGAAAAACACAAATCAGCAGGGCTCACCCTCCCCAGGAGCCCCCCAGCCCCTTTCACAAAGACAAGCGGATCCAGCGAGCCAGATCCTGTGCCCATCCTTGGCTATTTTGCCCATCCCCAAATTTTCTGCATTGTTTTGGGGTCTCCTCACCCAGCGCCATCAGCGTCTCGTAGCTCTCCTGCATCACGTCGCGATACAGCGCTCGCTGTCGCGGGTCCAGCAGCACGTAGGGCTCCATGGCCGACGTCGTGAGCCCCCCCCCTGCGACGAGGGGGGGGGCCCCCCCGCCGGCAAAAACCAAACCCCGAGGATTTGCGTGGAAACCCCCCCCCCCCAGATTTATTAACCTGTGGCTTCTCTGCTGGCTGATAGAAAGGCTGAGCCCTCACTGCATCACAAAACTGGGGACAAGTGGCTAATAAAACTCTATCCCTTAGCCCACCGTTTATTTTCCCAGATCTTCCAGCATGATACTTTAAAAAATAATAAAAGAATAAACCCCATATTCCATGAATATTCCATATTTCATTAACCTGCAGACAACATCCTCACCCTAAAACAGATTTATCACTTATCACTAGAGATGCATTTTTTTTACTGCACAAGCAGTCTACACTCAATACCTCAGCCAAATGCTTTTTTAATTTTTTATTTTTAATATAGATGAAGGTATTTTTTCTGAGAATTGCAGACAATTAGGTTAGAAGCACTTAAATCTGAGCGGTTGAATTACTGGATGCAAGAGTTTGCTTTCTAGTAGGTGGAACAGGTCCAAGACATGCTCTGTGCACTCTTTCCAGTGCACACACTTAGACAGCAGCTTTTGGGTGATTTTGCACTCAAATCTTATCAAAGTTAATTCCTACTGTACCAAATCCTGAAATCCTGAGTGCTTCTCCACAGGTTCCTTCACCTTCATCAAGACTTCTGTCCCAAACTTTCCAGAAATGCCCCCCCAAACACACAGCAATTGCTCCCCACCCCTGCAAAAAGGATGAATTACCCAATTATTTCTCTACGGTGCCCTGAGGAGCCACAAATTTCGGGTGCTCAGCACCATCTCTAACCGTGCTGTGGGGAAAAATGTGACTTTTCCCAAGTGGAGGAACCAGCTTTGGCGCTCTCCGCTGCAAAATCATTCAAAAAAAAAAAAAAAAAAAAATTACTCCCACTCCTCCCTCCTTTTGCTCATCCTCCTCCGCAAGCAGCATTTAGGATCCCGCTTTATTTCTATTTTCCAGCTGCCTGAGCTGCAGAGGATGGAGATGGAAGGACTGACGGGGAGACAGAAGGAAAGGTTTGGGGCAGGCTGTACCCAACTTACTGATGTCAGGAATAAAAGGGCGATTTCAGGCACACACCGCGGATCCCTCCTACATTTTTTTTTTCCCCTGGCAGCTCATCCTGCTTCATTTATTTTCCCGGGTGGCTTTTCCATCCTGCTAAAAAATAAAACAAAAGGGGGGGGGGAGTCAGCACTTTCAGCACTCAAAGGCACCCAAATGAGACACAAAATGAATCCCACACTGTGCAAACAAAACAAGGGGGAAGGACAGAGGGAGCCAGCACCTCCAGAAAGACAATGGAAAGAGCTTTTTTTTTTTTTTTTAAACAAGGATGGAGAGCATCTGGCGAGCTGAGCTGAGTGTGCGGGTGGCGAGGTGGATGGGCTGGGAGGGGAGAAGAAAGGAAGGACGGAGGGGAGAAGGAAAAAGGGGATGGAAAAGGAGCCATTTTACACTCCCTCTCCGCATCCAAAGACCAAGCCTCCCCGTTACCTGTGGTCTCCGGCTCGGGAGGTGCTGGCGACAAAGCCTGGAGGTGCCCCACTTTCTGCCCCCCACCCTGCCTTGAAAAAAAAACCTTCTTCTCCCCCCAAAACACAGCACAGAGGGGCAGGGGGCTGGGTGTCCCCCCTGGGGTGCAAGGGCCACAGAGAGCGGTGGCCGCAAGCCCAGCCCCTCCGATATCCTGGGCAATAAGAGTTAAAAAAAAAAAAGGAAGGAAGGAATTAAAAAAAAAAAAAAAAAAAAGGAGAGAGAGAGAGAAGGGAAAAGAGCTCTGCACAATTGCCAGGGCCCTCTGGCGGCAATAGCTACGGCATGGGCGGAAATAGAAATTGAAAAAAATCCTTTGGGAGAAAAAAAAAAAAAAAAAAAAAAATCGCGTGGATGCACGGTTTCCCTTGCAAAACCTCCCCAAAATAACAACACATCTGGATGCACAATGTCAGCAGCAAAATCAGAGCAGTTCTTTGCCTGGCAGGCACTTTCACCCCCATGATGTGGCCAGCATGGTTTGAGGAGAAACAACAAGGTGTTGTTCCTAAAATTATAAAAAATATGACAATTTTGGGGTCCCACTGTGACATTTCCCCATGGATGGTTGTGGTTCACAGCGGAGCTCCTCACTGCAGGCCTCTGCCAGCACGAAGCAGGACCCCCCTAAATTTATGGATGATAAATCTGTTAGGGGCCACTTTGAGGGCAAATATCCTAAATTTGGAGATGGGGGAAGGTATCGTGGGGCATTTTAGCAAGTCTGGAGTGAGGGAATGGGGGAGCAGCTGTCCCAATTCTTTCCAAGGGCCCCTTCTGTGGAAAAAAAATGGGGGGAGTGGGGGGGAATATGTCAATGGGGACAGCTGCCTGCATATCCTGCCAGCAAGGAGCACAGTTCTGGTGTGTTTAAGAGCCCTATGAGGATTTAGGGGCTCACAGAAGCCGCAGAATGGTCCCATTCCCCCCTTCAGCCACAAAGTAGTTGTTTATTTTTTGGGGGGGGGGGAGTGCATCCTCAAAGGACCCATCACCGTGGCAATGGCTGCCCTCACCCAAGATGGACACCAGGGTTTCATTCCCCCCCAGGGGGCCATCTTGAGCAAGGCTTTCCTCAAGCAAAAGGGAGGAAGCAGCCATCTCGCCCTACTCGCCCCGAGGGCCCTGTAGGGAGGGGGAGCCCGCAGCCATCTTCTCCTCTTGCCCTGCCTGAGGGCGAGGCGGCCATTTTGGAAGCGGGCACGTGGCCGCCATTTTGGAAGCGGGCACGTGGCCGCCATTTTGGAAGCGGGCACCTCCTCCCTGAGGAGATCCCAACACGCAGGCCCTGAATCGGCAGTTTTTCACCCCAAATTCTAGCCCACCCCATCCAAACCACCGCCAGGAAGTTACCTCTCCCACAGCTACTTCCTCCTCAGAGCAAATTTCACCAGAGACAGTGAGGAAAATGTAAAGAAAGGCAGGGAAATTGTGGTATTAAATCCTCCGTCTCATGCTTCTTCCCCCCCAAAAAAGGTCCTCAGGGAGCTCCTCCAACTTCTACTTTGCAATATTTAATCATTTGCACAGGAAACCTGGCTGCTGGGTGGCAGGGGTGCAAACCCAGCGCCAAATTTCCCCAGAAGACTTAATTTTGAGGTGAAACAGGACACCCCAAGAGTCTGCTGTGACCCAGCGTGACTCCAAAAGCTCCTCGCTGGACATGGTGTCTCCTTTTGTTATAAACAAAAACTGGTTTAAAAATGACAAAAATCAAAGCCAAGGCATGCAAATGGCTTATAGTACTATTAAGGCTTAATTACGTCTGTGAAGATGCATTTGAAATTAAATGTCACCAGGGTGGTTGGGGCAGGTTTCAAGCACCCACCTCAACACTCCAGGATGCTTCTCTGTGCCATAGGCACCCCAAACCCAGGACCTTGCTGGCGTCAGGGCAATTAACCTCCTTTAATTTTCCATCCCCAAAAACGTGCTTTCCCTCTGGCATTTCCTGTGGTGCCAACTGAGAAGAAAAATTAATAAAAATAGAAGAATGCGACAGCGGAAGAGGGGGACAGCTCCGGCCCCACGTGCCCTGTGGTGACACTGTCGGCAAAGAACTCTGAACATTAAGAAAAATTAAAATTGCCAGTGTCAAATCTACCAAAGTCACGTAGTTGGAAGTTGAGACATGACGACGATAATTGTGATTATTAATGCGTGAGTTCATAGTAGCTGTTTCACAGGGACGGGTTAAGATGTGGATAAACGTGTATCAGAGGTGTATTTTCAGGGAGCTTTTGGGGGATTTGGAGTTGGCAGAATTTGGGGGGGAACAGAACAATTGGGGATTGTGGAGGTGGATGCAGCATGATGCAACATTATAGACACCAAGGTGCTGGGGGTGGGTGTGCATGTCTTCTATAGACCCTATAGATTCTAAGGCTGAGGAGCACCCTATAGGGACAGAGGCATTCCCCTCATCATATAGTGACCCCCCCAGCACCCTATAAGAAGCCCTGCACAGCCACCCCCCAGCATATTAGTGTCTATAGGGTGCTCTGTGTGTGCATGGCTTCTATATTTCCTATAGGCACTAAGGTGCTGGGGCGGTGGATGTGCAGAGCTTCTATAGACCCTATAGATACTAAAGTGCTTGGGGGTGATGTGAAGGGCTTCCATAGACCCTGTAGACACTAAGGTGCTAAGGGGGGTATGTAGGGCTTCTACAGACCCTATAGACACTAAGGTGTTGTGTGTGTGCATGGCTTTTATGGACCCTATAGGGACTAAGGTGCTGGGGGAGGGATGTGCATGTCTCCTATAGCCCCTGTAGGCACTAAAGCACACCCCCCCTAGCACCCTATAGGGTCAGAGGCATGCTCCCCCCTCCCACCACCCTACAAGGCTCCAGCACCCTATAAACAACCCCAAATTTCTTCCAAATTCCCTTCAATAGGGGTCGTGTCCCCCTCCCTCCCCCCCCCATAGGACCCTATAGGCACCAAATCGCCCCGCCCCCTTTACGGCCCCGCCCCCTCAACCCTCCCGCTAAGCCCCGCCCTCTCCCCCTCCGCGCAGGCGCACTCCGCCCCCCAGCCGGCAACCCCCGCGCATCGCGCATGCTCGGCCCCGCCCCCTCGCGGCACACATGCGCGGTCCCGCCCCCGGCGGCCGGCAGTCGGGGCGGCGGCGAGGACGGGAGCGGAGCTCGGAGCGCTGCGCTGCCCGCTTTGAGGGCGGGGGGGGGAGAATCCGGCATGGAGGCGCCGCCCGCTCCCCCCGCCGTGCCGCCGGCACCCTGCAGCGCCGCCCGCAGCCTGCAGGACGAGCTGACGTGCCCCGTGTGCTTGGAGTACTTCACCGATCCGGTGCTGGTGGCCGAGTGCGGCCACAACTTCTGCCGGGCCTGCGTGACCCAGTGCTGGGAGGACTCGGCGCGGCGCCTCTGTTGCCCTCAGTGCCGTGAACCGGTGCCGCAGCGGCTCTTCCGCCCCAACCGCTCCCTCGGCAACATCGTCCACATCGTCCGCCAGCTTGGGCTGCCCCCCGGCCCCGCCGAGCCACCTCCGGGGCCTCCCGCCCCATCTCCGCCTCTACCCGCAGCCGCTCCGCCGGGTCCCCCTGGGCCTCCGAGGTGTCCCCGGCACGGTGAACCCCTGCGGCTCTTCTGCGTGCAGGACCGCCGGGCCGTCTGCGTGGTCTGCCACCTCTCCCGGGAGCACCGCACCCACACCGTGCTGCCCGCCGAGGAGGCGGCGCACGCCGCGGAGGTGAGCGGGGGGAGCACCCGAAGAGCACCCCACAAGCACCGGGGGGGTGTTACGGGGTGGGGGTGCAACGGGGAACCCCCCCCTGGGGTGTAATTGGGGTCTCTTGGGGATGAGGGTGCGGTGGGGGGCTTGGTAGAGGAGCCCCCCTTACCCTAGTAAAAATAAGGTGCGGTGAGGATTCTATTTTTGGTGTAATAGGGTTTATTGAGGGTTGGGGATAGAATAAGGATCCTTGTTCTAAAAGGGAAGGACCTTTATTAAATGTGGGGGTGTAATTCGGGCACCCCACGTGGAGCAGTGCACCTCGAATCCGCAGGGACCCCCCCCCTACACACACAGTGGGGTGTAAAAATGACCCCTTAGGTTTTAAACACAATGAGGAGATTTTATCGGGGATATGGAACCCCCAGCTCACATTTACATGGGGTGCAGTGCTCTGGGGTTGCCCCCACGTGTTTAATGGGTCCCACACAGGGCTGTGGGGGCTCATTGGGGACCCCCTTCAAGGGTGGGTGCTGCTTCATGCGGTGGGGTGGGATTTGGGGGGCAGTAGGGTCCCAAAAGCCCCCCAGAACGGGGAAATCTTGGGGTGAGGGCTGACCTCGTGCAGTAGGATGAGTCGGGGGGAGTGCCCCCCATTCAAAATGGAGCTGGGTTTGGTCTCCCGTGCAAAATAACCCGGAGATGGAGGGGCACGGGGTCGCCTTTGTGCGGGTGTGAGTGTGCAAAACAACGCCGGGCACCCCAAAATCCTCACCTGCCACATTCCCAGGCAGAAATCCCCATAAAGTAAATGTGGAGCCGGCCTCCTTAGGATGGGGATAGGTTTTTTTTCCAGTACTGAGCGTGATTTGGGGCTAAAATGGAGCAGGAAAGCTTTTTTCCCCTCCAAATTAAAAAAACTAGCCCAGGGCGGATGGGGAACGTGACGCAGGGCGAATAGGGAGCTGGATGGAGATGGGGCCACCCTCCTCCTTGCCTTGGGGGGGCTTTTTGGGGAGAATAATGAGGGATTTGGGGGCGGGCGAGCCGAAGCCGAGCGGCCAGGCCTGGTTTCTCGGTCGGGGAGGAGAAAAGCAAGATGCCGGCCGGGTGCTTACTGCGCAGCGGCAGCTGGAGGAGGAGGAGGAAGGGGAGGGTGGCACCAGGGAGATCTCGCACCGCAGAGCGTTAAACCTCCCGTTAATTCTTAATTTCCCTTTTTTATCCCGTTTTTCGGACCAGATTGGGATCCTTTCCATCTTCACCCGTGGGGGATTTTAGCGAGGGGCTGGAG
This sequence comes from Nettapus auritus, assembly GCA_011076525.1. Taxonomy (NCBI): domain Eukaryota; kingdom Metazoa; phylum Chordata; class Aves; order Anseriformes; family Anatidae; genus Nettapus; species Nettapus auritus. The sequence goes on from CM021780.1 coordinate 241,645, forward strand.
CCGCCGTTGCCGCTCGCCCCAAATTTGGGATCTTGGCCTTTTTTAGCACGGCGACATCTCCGGGCAGCCCCAGCATCGAGCCCTGCCCTGTTTTTGTTGCCTCGTTCATCTGCCTTTGTGCTTTTTTTTTTTTAAAAAAAATGCTTTCCTCTTTTTCAGCCCTTCGCTTTCATCTCGTGCCCGCATCGTGCGCTCACCGCACAGCTCAGAGCTAAAAAAACCTTTTTTAGGGTTTTATTTCCCCTAAAAGATCCGCCGGGCCGTCCTCCCTGCTGCTTTTAATTCAGCGTTGCTAGGAGCTGCTTCGTCAGGGGGGGTCAAGTGACTGAAACGAGGCTGGGCTCTGCGGTTCGTTTAGCAGTAAGCCGTTAACGAACTTAGTACTGTGGCCAGAATCCCCCCCGCAGACCCCGAAGGGGCCGGGAGGTGAAAGCTGATCCCGAACTTGGTGGTTTGCGTTTGCAGGGAGCTAAAAACTGCTTTATTTCCCCCACCCCCTGCCCGTTTCTCTCTCTCCTTCCTGCTTTACTCTGAGCTGCTCGAGCTGCTTTTTAGTGGGGTTTTTTGGGGACCTGTCTTTCTTGGTACACCCCAAACTAAAGCGTGAGGATAATAAGGTGAGAGGGAGGATGCCTGCAGAGCTGCTTTCGCCCCAATTTGGGTTAAGGCTGTCTTTAGCCACAAAAAACATGGTGTTTGATGAGATTTAGCCCCTCGTGGCAGCATCACCAGCAGGAATCCCCTGTTGTTTTTCCTCCTGATCCCCCCCAAACCCTCACCAGCCCTCTTCTGCCTTCCAGGAGGTGCCGCAGGAACATTTGAGCTCCCTGCGAAAAGGACGCGAAGAAGCCAAGGCGGAGAGGGAGAGGCAGAGCGAAGACTTGCTGGTGAGTGCCTCGGGGCGAGGGACTTCCCCAAACCTTCCCCCCAGCCCCCCGGGGCCGCCTCCCTCACGCCGTTTTCCCCCTCCCCGGGGTTTTGCAGAAGCAGACGGAAGTGGAGAGGCAGAAGATCGTGGCCGAGTGCAAGGAGCTGCGAGGTTTCCTGGAGGAGAAGGAGCAGCTCCTGCTGTCCCGCCTGGAGGAACTAGACAGAGACATCGTCAAGAGGAGAGACGAGAGCGTCTCCAGGCTCTCCGAGGAGATCGCCCAGCTCGATAAACTGCTGGGGGAGCAGGGAGGAGAAAACGGCCCAGGGAACCAGTCCGGGCAGGTGAGATCTTGGGACGTGTCCTCCCAGCCCAGAGGTTGGGGGATAGCAGGGTGGAAAACCCCAAAGGGCTCGGGGCTGGCACATTTGGGGTAAAAAAAACCCGTAACGGAGACCGCGGGGTGCCGACGTGCTCTGTTGGGGAGCAATTTGGGCTCGGGGCTCTTAATTAACTCTGATTAACGCAGGGTTTTTCTGACTTCCTGCAGAGCTGCCGTGCTCATCTTCTGCCCCCTCCCCAAACTCCCCACGGCTGGGGGGATAAAATTGACTCGAAAATGAAGCTTTTTTGGTGCCAAGGACTAAAAAAATATCAGAATAAATCTCCCGGATGCTTTTGTCCCTTAATGCAGCATCACGGCGAGCTCCTGAATCTTGGCAGCTCGATGGCCGTCACGACTTTTCTTCATTTTTAACATTTGTGCGTTATTTTTTCCCCCCCAATTCATCCTAAAATGGGAAAGGGGGTGAAAAAACCTCAAAAAGGGCTGCCTGCCCTCAAAACAGCAGCCGGGAGCTGGCCCCATGAGCAGCAGGCTTGCTTTTGGGGTGGATTTTGGAGGTTTTGGGACTGACTTGAGGCTTTTTTTTCCCCTCTCCAGGTTGTCACCACGGCTGGAAGCAGGTGAGCGAACTGGGCCCTTGCTGGGGGAACTGGTCCGGCTTCACCTCCGGGTTCCCACCCACGCCTGAGCGTTACCCTCGGGGCAAAACCCGAACCTTTTGGGGTTTTGGAGGGGTGTGGAGATCCCTCCCATCTCCCATTCTCCCCAAACTGGGCAGCCCCAAACTGGTCCCAGTCCTCGAGAGGACGCACGGGGGGGGGGGAATCACCCGACACCGAACCCGAGCGGGTTCCTTCCTTGCCCTTGGGGTTTTTGCGGAGGGATCCTAACGGCGTTTTCTCCTCCCCAGCTTTGAGAGCTGGATGTTCTGCAAGCCGGAGGCTGGCTTCGCCGAGCTGGAGAAGAAACTCAAGAGCTTTTCCCAGAAGAGCGCGGTGCTGAAGGAGGTTTTGCTGGAGTTCAAGGGTGAGCACAAAAAACCCATCCTTTAAAAGTGTTTCCCCTGCTTAATTCGAATTAAAAGAGGGCTGTGCTCTCCCTTGGGCTTACTGGGGAGAGATTTTATAGTTCGAGGAGCTTCTCGTTGAAAAGGAAAAGCTTTTCTGCTTGAAAATCGCCTTTCCTTCGGGTTTCTGCCTGGAAGCTCGCTGGGGGCTCACGCAGGTGGGGTGCTCGGAGGGGTTCCCCACGCCTCAAGGAACCTGAATTTCTTTCTTTCCTTACAGAAAACCTTCGGTTCGAGTTGGAGAACGATACAGGTGAGCGGTTTGTGCTTTTTTAGGGGGGAGCCTGACCTTTATTTTTGCAATTCTGAGCTCAGTTTCACCTTCCAGGGGGGAAAACCTTTGAGGTAGGGCCTTCGAGCTAGCCTGAGAGACCAGGAGAGGAGAAAACTTCCCAAAGAAGGGGCAAAAAAAATGGAAGAGCCCAGGAAAGGCGGCACAATTCTCAAATGAATTAGGAAACCGCAGGGTTAAGAGGGCTCCGGAGCCGATCTGCTCTGTCCCGAGCACGGAGACCTTTGGCACGGCTCGGGGGGGTTGAGACGGCTCCGAGGTGGACTTTGAAACCCCCGGGTTTGGTTCGGGGGTGAAGCCGCCGTCTCCCTGCCTGGGTTTGTGGTGGCAGGGGAAGGAGAGACCCAAATCGAGCGGTCTCGGTTCCTCCCAGACCCCCGGAGGAGGGCAGGAGCGGCCCCTGAACCCGAGGATTTTTATTCTCCTTCCTCTCTGCCACCCAGCACCGGCTAAAAATGTCATTTCTGCCCCGAAATAGGCTGGCACGCCCAAATTTCTCCATTTTTAATGACCGAGGGGGGCCGACCTTTGCTCCCACGTGGCTTTTTGTGCTTCAAACCCCCTGAGGTGCCGTCCCTGCCGCTGTCCTCGTCTGGTTGGGGACACAAATCCCCGCGGGGGGGGTTGGAAAGGGCTTTTTTTTTCTCGATGTTCACATCCTTGTCTTTTTCCAGGCGATCTCTCTCTGGATCCGGACACGGCCAACCCCTACCTGGTGCTGTCGGAGGACAAGAGGAGCGTGAGGCTCAGGAGTGCCCCCCAGGAACTCCCGGCCAACCCCAAGAGATTCGATTATTCCTTCTGCGTGCTGGCGGCCGAGGGTTTCGTAGCCGGGAGGCATTACTGGGAGGTGGAGGTGGGCGACGGGGAGAGCTGGGTGCTGGGGGCGGCCCGCGAGTCGGTGCGGAGGAAGGAGAAAATCGACTTCGCCCCCGAGGAAGGGATCTGGGCGGTGGGGCTCAACTGGAAGGGGAAGAATTGGGATCAGTACCAGGCTTTCACCTCCCCGGAGACGCCCCTGTCCCTTTGCGAGAGGCCCAGGAAGATCGGGGTGTACCTGGACTACGAAGGCGGCTGGGTGGCGTTCTACAACGCCGATAACATGGCGCCCATCTTCACCTTCACGGCCGCCTTCACCGAGAAGATCTTCCCTTTCTTCTGGCTCTTCTATGTGGGCTCCTCGCTCTCCCTTTGCAATTGACCTCTCTGATTTCTTTCTTCCCACCCCCTTTTCCCCGAGGCGACCTGCAAGTAGTGCCCCCTATCCCCTTCCCCCTTTTTTCCCCCTTGCTTTCAGACAAAAAAAAAACCCAAAACCTCACCCGCGTTCCTAGTTCAGCTTTGGGAGGTTTTTCTCTTTCTCGTTTTAAAAATTTCTGGGTCTCTTTTACCCCGAAAAAAGGTTTTTTTTCCTGGGGGCATCGACCGTTGAGGGTGGACGAACCCAGCTGCTGAGGTAGCCCCTGCGTTTCGGGTTATTTTCTCCTCTTCCCTCTCTACAAGCAACCCTCTTTCCTTCACCTCGTTTTAAGTTGGCAAACCGGGGAGAAAAACTCCCCCAGGGGTTTTCTCGCTTCCTGCCTCGAACCGTAGCAAAAAGCCGCCTGCTCCCTGCACCCCGGAAAGCTCTCGAGGGCTAGAAAACCCGTGTGAGGAGGAAAGGCACCGTCCCCAACCCCCGTTGCTCTGCAGGTCACCTTTTTAGCATTTTTTCCACCCCGTCCTCGCTTTTTCCCCTTCCTCGCGAAGGGGCCGAGCCCGTCTTTCGCTGCCACTAGAGAGCAAAAACCCCGCCGTGATCTTTTTTCCCCTCCCCTTCCCGTCGTTGCCGAGGCTTTGTAGGATCCTGCGGCCCGGGAGCGAGGCAGGACGAGCTCGGGGTGCTGGGTGCCGACCCCAAAGCTGTCGAGAGAGCCGTGGGCGCGCTGCCCACCCGCATTTTGGGTCGGTTTGAGGGGGTTTTGGTCCCGGCGCAGGCTGTGTGGGGGGGAGCCTCGTTTTAGGTGTGATCTCGCGCGTGCTTACGAACCCCCTGCCCGCCCTCGTGTGCCCCCCGCCATGCTGTTCATGTCTCTTTGCCCTGTTACTGTTTAGTGGGGAAATAAAAGTTGCTGTGCAAAAGAAAAAAAAACCCAACCCGACGACTCCTGCTGTGGATTTTGTGCCCAAAAAGGAGGAAAATGGGGTGGGACGGGAGGAAAATGGGGTGGGACGGGAGGAAAATTGGCTTTTTCAAGCCTCCCCATCTCACGTTTCCCATTTAAAACCTCAAAAACCTCAGCTCCCCCCAGGCATGGGGGGTTTATTGGGGTGTGTGCAGCGTCGAAGCCTCCGAGCACCAGGAGCTGAGTTCAATATTCAACATTTATTGCCCCAAAGTGTAAGTCTTAAAGGTTGGGGGGACTTTGGGGGCTCTTTTTGGGGCCTCAAGCCGTGTTTCTGCTGCTGTGGGGCTGGCGGAACTCCTGCTACGGTGCTGTCGAGCTCGACGTGGGGCTCAGCATCCCCCCGTGGGAGAAGAGAGGTCAAAATGAGCCCTAATTCTGACAGATTTGGGTCTAGCTGCTTAATATATTTCACCAAACCACCCGGGAGCATCTCATTGCAGTAGGATGGATCCCGTATCCCGAAACAAGAAGTTCCTGGGGATTTTATGCTCTGTTTTTTGGGGCTCAGCTTGAATTTCTACAGCCAGCCCCGTTTCAAGTACCGCGGATGCTCCAGCAGCCCCTTTCCATGTCAGAAATTGATAAATCTGTGCCAAAATAACCTTTTCTCCTTAAATATACTGTTTTTTCCCCAAACTTCTCGGGCTGGGGATCTTCTAGGGTACGTAAATACTGCGATTACTTCTTGGCTGGGGGGGAAAAAAGGGGAAAAGGTACAGAAAAGGTACCGGGAGCTGCAGTTTTCAAGCCCTGGGGGATAAGTTGAGGAGGGTAGAGCTTGCTCCAGCTCAAAAATCATCCATTTTTAATAGGGCCTACAAAAATTACCCCTAATTAACGTAAAAACCAATCCAGTCTGGATTCCCCTCCAGCAACCTTTGGCTTCCCGGCCTAAATCACCCCTTTTATTGCCCTAAACGGTGACAACCTTTGGCCTTGGAAAGCAAAACCGTGCAAAGTCAGCGCCCCAGCAAGCGGGGAAGGGGCTTTTGTACAAAATTACTCAATTTATTGAGGACCCTGCCCCAAAACTGAGGCGGGACGAGCCACCCATCTGGTGATGGCGTGATGAGGGGGAAGTCCTTGCTGGAGGAGCAAGGGATCCGCTCCTCGTTTGGCCCCTTGGTTTTTGGCACTGGGACACGGGGTCGGTGCCTCCTGGAGGATCCGCCGGCGTTTTCAGCTTCTCCGAGGGTTTGGTCCAGCTTGGGGGGGACGAGTCCTGATAGGAATTTTGCTACCGACCGCGCGTCCGTCATCCAGCATCACCCAGGTTCTGCCCCAAAACCCGTCACTCAGCCAAGGCGGCGACAGGAGGCGGCTGCCCCTTGCTTTCCTCCGCTTCGCCTCGTCCGTCCCCTCCTGGGAGCTCCACGTGCTCTGCACCAAAGGCACCGTGCCCCATCCCCGTCCCCAGGAGGCTTGGAGGTGAGGAGGGCACGGCTTGGGGGGTCCCGCTGGGGGTTTCGGGGTGGCTTTTGCTCTTGTGGGCGGTGACGTTGTCCCTCTTCTCGAATTTCTTGCCGCAGATGTCGCAGGAGAACTGGTAGAAGGAGTCGGCGTCGTGCTTCTTCATGTGCCAGTTGAGGGAGGCTTTCTGGCGGCAGGTGAAGCCGCAGATCTCGCACCTGGGAGAAAACAGGATGGGGTGGAAGGGGAGAAAAAACGACAGGGGGATAGAAGGAAGCAGGGATGCTGCGATTTTTATCGGCTGAGCAACGTCAGGGCTGCGCTAGGCGGCTCTGCGTGGCTTCAGCACACCCTAGAGGGAAGGAAACGCATCGCTCTGGCGAAAACCCCAAGGAAAATCCTTTAATTGAAGCTTCCTCCCATCAACCCCATGCCTGCGATCTGAACTTCGCATCGAGGAGCCGCTTGCTGGAGCGGGAAACCCGATGTGGAGCAGGAAACCCAATGTGGAGCAGTAAACGCAATGCGGAGCGGCACCAATGCCAACGAGGTAATCAACAAATCACTAATTGATGGGATTGGAACTCACTGGAGGGGCTTCTCCCCCGTGTGGATGCGCCTGTGGATGATCAGGTTGCTGCTGGTGCGGAAGGAGCGGGCGCAGAACTCGCAGATGTAATCCCGCTTGTCTGCAAGGCAGGAAAAAAAGGAGGTTTAGGGGCTGCTCCAGCCTCGGAGAGGAACCAGGAATGTTTTTGGGGTGTATTTGAGGAGCCAGGATGCTTTTGAGGTGTGTTTTAGGAGCCAGGATGCTTTGCCAGCACGGAAACAGAGATGAACAAGAGATGGAGAGACCTCCAGAATGGAAAACAAACTGATGTGGTAGTCTACAAGGTGAAACGGGTCAGGAAAGGGAGCAAATAGGAGGTGTTGGTATGGAAATACGGCCAGCTGCAGCCCGAGGAGGTGGGAACAGCCCCAAAAGGACGCTTAACGAGGGATGGAGGCAGCTGGCTCACCGCTGTGCAGCTTCTCGTGCTCCTTGAGGTGCTTCTTGAAGTTGAAGGACTTGCCGCAGCTGGGCTCCGAGCAGGTGAAGGTCTTCTGGTGAACGTGCTGGTACTTCTTGTGGTGCTGCAATGTGGGAGGAAAAAGGACAGGAGTGAGGATCGACCGAACCCTCGCCAAGAACCTGCACTTGGAGGAAGCCCTGGGGCAGCTTCCAACTACAATATTCATCTTCTTGAGCCGAAGCACAAGGTGGGACTTGAAGCAGGCACCGAGCTGCTGGTGAACAAAGCCGACAATTCCTGCTTCAAAAAAGTTGGGACGATCCAGGATGTCCAAATCCGTCTCGGAGAACAGCTGAGATGTCAAAAATGGAGCCCAGGAGACAAAATCGGGCTCAAAGGTGGCCACAAGAGAGGCTCAAAGCGAGGAGAGGAGGGATGAATGTGCTCAGCTGAACCTCGCATGAACGGAAAAGGGGATTTGGGTCAGTGCTCCCTCCCACCCCACCGCCACAGGCCTCACGTTCAGGTACTGGCGGTTGGAGAAGATCTTGCCACAGCCTTCAAAGTCACACAGGAGGATTTCGCGTTTCGCTGCCTTCCTGGAAGAGAGGGGAAAATCGGGGTGAGCAAGGAGAGCTGAGAAGGCAGCGGATCTCCCTTCTCCCCCCCATCTTTTCTATCCATCAGAAGCTTGATATGAGCTAAATAAGAGCCTCCCATCACAGCAGGAGCTGCTGGAGGGACAGAAAAGTGTCCCACCACGTGCTGCATGGCCCAAAGGGCTGATCTGCACCTTCTCATCCTCCCCTTCCCAGAGCCCTCGCTACCTGATCCTCTTGGGGCCGATCTGGGCCACGTCCTCGTCACACGACTGCGTTCGCCGCCTGCAGCTGGAAGAGGAAAGAAAGGTCTTGAGCGAGGCTCTTGTCCCCAAAATCCCCTCTCCTTGCCTCAAAACAGAGCTGAGGAGCCGGAAAGCAGCCACAGGTGATGGCTTCCAAAAAGACCACGGCCTTCAAACCATCCTTTGGACAACCAAACCGTCCTTTGGACAATTCCTCTTTCCCTTCCAACGTTAGAAAGTCTTAAAAACTTTATAAAGCCACTTAAGTATTTCTCCCCCCCCCTCACAGCAGGGAACGATGATAACAAACGCACCTTTCAGACACTGTAAATAGAAATATAATCTTTATTAATCGTTACAAAGTCTTTAACAGGGTTTTGGAAGTGTCCTAGTGCATCTCTGGTTGTCGTCATCCTCGTGTCAACCTCACTGAGTGCTCGTTCCCACCAACGCAGGTTTGATCTAGGCATTTTTTTTTTTGGCTTTATCCATGGCTTTGTGGAAAGAGCAGCTACTTCTGGCTGATGTCCTGCAATTAGAGAGAGAGATTTTTTTAAAAAAGGTCTGTTTTTATGGGGCAAGACCTAGAGATTGTTCAGAGATGGCCACGCCAGACTGCATCGGAATAAAAGCACGGGCTGGGCATCTGTGTCTACAATCTCCTCAAAGTGTTTTTATCAGCTCAGGGTGGCATTACCGTAGGGCTGTGCAGGATGAACCATCTTTTCCTCTTTTTAAGAGTCTTTTATCTCCATTCTTCCAGTTGCTGCTACAAAACTGGAAAAGAAAAGCGAACTTTGTAAGTCCAAGTACGACGTTTGTAATGAAACTCATCCTTCAAGCCTTCAAAAGCTCTCCACTGACCTAAAGTTTAGTTTGGAGGGGGGTTAAAAGCTTCCCCACCACCCTGCTTTCGCACAGGCAAGTTAATAGCCACTTTTATCAGCCACATCTGAAAATCCCAAGAGGTTTTTGGGTCCAACTTGAGGCACCGAAGTATTTTTTGGAGGTTTGAACATGAGGGTGGCAAGTGGGAAGCGTGCAGAACCCCAAAATACCACAGAGGCGTGAAAAAAATCCCTCTCTTACTTCACTTCTGGTGTCAACGGAGACCAGCCAAACCAAACCTTTCCTTTCAAACTGAATTTGAGTGCCTGGCGTCCCTTGGTGTAACCCAAAAAAGGAGAGAAGAAAACCAAGTGCCACATTTACCATTCCGTTTCACTTTCTGGAACGACTTTTTGGGAACGCGTCCTCTCTTCTAGCGAGCTTCGAGGTGGCTTCTGAGCTCCTGCAAGAGACAGGAAGGGCGTTGAGAACCGAAATGAAGTGGTAATGGCTTGCCAAAGCGAAAAATAAAGACAAAAACCTTTGTGGAAGCGTGCAATACTTACCTGCTAAGGTTTTGGGGGTGCGTTTTGGTGTCTTCTCTCAAGGGCACACATAGGTAAGAGCAGGTAAGTGGTCCAACTAACTCCAAATAAAAAGTTGTGTGGTTTTTTTTTGTTTGTTTGTTTTTTATGCCCCTCATATTGGAAGAAAATCCAGAAAGGTGATGACTCCTTGTGTGTCAGACCCCAAAGGCAAAGCACGGGACCATCCCTTTGGCACAGCCTCAAGACCAACCCTCTGGAGGTGGACAGGATTTACCATTCTTGCTTAAAGACGCCTGGAACTGAGCGACTGCTCGACCCTCCTGTCTTATTTAGAGTGAAAAAGGGAATTTTGAGCCCACGTGGCTGGGGAGGAGTGGCTAAAACATAACTCGGCCTCAAACAAAGGTAACGAGTGCTTGGAAATTAAGCAGTTGCGGTCCTTAGAAGGATGTCCTTAGGCCAACGCTTGAGGTTTGGTCGTGCTGCCATCGCTACGGGCTCCGGTTCATTTATGGTGACAACACAGTGGCATTTCTGACAGCCAAGAAGCACGGCCACGCGTGTGGGTGACAAAAACCAAGCGACACTGCCCTGTGCATGGAGATAAAACGCAGGATTCTGGGCCGTACAGAACCATGTGGACGGTCCCTGTACTGAGGAGAGGAGGGACTGCACGTATGGATTGCAAACTTGCAGCAAGGCCAGGCTGCTTGGAGGCTGTAGGGAGGTTGGAAGAAGGTTGGAAGAAGGTCTTCACCATCTGCCAGACCAACCAGACCACCTCCAGTGGTTCTGGAGGTGGTTCTCCTCCTCTGGAGGCCACCAAAGCCCTGCTCCATGGCCACCCATGATTGGGACCAGCTCCAGGCTGGGTGCTGAAGCACCCAAAGCAGCAGGCGCGTGTGGCCACAGGGGGGACATGGTGGATGACCCCCCATCAAGACCAGTGGCCAGACCCCTCCTCTCAAGCTCCAGCACAAGATGGGGCCAGGTGACAGCAGCTCTGCCCCGGTGAGGATTAAAACCTGATTCCATCTCACCACCGTGCACTTTGTCACCTCCCTTTGCAAACACGCAGCCCTCTCCCTGCAAGAGCTCAGGGCTCGAACTTCACTTATTTTTACAACTTTTGGGTCGGTTTCCATGTGGTTTCTCAGCCCAGAAAGCAGCAGCATGTCCGAGGTGCCCCCAAATGCTCATTCAGTAGCCACCGCCGTGGTGTTCCCCGCTCACCTGACTCGCCCACCCCTCTCCTCTGCTGGGCTGGAGTCGATCGGGCTCGGCTCGCTCAGGCTCTGCTCCTCTTTCACGGGTTTCTTACGGGCTTTTGGCTGGCCTTGGCGTCTCTGCAGCTCCGAGTCACTGAGGGAGGAGAGAGACATGGGATGGGCAAGATGGTTTAGGTGGTTGGGCACGGTTGGGCCCCACTGGCCACCGTTGAGCACGGTTGGGCCCTGTTGGCCACTGTTGGGCCCCATTGGCCATGGTTGGGCCTTGTTGGCCACGGTTGGGCCCTGTTGACCACAGCTGGGGCACGGTTGGGCCCCGTTGACCACCGTTGGGCCACGGATGGCCACCAGCCTCTAAGCACTCTTCACCTGTCCAGAGAAGGGTGGTAGTTCTCATCACGCAGGTCATCGGCATAGGCAAGGTCATCTTCCTCGGCAAAGTCCTCGTCCTCCTCTTCCTCCTCTTCTTCCTGAGATGCGCTGCCCTGCTCCGGTTTCTCCTCCAACACGGGTGTGCTGCCAAAATTCAACGGCCAAAGTCAGCTCTGCTATGACCCAGCGGTAATTTTATTACGGAAACTTCGTTAAACAACGGCACTGCTGTCACAAGATGCCATGGGTGCAAAGAGCTCAAGGATGATTGGGTCCAGGTGCAACCTTCAGCTCAGGAAACCCCCAATTTTTGGTGTTTTGTGCTGGGGGAAAGCCCCACAGGGCCACCACTCACCTCTCATGGTCCGGTCCTGTGGTTGCCATCTCCATCTGCCCTCGGGGAGCTGTGAGGAAATGAAAGGAGCGGTGGTAAGGTAAGGCAGGGCTCTTTCACCCGAGGTCTCGGAGATGCAGAGGAAGGAGGACAGGATTTGGCACTTGTACTTCTTGTACTTTGGGACTACTAGAGACCTGGGACCACCCAAAGGTCTTCTGCTTTGGGCCTACAAGAGGCCAACAGTGAAATGAGAGCAAAGAACGGGAGCCCACCTTCATCCCAGGTGAAGACGAGGAGGAACACCACCCGACCTCACCTGCATCACTACTTTCACCCGCCTCTTCCCTCTGGTTTCCATCACCAACGGGTGACCAAGCTGCTACCTCCGGTTCAGCACCGTCCTTCCTGGGGCTGGATTCGTCCACCTTGGTCTCGGCAGCAAGCCCTGCCCGCCGCAATGACCGCCGGCGCCCGGGGACCGGTGGGGTGCTGCGCCCCAAATCCTCCTCGGTGACTCCCCATGGCTGCTGGCCATCGGCCACGGTGGGGACGCCCCAGGAGAAGCTGTGACCGGCCACGCACTCCCACACCAGCTGGGCTGGGCTGCCCGAGGCTGGGGGCTTCACGTCGGGGACGAAGCCGCACTCCTGGCCGTGGCCGTGGGACAGGGCGACCAGGCGCTGCAAGGCATCGGCGTGGAGAAGGCTGGGTTCCGGGGTGCTTGGTCCTGGGTTAGGGCATAAAAAATGAGCAATTCGGTGAAAAGCAGCTCCAAAAATTCGGCTATTGGGTTGGTTTTGGTGCTGTGAACCCAGTTAAGGGTTTTCTGGTGGTGAGACAACGTCAAAGGTCTCCTTCTGCCATCTCCAATCTCCTGGTGTCCCCACCCCATGAGCACCCTCACAGCTGCTTCTTCCCTTCTTTCACAACCCCAAAACCCCACAAAGACCCCAAAAAGCAGTCAGGGGGGTGACCAACACCCCCAACAAACCGACATGGTGAGAGCCACCTCTGTGGTGACCCCATCCCCACACCACCACAAGCATCTCCTCCCACAAAACCCCACCATCCAATGTGAATTTTCACAATAAATGCATTTTAGGTGAAAAAATATAAAAGAAAACGTAGATGCGGGGTAGCCAAGGGGAAAAAGGCACCTACCTGGGCTCAAAACACAACCCTGGGAGCTGTACCTGCGAAAGGAGGAGGCAACGTGATGGACCTGAAGGTTCTCCGACCCCAAAGGTTGCCCGATCCCAAAGTTTGCCAAAGTTTTTAAGGCAATTTTGGGGGTTTCTCGGTGGACCTACGGACCTGTCGAGGAGGAATTTGGCCAGCTGGGAGTGCAGGGCGAAGCCGAGCTGCTCCTTGAGGCGACACCACTGCTCCAGGTGACCCCCCAGGCGGATGCGGCACTTGCTGCGGCGGGCGTCCAGCTCCCGGCGCTTCTGCCTGCGGACGCAGTCGGGGGCCCGCTGGCGGCCTGGGCGGCCGGGATCCATGGGGGGGGTCTGGGGAGGGGGATAAGGGGGTGAGGAGGGGGCTAGGGAGAGGGGGATTGGGGGATAAGGGGGTGAGGAGGGGGATTGGGGGGAGGGGGATAGGGAGATGGGGGGATAAGGGGGTGAGGAGGGGGACTGGGGGGAGGGGGATGGGGGGATAAGGGGGTGAGAAGGGGGATTAGGGGGAGGGGGATTGGGGGGGTGGGAGAGGGGGACAGGGAGGGATGGGGGGGACAGGGGGGTGGGGAGAGGGGGTCAAGGAGGGATGGGGGGCAGGGGAGTCAGGAGGGGGGAGAGGGAGGTGGGGAGAGGGTCCAGGGGGTTGGGGAGGGGGCTAGGGAGATGGGGCTGGGGTCTTGGGGGGGGGTCCACAAGGCTGGGGAGACCCCAAAGGGCAGGAGGGAACCTCCCAGCTGCTTAAACCCCGCCCCCAGCCGCTTAAACCCCGCCCTCTCCGGACCACACCCCTCCAAAAACCCCACCCCATCTCTTGGCCCCGCCCCCACCGCAGCCCTCTGCATTGCCCTGACCACGCCCACTCCCCCGTAGCCCCGCCCACCTCTCCTTTAGCCACGCCCGCCCCCCACTCCGTAGCCCCGCCCCCTCACCGAACCCCCCGCTCTGCCGCAAGCCACGCCCCCTCTCCGCAAAACCCGCCCCCTCACCCATTAGCCCCGCCTCCCCGCTTCCCGCCATTTCCCCTCACGACGCTCCCCCCCCCGCCCGGCCCGACCCCGCTCGCGCCGCCGCTCTTTAAAGCGGGCCCTGCAGCGCGGAAGGCGGGGCCATGATGGAGAAGGGACCAAGCTCCGGTACGCCATCGCGACCCACACCGGAGCCTTCTCGCCCGCCGCTCGGCCTGCTCCGCCGGGCCCCTCTCCACCCTAACCCGAGGGGGGCCCCACCCTGGGGCCTTGCCCCCTTTAAGAGCCGAGAACCAACCCGCCCCCCCCCCCCCCCCCCCCTCCCACTGCTCAGGGACCGGCACAAAATGGCGGACGGCCCGCCTCCGCATCCCCGCCGCCGCGCATGCGCCTTGCGCCGCGCCCTCCCGGCCCGAAGCCGAGCCCCGCGCGCAGGGGCTGACGGGAGCTGTAGTCCTGGACCCGTGTAATGGCGGATGCCTGGGGCTTCTCCAGGGGGCTTAATTTGGGGAAAATATTCCCAATTTCGGCCACTTGGCTGTGAAATATTACACGTTACGTGCAATTTAGGCGTCATCACTGCCAGTTTTGGGTGGGATCCCCTTCATGAGCAGTCACATCCCCAGCAGCTTGCCCTGCACCACTCCTTTTTTGGACCAAATTGCTCCTTTCTCCCTTTTTTTCTAACCTAAACTTATTTTGCACGCAGGTCAGGTCCCCAGTACAGCTCTTGGCATCACTACAAAGGCGGGAGCAACAAATATATTCAAATTTGTTCTTTCTTCCCCACCACTTTCCAGCTCCTTCCCCCTCTCCCAGTTCTCCTCAGGGGATTTCATTGCTTTTAGGATGTCTTCTTCCCCCCCCAGAGGACTCTTGAAGTTGTCAGAGGCGACTTTCCCTGTTTTATATATGTTTAATGCATGCAAATGAGTTGCCACCTCAAAGCAGGGAAAATGAATCATAGTCTTTCAGCCCCAGAGAACCACTCCTTGTGGTTTATACCCCCAGGGCTTTTTTTTTCCGGAAATCCTATGAAAACTTTGACTTGTGCAACCCTGACCTTATAAACCACGAGCCACAATGAGAAGAAGGTGGCCAAGGGCTACAGAGAGGAAAAAAGGCGTTTATTCTGCAGGTGGGTGAGCTCCAGCTCCTCTGGAGCTCATAGGGTCGTGGTTGCACAAGTTGACGTTTTCATAGGATTTCTGAAAAAAAAAAAAAAAAAAAAGAGAGAGAGAGAAAAGGGAAAAGCTGCCTTTTCACCCGCCTCCCCAAAATCCCAGAACCTCATTTCCTTCCCCTACTTCACACCAGCCATCCCTTCCAAAATAACCCCTGCATGCTGAAAATACGGCGTCCCTAGCAGAGAACACAAAGCCCACAGGGGTGAGAAGGGCCTTTATTTTGAAAGCAAAGTGTTTTTTTTTTAATTGATTTGTTCTTTTTTTTTTTTTTTCCTAATTCGCTGCCCAATTTCTGCCCCGCTCAGAGCAGGACGGCCTCTTTCTGGCAGATCCACGCCAAGGCAGAGCCGCAGGTTTCGGAGACGATCCTATCCTCCCTCAGCGCCCCGCAGGCTCCACTGGCGTTCAGGCTGCTCCGGTTGAACCTGAGGGTGCAAGAGAGAGCCCGTGTCACCTCCCGAGGGTCCCTGAGGGGATGTCAGAGGTGTCCATCCCACCACGATCCCCTCCAGGCCTCTCCTAGGCTCTCACCGGCTGCGGTCCAGGCAGGAGCCATCCAGCCAGGTCCAGCCCATCCCCACGGAGGGCAGGGAGAGACCGATCCAGAAGTAGCGCGTGGGTTTCTGTACGACTCGATTTAGGAAATCCTACGAGGGGAAATGGGCTGGTGACTGCGGTGCCGTCGCTTGCTGCCTCCAAAACAGGCTCCCCCTCCCAGCCAGGAGCCCTGCTGACGTCCCCAGTGCTACCCCAGAGGTTTGGGCACACATCCTTGCACCCTATGGGTGCAGAACCCAAATTTATGGGTGTCTCTGAGCGCTGCCAGCCCCTCGGGTGCAGTCCTGAGCTCCATCCCACGTCCCCATCAGCCTCGGCCCCGTTACCAGCTCGCCCTGGTCCTCTGGCACCAGCAGCTGGGCTCTCTGATGGCTGCAGTTCTCCCGGCTCTCCCTCCAGGAGCTGCTCTTGCTGGCGACCCAAAAACACTTGCTCCTGTGCAGCATCCACCCCACGGGACAGAGCTTGCAGCCCCCACTGTCTGCAGACAGACAGACGGACGGACAGCCATGCATACAACCCCGCCACAGCACCACTGGGTGGGCGATAGCGGGTTTCAGACAGGGGGGATGCAATATTTTAGGGGGGTTACCTCCGGGAGGGCACAGGCTCGTCCTCAGCCCCAGGTGGGTGCAGCCCAAGGTCGCAAAACTTTGTCCCTGCGACGCGTTCCCGCACCCCACGGCCCCCTGGTGTCTCTCCACCAGCAGCCAAGACACTGGGGGAGAGGGACACTGAGCCCAAACGGGGGTGTCCCCAGTCCCCAGCACCCCCAAAAAGGACACCCATGGGCGTCAACTCACCACATATCACAAAGGACAGCAGCAGAACGGTCACCAGGGCCCCGAGGAGGCAGCAGGAGGATCGCATGGGGATGCAAATCCACCGTGGGGCGAACCCCGTCTTGGGGTCTTTCGTAGCAGGTCCTGCAGTCAGGGGACTGGACACTAAAGGAGAAGTTGGGGGGGCCGAGAGCATCCGTCACCCCCTGTCCCGGGGGGTGCCCCAGAGTCCCTCTGCTCCTCTTCTTCAGGGCAAAAGAGTTTTGGGGGATGCAGCCGAGCCTGACGGTAGGATGGGAGCGAAACGGGGCCACCAGCAGCCAGCGTCTGGGTGCCATGGGGTGCCAAAAAATCATGGGCAAGCGTCCCCCCCAAGCCACCTCTCACTTTCCCCAGCTTGAGCAACTCCAAGAGCCGCACCACCCCAGTTCTTCCCCCTGCCAAGCACTCGCCGCCCGGGGTATCCTCTCGCCACCACAAGCCCGTGGTGGGGACGAAGGACCGGACCCCGCTACCTGCATCCCGGAGGGGTCCCAGCCTCTCCACAGCACCCCGCTTGCATCTCCTGTCCAAGGCCATGTAGCCATCCTCATCCTCCATGGCGTGGAGGAGTCGGGAGGACGCGCGGCAGGCAGAGGGGACACAACGGGGTCCGCAGGACAGGAAACCAAAACGCTCCGAGCTGCACCGGTGAAGTGCGAACCAGCGGCGGGGCCGGAGCTTCCTGCCACAGCTCACGGCCGTTCAAGGCCCCTGAAAGCTTTTGGGGTCACCAGCACCCTCGCCTGGTGTCCGGGTGAGGGGCACGAGATCCTCCGGCCTCCTCCAGGCTCACGGCATGCCCTATAAGTTACATCCCTACTAGGAATGTAGGGGCAGACTCGGGGCTTACGCTATCTCACAGCCAAAAATTAGGGTGCTTTTGTGTCTTTTAGGGTTTTTTCCCCATCCTGGTGCGAGCCCAGATAAATCCCTTTGATGGATACAAGGCACTGCTTCGTTGTGATCGCAGTAAGAAAGGCTCGCGTGCTTGAGAGCAGATAAGAAAGTGTTTTTATTTATTTATTTATTTATTTTAATTTTATCAACACCAGCATTTAATCCCGGCTTCGCTGCTCTGCCACGTGCTGGCAGAAGCCTTTGCTCAGCCCCTGCCTGTGCACGGCTTTCCTGCTGTGTTCTTCCAGGATTTTCTTGCAAAAAAAAAAAATAACTAAACCAAACCAAACTGAAAAAAAAAATAAATAAATCAAACCATACCAAAAGAAAAAAAAAACACTGTTCTTTGTTTTTTCCTGTTGCTATAGCATGCCACAGCTGCAGATTGGCTTGGCACACCGTGAAAAAAAAAACGTCATGATTATTAAACCAGTTGTCGGCCTGTCTCCCCCTTGCGGTCTCCACCCTCAAGAAAAAAAAAAAGAAAAGAAAGAAAAAAAAAGAAAAAGAAAAAAAAAAGATAATCGTGTTTCGAGGGGAAAAAAAGGCAATTTGGATATGCGCCCTAAAGGATATGCACCCTAGGGCCAACCAGACCTCAAAGAGCCTCAGAAACGTGAATTTTTCCCCAAGAAGAGGGGAGTTGAAGCCACATTTCCGCAGCCCCGCCCTTTCCAGGGAAATTTCAAGAGACGAGCAGAGAAAAAAAGTGCTGCATCAGGAGCTTTCTTCTTTATTCTTCCCTCGTTATTTTATTTTTTTTTTTTATTTGTGCAGTCGCGGGGGGGGGGGTTGGTTAAGGCTGACGCACCGGGATCGTACGATCTAAGCTGCTCTGCTTCTCCCCAACTCATTAAATCTCTGCGCGGTCAGGAAGACACGGGGACCCAAAAGCACTGCTCTTAGGGTAAGTTCGTGTCCGAGCAGCAAAATCTGGGGCTGGCTGAGCAAATAAAACTCAGCTAGGGGCTGAAATGGGGCTGAAACGGGGAGGGAAGGAGCAGTCAGCCAGGGCGGGCTTCCCAAACTTTTTTCTTTAATTTCTTTTTAATTTTTATTTATTTATTTATTTACAATTATTATTTATTTATTAATTATTACAATTAACAATTATTTATTGTTCCTTTGCCTGTTTTCCCACCCTCTTTGTCTCTTTCTCGCCTTCCTTTTTGCGTTCGCATTTTTTTTTTTTCTCGGTCTCCGCTCGCTCTCTCCCTGTTTTCAACGCCGAAACTTTGTACCCCGTGAGCTCGCTCGAGCCACAGCAACCTCACGTTCCCCAAAACTCTTCCTTTTCAGCTGCCTTTATTAAACTTTCTGCTGCCACAAGCTCTGTGTGAACGTTCTTGCAGATGTTTAGACTGCCCCAGCTCCTTTCCCCTTCACCCCGGTGCTTCCACCCCGTTCCTCTTCCTGTCCCTTTCTCCCTTCCCCTCCAGCAAACCACAAGCCCCCTCGCACCCACATTTTCCCCACGTCCCCCCCAGATCCCCACAAATCCTCACACCCCGGGGCTTTGCTGGCCCCCCGCCACTCAACTCCTTGCTATTGATCGCAGCGTGCTCCGGCAGTTGTGGCTTCGGTATGGGATGGGTGGATGTGATCAGTGAGACCCGGCATTTCCCTGAATGCCATGGGGAAAGGAGCCTATGAAAATACTCAGCCTGAGCAAGAAGAAGTGCTGAACCCTCCAAGAGATGAGGAAAAACAACACGAATGGGGTAATGCTGGGGGAAAGCGAGACCTGGCTCCGGTGGGGCACTGCTGGGATGGGCACCGGTCAGGGTGCTTGAGTGGGTGAGGGCAGGCTCTGAATTTTACCACTCAGCCACCTCTAAATCCAGCCGGAGGTTCCCAAACAACTTCAAGTGCCTTCAACAGACACGAATCAGCCCTGCGAGCCCTCCCCATCCTCCTGTGCCCCCGGACCTACGGGGTACCGTGCAGCAGAGGTCCCCAGAATGCTTCCTTTCTCACTCTTTTCTTACCCTTCGTCCCTCTCCAGCCCTTGAGGAGCTTTGAAACCGCCTCTCTGCCATTTCCTTTCTTGCTCATGTTCCCAATTCTGGTGAAAAAAAAAAAAGAACGAAACATTTTTGTTTTCACGATACTGAGCTTAGCCCGAGGACGTGTGCGCAGCATGAGTTCATCACCCGTCCTACGCTGAGAGGATCACCTGTTTTGCATACATTATCAGCGGTGCTATTACCTTTATTATAATTATTTTGCTTTATTTTCTGTCCTAATAAACTGTCTTTATCTCGACCCACAGGCTTTCATTTTTTTTTCTGATTCTTCGGGGGGGGGAAGGGGATGGCGTGAGCTCAGCACTCTGCTGAGCTGCTTCGGATTGAGCTGCTGCGATGCCCCTTCCCTGTCCGCTTCATAAAAGTTGGTGCAGAAGCCGGAACTAAGAAGCTAAGTCCACGTCTGAGCAGCAAAATGGGGGCCAGCTGAGCAAGCAGCTAGGGGCTGAGATGGGGAAGGAAGTGAGCAGCCAGCCAGGGTGGGTTTCGCCAACTTTTTTTCTTCCTCTTTTTTAAGATTTTGTTGTTGTCGGTCCTTTGACCTTCTCCGTTTTTCCACCCTCTTTCAATTCTTTGTCTCTTTCTCGCCTTTTTGCGTTTGCGCTTTTTTCCTCGTTCTTCTCTAATTCTCTCCCATTTTTAATGCCAAATCTGCGCCGGGTAGCTCACATGTCGCGGCATGTCCTTGAGGAGAGCCATACAAACCCTCACATTCCCCAAATTGTTCCTTTTCATCCCGCTTTATTGGAGCTTCTGCAACCGCAAGGGCTGTGTGAATTTCCTTGCAGGTGTTGCGAATTCCTTCCAAGTTCTCCTTTTCTGGAGACACTCAACACCCCCTGGGTGGGATCCTGCACGATCTGCTCGGTGCTTCTCACGCCAGCACACGTTTGGAGCCACAGGGGCCAAGCTGCTGCCGACCAGGGCTTGCTCCTTCGGCTTTTCCATCCCATTGCCTCGCTTGCTGGGCTTGCAGGGGAGGGGAACCGCATCCGAGCCTTGCCTTGTATGTTTTTTTTAGCAACACCGATGCCTTCTGATGTGCTGAGCCCTGATGGATCTGTGAATACTATGGTGCAAGATGAGGAGAGTGGCCTCACCTCCCGCTACGAGGACCCGGACCAGCCCCAGGACCCGGTGGTGCCCTTCCGCCTCGAGATGCCCACAGATGCTACACCCACGGGCAGCGGCAGGACCCGGAGATACCTGGGTGAATGTGGGGCCAGTGCCCAGCTGGGCTTTGAGCTGTCCTCTTGCCACCGCAGCACATGTGGGAGTCAACCCCATGCCAAGGAGGAGGGAAACGGGGTCGCGGGGGTGCCCGTGATCCCCCTGGCATCGCCTTCTGGTCAGGATGGGACAGCACCATCCTCACCACAAATATATTTTCCTTCTGCTGCAGGCAAAGTGTGCACAGCCAGAAGACAGCTTGTCGTGGCCAGAATTGTGATCCTGATGTTGATTCTTGTCATCATTGGGCTAATAGGTAAGGGTGAGATGGCTGCCTCCATCCCACCTCTTTTCACAGAGCCGGCTGTGCCCCCTGCAGCCAGGTTACAGAACTAGCCGGGGTGGCAGCTGGATGATCTGTAAGGTCCCTTCCAACCCGAGCCATGCCATGCAAAGACCTCTGAGATCATCCAGCCCAGCCTTTAACGAGTCCACTGCTAAACCCTGCTACTGAGTTCTACACCTACACGTTCCTTCAAGACCTTCAGGGATGGTGACTCAACCACTTCCCTGGGCAGCCTATTCCAATGCCACAACCCCTTCGGTAAAGAAATTTCTCCTAATATACAACCTCAACCACCCCTGGGTCCACCTGGGAGAATCTCCCCTTGTCTTACCATGTGGTGGTTGGGAGATGAGCCCGATCCCTGCCTTGTGATAACCTCATTTAAGGTCCTCTTTCCTCAGTTGTGCACAGACAGAAGGCAGCCCCGGTGCTGGCGTGCCCTTACGAATGGGTTGGGTACCGCAACGTCTGCTACTACCTGCCCGGGCAGCAGCAGCAAGGCAGCTGGAACTGGAGCCAGGAGCAGTGCTCGACACACGGGGCCTCGCTGGCCATGCCCACGAGGGACTGGGAACTGGTGAGTGCGGGGTGATGGGTGGCTGTGGGGCTGGGACAGCCGGGTGGGATGTCCCGCAGCAGGGCAGCGAGTCTTCTGACCCGTCCACCTCTCTCCTTGCCTCCCAGGAATTTCTGAGACACCTCAAAGGCAGCGCGGATTCCTGGCTTGGGCTGCGGAAACAGGGCGAGCTCCTGGTGGGGGTGGATGGCAGCAGCTTGACGGAGAAGTGAGTCCTGTGAGCGGGCAGAGCCCGGTGGCCCCGGTGTGCCGAGGCCGTGCACTGCTGCCAGAGGGCATGGGGAGTGCTGAGGCTGCAGTGGCTTTCCTTGTTGTTGCAGGTTCCTCGTTCAGGGCCACGCAGAGTGTGTCTACTTGAACGGCGAGGACGTGGCGACCTCAGGCTGTTGGCAGAGCCGGCCTTATATCTGCAGCAAGCCCCCAGCTGTGGGGGCAGCTCCTGAGAAAGTTGGCGGAGAAACGAGCGTCCCCGCGCTGGGCACTGGCAGCTCCTTGCATTGATGAAGGACGATGCTCTCCAGCAATCCTTTAAAGGGTTTGTGTCCCTGGTTTTGTGGTCAGAACTGAAGGTCGATGACTAAGGGGAGGACTGTGAGATGCAAGAGGAACTGACTAACATCAGAGCTGAACAAGACCCAAACCTTACAGACCAGACCTGGAGTTGCTGTTCTCCAACAGCAGCTGGAAGAGCATCGACAACACCGCACTTTGTTTTACCTCTTGGTATTTGTTATTATATATATATGGACTAAATAATTTTTCAAGATCCCTTTCAATTCCTGTCATTCCGTTATTCTGTGAAATATATTTATATGCATGCATATGTTCCTTTTTATTACCTGGACCAGGACGTTATCCTCAACAGACTCCAGGAATCTCCTGGATTGTCTGGAACCCGCCGTGCCACTATCCCAGCAGATACCCTGGTGGTTGAAATCCCCCATCACGACAAGAGCTTGTGAGCATGACAGTTCTTGCAGCTGAATCAAGAAGGCCTCACCAACAGACTCATCAGGTGGCCTGTAGGAGACCCCAACCACTAGACGTCCTTTACCGGGCCGATCCTTGATTTTCACCCACAAGTTCTCAACCTGGTCATGGCTGTTTCACAATCTGTCCAATTCCTAACGTAGGGGGCAACTCCTCCTCCCCTCCTTCCCCCCTTCTGAACAGTTTGTAGCCATCAACAGCCACGCTCCAGTCATGGGAACCATCCCACCAGGTTTCCGTCATTTACACCATAGTTCCTACTAGCACGGCGGCCTCCAGCTCCTCTTGTTTGTTACCCACACTGCATGCATTGGTGTAAATTCACCTCAGCTGGGCACGTTTTGGGACAGAGAAGAACCATCTCTAGTAGTTTGCAACCTTGCCCAGAGCACGGGGGTTGAACCTAGATGATCTTTAAGGTGCTTTTCAACTCAGGCCATTCTGATACGTAAATATTTTATTTACATATACATAAATAAATACTTTATATCTAATAAAGGTGAATAGAAAAAGCTTCCAGGGGTGACTCGTAGGCAAGCAATGCCTTGTGAGCAAGTGGTGCTGCTTGATGGAAACAGCAGGCGGCAACATCTCCACGAGCAGCCTACGGCCAAGGCCAGCCCTCTTGGCAGAGCCCCAAGCTCCGCTCTCAGTCCAAACGTGCTTGCTCTGTAGCTGCTGTGGTGCCGTGTTTAGGATTTTGGAGGAGAAAAATGGTGATAACTTGCTGATGTGGCCGGCCAGTGTCGGGGACCAGCTGCTCGGAGGGTGATGAGCAATTGTGCTGTGCATCACTTGTTTTGTAGAAGTTATTAGAAGTAGTGCTATTACCATTATTATTATTATTTTCCTTTTTTTCTGTCCTAATAAACTGTCTCTGTCTCAGCTCACAGGCTTTCATTTTTTTCTGATTCTCTCCTCGATCACAGAATCATTCATGTTGGAAAGGACCTCCGAGACCAACTTGTCCAAGCATCCCCCTAACACCAAGGTCACCCACTAAGCCATGTAGCTGTGGCTTGCTGTAGCAACAGGAAAGAGAAACAGCAGTTTTTTTAAATTTATTTATTTATTTATTTTAAGAAAATCCTGGAAGAACACAGCCGGAAAGCTGTGCACAGGCAGGGGCTGAGGAAAGGCTTCTGCCAGAGCCTGGCAGAGCGGTGAAGACAGGATTAAATGCTGGTGGTAATAAAATAAAAATAAAATAAAAAATAAAACAAAATAAAATAAAATGAAATGAAATAATAAAATGAAATGAAATGAAATGAAATATAAAATAAAACAAAATAAAATAAAATAAAATAAAGTAAAAAATAAAATAAAATAAAATAAAATAAAACAAAATAAATAAAACACTTTCTTAGCTGCTTTCTAGCACATGAGCCTTTCTTATTGGAATCACAATGAAGAAGCATCTTGTGCATATCAAGGGGCTTTGTCTGGGCCCACACAAGGATGGGGTCAAACAATAAAAGGCACAAAAGGACGTGCGGTGAGCCTGGAGGAGGCCGGAGGATCTCGTGCCCCTCACCCGGACACCAGGCGAGGGTGCTGGTGACCCCAAAAGCTTTCAGGGGCCTTGAACGGCCGTGAGCTGTGGCAGGAAGCTCCGGCCCCGCCGCTGGTTCGCACTTCACCAGTGCAGCTCGGAGCGTTTTGGTTTCCTGTCCTGCGGACCCCGTCGTGTCCCCTCTGCCTGCCGCGCGTCCTCCCGACTCCTCCACGCCATGGAGGATGAGGATGGCTACATGGCCTTGGACAGGAGATGCAAGCGGGGTGCTGCGGAGAGGCCGGGACCCCTCCGGGATGCAGGTAGCGGGGTCCGGTCCTTCGTCCCCACCATGGGCTTGTGGTGGCGAGAGGATACCCCGGGCGGCGAGTGCTTGGCAGGGGGAAGAACTGGGGTGGTGCGGCTCTTGGAGTCGCGCAAGCTGGGGAAAATGAGAGGGGGCTTGGTGGGGACGCTTGCCCGTGATTTTTGGGCACCCCACAGCACCCAGACACTGGCTGCTGCTGGCCCCGTTTTGCTCCCATCCTGCCACCGCCAGGCTCGGCTGCATCCCCGTCCCCTCCAAGCTCCTGGAGACTTTGCTCCAGCGAAAGCTTCCCCACAATGAACAGCAGGACACACATGAGGGAGTCCTGGGGTGGGAGATGCAAAGAGGAGGTTGTGATCGTTGGGTTTTTGCTTTTTGTTTGTTTGTTTGTTTGTTTGTTCGTTTCGTGGAGGTAGCAAAGCAGCCGTCAAGTTCTGCTCAAACTGAGGGGTCTATTTTATTTTATTTTATTATGGTATGACACTAATTTGTTTTATTTATTTATTTATTTTATTTATTTATTTATATGTTATTGATTTATTTTATTTCATATTATTTCATTTTATTTTATTTTAATTTTATGTTACAAGAAAGTACTTTCTGAACAAAACCACGGACTCTTTCAGCTCCCGCCATGTGCCCACGGTGGCACAGAGTCCTTCTGAAGCTGAGTGTGCTGAGCCTCCTGCTGCTGCTGGTGCTGCTGGTGGTGGTGGTGGTGCTCATCATGCAGGGTGAGTAAAACCTGATCGTAAACATGTCCAAAACCTAGTTCGTTGGTTGTTGCTTTTCTTTCTTTCTTTTTTTCTTTCTTTTTTTCTTTTTTTTTTTTTCTTTTTTTTTTCCACAAGGGGAGGTCAGGGTTTTATCCTAGTGACCATCTCCATTTGGATAGGGACAGTTTTGCCCCACAAGATGCAGCTAAAAAGAGTAAATTCCCTCTGAAATAAGCAAACAGAAAACCACCAAAAAAATGGCTTTTAAAGCAAGGGTGGAGGACACAAACAACATTTCTATGCTATTTCAAAAGTTGGGTGCAATCATGACCAGAAAAGGAGGTTGCACCATAGCTCGGGGAACCCAGCTCAGCCCTGCTCGGTTTTCACAGCGTTGCCCCCAAACGGCCTCAATCTCACCCCAAAGTTTTGCCTCCAAGTTTTTCAGAAGGCGCCGACGCCTCTGAGCGCTCCACAGAGCAAGAGCGAGGCCGAGGAAAGGAAGAGGACAGAGGAGCACGTGTCTCCTGCCCTGCTGCACTACGTCTGCTGCTGGAATGGCTCCTTAGGTAACCCCTTCCCTGGGGGGTCCCCGGGGTAGGATGGGCGCCCCTGGGGGGCTGCGAGCCCGGCTCGGTGTCAATGAGCATCTCTTTGCAGTAGATGGGTGGGAAAAGCGGGCAGGAAAATTCTGGGAGGGGAGAGATCTCCATCAACGGTGCCTCTTGGCCCGGTTGAGCGAGACCTCGAGCACTTTTTGGGGTGTCTCACGGCTCCGTCTCCTCTCCAGACCACAGGGGCTGCAAGCTGTGCCCCCAGTCTTGGCAGCTTTTGGGGGACCAGTGCTACCAGTTTACCAAATTGACTGGGTCTTGGAACGAAGGCAAAACAGACTGTGAAAGTCGGGATTCTCGTTTGGCTGTGTTCCGAAACAAGGCCGATATGGTAAGTGCAGAGTGGAGAAGGCTTGAAAAGGACCCAAAAGTCCTCGGTTTTGGTGGGCAGAGGGGCAAAAACTGCCCTGGAGCTGCTGGGTGGCAGCAGGAGGCTCAGTAGCTCCAACCCACCTCACGCTAAAGGGTGGGAATGGGGCTGAATCACCACCTAAAGGGCTTTGGAGGCCCCTTCCCACCTTTGACATGGGAGGAAGGAGGGACACGGAGCTCGGGGGGAGCCTCCAGTGTCTCAGGCTTTGAATTTAAGCTCTTTCCACCCACTGAGCGAGGCAGCACCCAAGGCACGGGGTGGTGTTTAGGGCCCGTCTCTTTGAGGATGAACCAAATGGGTTCAAAAAGCCAGCTTTGCACCCCAACGAGCCTCTTGCTGAAGGCCCTTGGAAGCCACCGCTCCTCTCCCATCTCCCAGGAGCACTTAAAGGGGAAGATCCAGCAGGACCAGCTAACAGTGTGGGTCGGATTAAAGACATCCAACAACAAATGGAAATGGGTGGACAACTCCTCCTACAATGCCACTGTGTGAGTACAGCTGCAACCTGCGGCGTGCGGAGCCGCACCCATTTCAGCCCCAAGATCTCCAATATTTGGTGTCCACGACAGCCTTGTAATCCCCCAGCAAGGCTTTTTAGCCCAAAAGTTGGGTGTATGGAGCACTGCAACCCAACATCTCATCACACCTATGCAGCCAATGTGGTTTTAATGCCCTGGGCATGCTCCAGTGGAGGAAACAGCCAGATGTTAGTGCAAGCACAGCAATGTGCACGTGCATCTGGGCAAGAAGCCATCTGGAGCCCAGTGAGACAGGCTGGGGGAGAAGCCCCCATTGCCCCCTCTCCCAAGAGGTGCTTTTGGGTGCTGACGGTTTTGGTTTGCAGGTTCGGTTTCCTTCAGAGTGAGAAGAACAGATGTGCGGCCTTCAGAGACAAGGGGCTGGAGGTCAATGACTGTGGAAGCGTCCACAGTTGGGTTTGCCAGAAAGAAGCTTTCGATCTCGTTTCAAAGACTGCAGGAGGTGGAGAGCTGTGCGGTGCCCGCCCCAAAAAGCCCAGCCTGTAGGATGCTTGCTGCTAATATCTGGGGTGAAGCCAACCCTCCTCGTTACGGCCCTGCGACAAATTTCACGGTTTGAACCCAACCAAGCACAGCCAAGAGTATCAGTGAAGGCTCTGGTGCAATTAGCTTCCAATTTATATATTTTTTTAATTAAAAAATCCTTCCAAATATGTATGTCCAGGTTGTATCTGTTCCAATCTTACCTTGTCCTCCTTCCAATAGGATATGTAAAGTAAAAAAAGAGCATAACTCCATAGCATATCAGATTCGCAGGTTTCAGGTTCATTATTGGTAAATAACGAATAAATTTATAAATAAGTAAATAAATTATTGATATTAATTCATTAATAAATAATAATTAAAAAAAAAAAAAAAAACATGGGTAAATGTAGAAAAAAATAAGACAATTTTCTGCTGTAAAATTAGAGAGAGAAACAGGAATGTTGCTGAGTTGAATACAGAAGGCTGACTGAGCCTGCAAAAATCTGAGCAGAAAGGAAACTCAGCAGTACCGTTCCTGCAAAGAAGCAGATTTAAGTATTTTTTTATCAATTTTATCTTGTGGCACTGGCATGAGCTTTATTCCTCTTTTCATTCCCTCCCAGGAAAAACAGAAAGAAAGCAGCCAGCTGCCTTAGCTAGAAGAGAAACTGGGAAAGCCCTCTCTAACAAAACAAACAAATGAACAGAACACAGCGAAAAACAGATGGAAATGTTTAAAAACAGCTTGAGCCCAGAAGCAGCTTTGTTTTCCTCTGTCTTCTTTCCTTTTTTTTTTTTTTTTTTTTTCCTCTGAGACAGAGAGGCACCAGCAGTGCCAAATAATGTAGATAACCATATTATATATATTTTTTTCTGATGCTGGTGGGGGCAGAGCGTGGTTGTTTTGTGCCCGTGACTCGGGGGCAGCTACGAACACCCTGCACTTGCTGATTTTTATTTTCTAAGCCGAGTCTTTGCTGTTTTTCTGTAGGAGGTTCATGGAGCTGAAAAAAAACAACACACTGTGGGCAGATTGTGCTGCCATATTTAGGAACTTTCTGCATTTTTGGCAACGGGGCTCAAAGCTCCTTGGGCAACCCAGCCTCTGTCCACGCGGCTCTGTGGCAATGCCACATCTCGGCACGGGGGTCAAAAAGCCTCCAGCTGGTCCGCAGAGGGTTGAAAAGCCTTGAGTTAAAGACCCAGGGAGCTGAAATTGGGTTTCCATGTGCTGCCAGACCTTGGACCAAGTGGTGAGCTACAGGGACGTGAGCCGTGCGAGGTTTGGGCGAAGGATGTGTGAGCCTAACTCCAGGGATTTTTTGAGTTAAAACAGAGAGGGGAGTTAACCTGTGCAGCTGCGCAGTGACCAGCTGGAATAATTTATTAAACCAGCATTTTCTTGCCGGAAGCTATTTGGATTTAAAGGGGGAGAGTGCCTGCAGAATGTGCTGGAGGGTGAGCTATGATTTGGGCACGGGGCTGCTGCTGCTGGGTGGATTTGGCTTATCTGAGCTGTTGTGTCGAGCTTACGGGGCAAGATCTGGGGAGCAGGGGGTGCCAAGGAAGGAGCGGCGATGACGAAGCATTAGGGACCAACCTCAACCCCATGTCCCCGCCCAGCTCATGGGGAGCAGCTAGAAGAGGATGGACAGGGCGGAATTTGGTTTTGCTTTGCTTTTAGTCCTCCCTGCTGCTGTCTGTTATTAGCAGGCAAAAAATTACATTAATCTGCCTGTGCTGAGGCTGTTTTGGCTGTGTTGATAATCGGGATCCCTTCTCCTTTTCTCAACCCTCGAGCTTTCTTTTCATCCTATTTTCTCCCCTGACCTTTTGAGGATGGGGAGCGGGAGCAGCCTGATGGAGACGAGCTGCCCATCAGCACCAAACAACCAGGCGTGGGGTTTCTGTCCTTTTTTTATTATTTTTATTATTTATTTAATTATTTATTCTGCTTGGATTCCTCTTCCCTGGACAAAGAGCCTTTGTTTTCCTTGCCATGTGTTCATTTTGGATTCAGCTGGATCAGGAAATAAATTCTCTTCCCACTGAGACCAAAGTTCTCTCCTACTGGTTTCAGCATTCTATCTGATATGAAAAAAGCCTTTATTGCCTTTTTTTTTTTCCTCTAAAACACAACAAGCTGCAGTCTGGGGCAGGAGCAGTTGGTGCTGGGGAGGGTGGCAAAGAGCTGCTGTAAGGCAGCAAAGCTCTGCCTAGGTCCAGCTTTATCCAAAATGGAGCAATTAAATAAAAACAAAACACAACCTTTTAAATCTCCCCTTCAGAAATAAAGAGCCAGGCCTGTAAGGGGAATTCTAGTTTCGAATGGAAGGAGAAAAAAACAACCATATGGTCTGGATTTACCCAGTGTTTTGCCTCTGTTTACACAAAATAATCAGATGGGCTTTTTTTCAGCACACCTGGAGGTTCTGTCATTAAAGAGCCCGAGCTCTTTGTGAGATGGAAGTGATTCGGTGGCAATAGCTTCATCTGTGGGATTCTTGTTTTATTTTTTTTATTATTATTTATTTTTATTTTTATTTTATTTTATGTATTTATTTCCAGTTGTGAGCTGGGATGTTTTCTGCAGCCTGTGGGGTTGAACGAAGCTTGGAGTAAATGTAAGCAGCAAGAAACGAGGATTTTTTCCCACCGGCCCATTAAGAAAATGGCGTGTCTGGGCCTAAAATAGCATTTCGGATATTTTTAACAAGAACTGGCTGGAAAAAAAAAAAAAAAAAAAAAAAAAAAGGAAAGAAAGGGACTTTGAGGATGGCAGAAGCCCTTCCTGATGCAGGTAAATAACCCCAAGCCCTTTTCTTAAGGGTTTTAGGGGGCTGCCCTGCATGTGATGGGTGATTTTGGGGTTGCTCGGATTTTGGGGTTATGTTGCTCAAGTGGGCTCTGGTGGGCTGTCCAGTGGAGTGGGGGCTGGAGCCAAAAAACGCTGAAGAAACGGGGAAATTATCAAGACAGCACTTGCCCACGGCAAACAGAAGGTGCTGAAATGGTTTCCTGGCTTGGAAGCGATGGACTCGAGCCTCCCTTGGTGGAAACCATCCACCCCCGTCTGCTTTCCGTCTCCCCCCAAAATAAGGGGATGAGCTGCCACTGCCGCCCTTGGGCTGGCCCTAATGGGTGCTGAGGGGTGTGTGGGGCCAGATCCTGCTCACGGGGCCGGGCAGGAGGCAGAGGGGCTCCTCCACGTCCTTACCAGCCCCTTGGCTTTGGTGCAGGTGAGGACGCCGCGGCTGAGATGATGCCCCAGAGCCGAGAAGCGAAGGACATGAGTGAGCACCGGCCCTGTTTTGGGGACGCCGCGGTGCTTCCGGAGGTCGTGGTGGGGCTTAGAGCTACGTGGGCATAATTTAAGTTAATTAAAAGAGCTGAGGAGAGGGGCGGAAGGAAGGGAAAGCCGTGAGAGGCGTGGGATGGCCCGAGCTGAGGGTGTGGGTGCAATGCCCGTCTCCAGAGCTCAAAGGGGTTGGAGGCGATGCAATGAGCTCAGGCAGCCCTAAAAATCCTTGGAGGCCTGTGGCAGCCCCTGAACTGAGCCTTTTTCCCCTGATATGTGTTTTCTGGGTGTATTTTCAGGTGCTGGGGGGAATAGAGGAGCAGTGGGGAGCTCAAGGGACTCTTGGAGGCGCTTGCACTCCGTGTTTTTGACCGTGCCTTCTCCTCCACGCTCCATCGCCTTGTTCTCCCTCCAGCTTTTAGCCTCAAGTGCCTTAAGGACAAACTGGTCCCCATCGGGGTCACCGTGCTTGTGGCAGCGTTGCTGATCGCCGTCATTGCCCTGGCGGGTAAGAGGATGGAGGTGCCCACCTCCCCCCCAAAAAAATCCTCTCCTCCCCTTTAGAAAACCCAGTGGTGTAGACAGGGCAGGGGCTGCCTGTGGGATGCCACGGGAAAACCTGGAAAGGGGGCAGAATTTGTCCCTAAAGGGGCCAAAACGACTCCAAAACATTCAGCTCCAGGAGGAAGCTGCAGAAAGACGTTTTATGGGGAGGGAAGGAGGTGTTTATTTTAGCCCCGAGTGGCTTCTGGAGCTGAAAATGAATATATTGAACGTGAACAGAAAGATGAAAACGACAAAAATAAAATGAGAAGTGAAAATAGACGTGTCTTTTTTATGGGGTTGGACCTCAAAAATCATCACCACCGATTAAAATACGCCGGGTAAGGGTTTCACCAGAATTCCTTCTGCTCATTTCCAGCCAGGAAATGTCCGTCCTGCCCCTCTCCCATCCTTCCCAGCTGCTCAGGGAACGGCATCGGGTTCAGGGAGAAATGCTTTTACTTCGTGGAGGTCGAGGCCGACTGGAACGGGAGCCAGAGCTTCTGCCTTTCCCAACGAGCCCAGCTGGCCACCATCGACAGCCGGGAGGACTTGGTTAAAAGAGGGGTTTGCTGGGTGCTGGAGTGGCTCTTTGGGAATCAGCTGTGGGGTTCCTTGGAGGGTTTGAGATGAAGATGGGCACAATATTTCTATTTTTGCTTTCCAGCACTTCCTAATGCGCTACGGGAGGGCCTTGCACTACTGGGTCGGTTTGCAACGGGAGGGATCCGACCCCTGGAGATGGTCCAATGGGTCTCTCTTCAACAACCTGTATGTCCTGGCTTCTTTTTCTCATATTTTTTAATGGGGTGGGAGCAATTAACCACCCCTTTTTCTAACGCTTGGTCCTCGGGAAGCAGCTTGTGGATGCAGAGGGCATCCCATATGGGATCGAGCAGCCAAAAATATTCCTTCCTTCGTGGAAGGAGGCAGATTTGGCTTTGCATGGGGGTCGTTGTCCGCTGGAAAGGATTCTTCCTGCTCCTTCCAGTGCCGTTTGCTTGTATGGGAGACGCTCAGCCCCTTGACTTCTTCTGCTGCTCGTTGCAGGTTCAATATCCGGGGCAACGGCCAATGTGCCTACATCAACCTCGACGGGGTCAGCAGTGACTGGTGCTCCCAGCTGAAATATTCGGTCTGCAGCCACCCCCTGAAGAGCCCCAGGGGACTGTGGAGGGGAGGAGAGCCCTGAGCTGCCCCCGGCGGCATCCTCCTGCGTCCTGGAGTCATCTCCGAATCTTCACCATGAAGATGACGAAGAGAAAGCTGCTATCATGAAACCCCCTCGTGTAGGGTTCCTGACGGTGCATTATTTAAGGAAATAAGTCTTAATTTATTTTATTTTTTTATTTTTAACTTCAGCTTGCAGAAGTAGAAACTCCTCGAAGCAACAGCGTGGAGCTCTGGGACCAAAGGATCCTTCGACCACTCGTGTCTTTGCGGCAGTTGCAGAGAGACTTGGGAATATCCAAGAGGGCTGGAAAAAACATTTGTCCAGCACTCTGAAGCTTAATCCTGAGGGCTTGGTGCCCTTGTTTGGGGGATTCAGAGGTAGGAGGAGAAAGGGAAAGCGGAGGAACGAAGCAGAGCTGGGAGAAGCCACCAGCCTCAAAGCTCTGGAGCTGCTTTTTTGGCATGCCAGCGCCGTGTCCCATCCCGTTTGTGCCTTGCTGTGGCTCCCTCGGGCGAAGCCGGGCTTAAATCTTGGTGGCCTCTTTCTGGCAAATCCAATGCAACGGCGTGCCGCACGTGTGGGAGCGGAGCTGCCCCCTCCATATCGCCGCACAGGCATTCGCCCTCCTTTCCCCCGTCACCTGGAGCCTGGGGAGCACCGTAAGCACGATTTTAATCAGCCCGACATGCTTGGATGCTGCTTCCAGCAGCAACATTTCATCTCATCAGATGGGTTTTTTCTCCCCAAAAAAAACCCTTAAAACAAGTCAGCAATTCAGCTTGTAGTGTACCACCCCATTTGCCTCTGGTTTATCCTGATAAAGCATTTTTCCAGCTTCTGCCCCACAAAAAAAACCAAAACACTTGTTTCTCCTCCCCACACACCCTCTGCTTTGTCTAATAAATATTTATCTCTCCCAAAAGGTCTTTTTTGTTTTGGATATCAGAGTCACTGTGGCTACAGCAGGACTCCAGCTGCAAAATATCCCCAAACTGGGGCCTCTCCTTTCTTACTAGTTGAAATTTCCCTGCCTGAAATTGCAGGGAAAACACGTAGGAAAAATGCTTTAATCGCTTCTTCCTCTCCTTGCCGAGCAGCTGGGGGCTGTGGACCCTCATTGCCCAAATTTCATCTGCTCCCCACCAGCTCTGGAAGGATTTTGGGGGGGGAGTTTGCTGTCAAGAAATGGGGTGAGCAACCACAAAATTTCCCCCGGGATGGGTTTTTTGCACTGGGCTTGAGAACAACTCACAAATCATCCTGCAAAGGGGATCCATCCATCCACGTCCACCCCTCGCCCCGAGTCGGGATGGTGCTGAGCCCCGTCCAGCTCCCCGTTAGGTTTTTGCCTGTGGCCCCGATGAAATCCTAGGGGAGGAGGAGGCAGACCCTTTTTCCTCCCCTTCCCCCCCCTTTCCCCCCCCTTTTCCCCTTTTTCTTCCTCCTTTCTCCCCCTTTTCTTCTTCCCTTCTCCCCCTTTTCTTCCCCCCTTTTCTCCCCTCCTCTCCCCCTTCTCCCCCTTTTCCCCCCTTCTCTTCCTTTCCCCCCCCTCCACCCCTCTTTTCTCCCCCTTCTACGATTACTGCATTATTTTATTATCATTATTTCCCCCCTTCTTTATTATTATTTATTTTTCCCCAACATCCTTTGCCTTTGTAAGCCCGCCAGCTCCAAAAAAACAAAGTCCGATTCGGGGCGCGCGATGCTTTCTCTTTGGCCCCTTTACCTTCTCCTCCACGCTCTTCAGCATCACCAGCTCTGCCCTCCTGTCCTTGCAGTCATCTCCTGCCTCTTCCCAGGGCAGGGTTTTTGCAGAAACCCAGTAGCATTTGGTGGCAAAGGGCTGCCAGCCCGCGGGGCAGAGCCAGCAGCCCTCGGCTCCTGGGGCAAGGGTTGCGGACGTAAGGGGCAAAGCTGTGGGACCCCTCCCCAGGACCCTCCCAAGCTTTTCTCAAACCCCCTGGGTTTGTTTTTCATTTTTTTTAGGGGAAAAAATCTTTATGAGAACTGGGAGGAAAGCTGGGGTTGGAGGGATAGGAGCAGAGCTTGAAGGTACACGGAAGGGGAAGGATAAAGGTGAAACACGGAGGGAAAGCAGCAGGATGGGGGGGCCCGGGGGGGTTTTCCCTCACCGTCGTGCCCTGTTTTCTGCATGGAGGGGTCTCAAAGCAAGCCAGCACCCCCCTAACAGCGTGGGCTACCTGGTGCCTGGTGGCTCTCAGCCTCGCACAGCCGCTCTCTGAGCCCCAGCTGGAAGAAGTTCGGGGAGCAGTTGGAGTTGGGGGTTCCCTTGCCCGGGCAGGATTCCCAGGAGCACGAACCAGTGGGATTGAGGCCATTTCCACCTGAAATTGGGGGGCGGGATGGGTTTGACCCCCAGAACTTCAAGCAGTGGGGTGAACCAGCCTGGTGGGGCCAGGAGCTGTTTTCTTGCTCTAAATACAGCTGAAATGTCATGGCTTTGGGGGGGGGGATTTGATTTGTTTGCCCCCCAGCCCACGGCACCCCGCCGCTCACCGTGTCGCTGCAGCAGCCACAGCACGATGCCCGCCAGGACGGCAGCCCCAACCCATCCGGCTCCCAGTATCGCCCAGTACCACCAGCGTCCTGCAACGGGACCTGTACCAGGAGCGAAAAACGCATCGTTGCCATCCCCACCCTGTTTTAACGCCCTTTGCTTTGGTGTACAAGTCATGGGGACGGTCACGTATGTGTGTCCCCCCCCCCTCACCCTGCATCCTCCAAGGTGGCTTGGAGGGGAGGTGAGAAGCAAGAAAAGAAACCCACAAGCTGCCTCCCTCGCTTGGCCGAGGCGATGAGCAGCGGCTCAGTTCCTCTGCACCCCGTGATGAACCTGGGAAGGGGTTTTGGGGGTTCCTGGCTCAAGGGAAGGACACAAAATGAAGCCTTGGGGTGCTCAAAGCCACAATTTCTGCTTGGTTGCATCCCTCTTGTAGAAGCCCTTGAGCTAGGTATGGGGAGCACCCAAAAGCTCTGCAGGTAGTGGTGTCCTCAGGGGAAATCCTCCTTGCAGCACATTTTCCCCTCTCGTTTCTGAGAGATTTTGGGAAAGAAATCTGCTCGTGCCCACCTTAGTGAAGGTGGGCAGCAAACATCCTCGAGAAAAATGAGGATTTGGGCTGGAAAAACACCTTTTCTCCCTGTGTTTTCCCCCCTCCAGGGTGGCATCAGGGACACCCCCAGCACCTTCTGTAGGGCATCCAACCCACCGACCCCCAAAAGAAACAGGGGCCAAAGCCCAGGGGGACCCCAGCACCCATGGGTACGAAGCAAATCCACTCACCGGGAGGCTTCGGGCGCTGTGGGATGCCAAGGGGACCTGGTGGCATCTCCAGGCTGGTGTAAACTGTTGTCACCGCCATCGCCGGGGGTCCCCAGGGAGCAGCCGTGCCGGGCCCAGGGGCAGAAAAATGAAATTATTATTTTTATATATATATATTTTTTCCTGGAGTTTAAGCAGGGTGAAGCGGTGCTGGGTGTCTGAGCCTCACCTGCTGCCCTCTGCTCCCCGACCTCCTGCGGCCGCCCACAAAAAGCAGTTTCCGAAACCGCTCTGAGAGGTGCAAAAGAAAGGGCATTTTATTTAATTAATTATTTTTTAAAATGCATTATTTATTTAATTAGCATTAAATATATATATGTATATATATAGCAAAAAGAAATATCAAAATAAAAAGCATTAAAAAAGGAATACCAGCCCCTTCTTCTCCAGGAGAGGGGAGTCAGGGCAGGGCTTTCATCTCATTTATTATTTTTTAATGCAATTATCTTCTTGCATAGAGGTTTCTGCACCTTGGCAGCAAGCTGGGGAGGGGACCAGGGGGATAACGGGTGCTGCTGACCCCCACAGTGTCCCCATACTCCTCCACCTCTTGCTGCTGCCTCGGTTTTAATTCAGCTCCCGTCTTCTCCATGCAAACCCCTTCCATCCTCTAAGAGATGAGCATAATGCCCTTTTCCGTGCAATTATCCCCAAAATTCCACTTGATAATCAGTACCTCTCCCTTTCCCACCTTTGGAGGCGAGGATGAAACCTTGGAGGAGGGGGAAGAAGAAGCAGAAGCCACCGGTGCTCAGCCCCTTTGCCTCCAGCACCTCCACAAGCCAGGGACAGGTATAAGAGATGGGTATTTTAGCAAAAATAAATAAAATTAAATAGATTTTAGGGTAGAATCTGTGTGGCTGCTCCCTCTCTAATATTTTTTGCAAAAGTGCTCCAAAAATGTTCCCCTCAGCTGCAGCTGCCGGTGGTTTGGCACCTTTTCTGAACCTCATCTACACCAAGATCAACAGATCAACACCTCGTTTTGTGTCTTTATTTAATTTTCAAGCCATCAAACCCCAAACCTCCCTGTCCTCAGCTCTTCCTGCCTCTGGGCTTTTGAATTTTCTTGGTTTCTCTTGGATTCTGTGTTTTCTCTTTTAAGTAACCCCCAAGTGAGTTTCTTTTCATGCTAAAGAACTTTGCAGCAGCAAGAAATCCAAGCCAGGATGAATTTTCCTTCCCATTTTTATTTTTTTTTAATTTTCATTTATGGGTTCCTTCCAACTCAGGATACTGTACAACTCTGTTTTTTAATTCCTAGCATCCCTTTTTGCTCTGATTTATTTTTGCTCCTTTTCAGCCCATAGTTCAGCATCTTCATTTTACTTTATTATTTTATTTTATTTTATATTTTATTTTATTTTATTCTATTTTATTTTATTTTACTTTATTAATTATAAAGAGCTACCTCATTACGATGAGCTACCTCATTACGAAGGTTGGATGTAATGATTTCATCAACGAACCTTGCTGGATTTATCAACCAAATTCAGGTTTGAGATATCCGAGCTCACGTCGCAGCCTCTCCACCCCAACTATTGCTCCAGAGCAAAGAGTAGGAGGGTTGCAAAGTGGTGGAAATGTCTCCTCTGTGTGGGGTGGAGAGGACAAAAATTGGCGTAATTAATGACGGAGAGGAGGTTTTTGTGGAGAAGGGTTTGCACAAGCCTCCGTGGTTAGTGGTGGTGAACCAGCTGGAGAAATGCTCCTGGGGAAAAAATGGGTGAAAAACCTGCAACTTTTCCCACTTTTACTGCCACCCATATCCCAAAATCCAAAACACCTTCACTCACCAACCAACGCCAACTTAGGTGACGGCTCCCATCATCGCGGCACGGACCCCCCAGACCCTTCTTGTCCCCCGGGGAAAACAACCAAAGCCCTGAGGTTTCTGCCACAGCAGCACCCTTCTCTCCCTCCTGCTCTATGAGGTGGCAGAGGATGTGGCTTTTCTCTTAAAGTCTGTTTTTGGTCAAAAAAAGCAGATGAGAAATCATCATTCTCTACCAGACAGCCCCAAACGGGGATCCCAGGGCGCAGCAGAAAGGATGCGTCCATCCCATTACCCTTTGCCTACGTTTTGTGTCTGTGCAAATTCATGTTGGGGATTTTGCATCCAATGTTATTTTTATATATATTATTTTTTTGTAAATGGTTTCCTCCTATAAACCCCATCCTTCAGCCAAAACCCAGGGCTTTGTCCATCCCAGTGGCCCATCCCATCTTTCCTGGACCATCCCCTCTCTTTTGGGCTGAAGCTGCCCAAAACTAACTTATTTTTATTCAACAACCTCGAAATATTACCTTTCCGAACCCAAAACACATTATTTTATCTTATTTTTCTCCGGTAGATGGAGCACTACACAACCACTACTCCTGCTCTGGATCCCGGAGGCTTTGCTCCAGCTGAGCCAAAGCTCCCTCCACGGGTCCCAGTTCTGGAAAACTTCAAAAATGAGTGGATTAAAATTCAGGTTTGGGTTTGCAAAGGGCAGGGAGCAGGGGAATTGAGCCGGGCAAAAGACATTTATGCTTGCAGGGAGCAAACCAGCTATAAAGCTGCCACCCAGCACGTGCAAAACCCCCTTTTCTCCATAAAAGTGATGTTTTCACCAGTCTGTGACCAACCTAAAGGTGCTTTTTCAAAGCCAAGTGTGAAATGACACTGCTCTAGCTTACAATAATAATAATAATAATAATAAATTAATTGAAAGATGTCTTCCTTGCTAAAATTGTCATTTTTGAAGGAAATGGGGGTTGGACCTGATGATTTCTTGAGGTCCCTTCCAACCCCTATAATTCTGTGATTCTGTGAAAACAAAAAACAAAATTCTAGAGATAAATTCCTCTTGACTGCAGAGGAATTTGGTGCTCCATTTTCTGCTGGTTTAAAAGCATTTCTCTGGCCTGAATATACGGCATTTGATGGAAAGCTTCCAATGCTTTCTCATCGTGTGCTGCGTGTCCTGCAGAGCTCCTGTGCCTCCAAGAGCTGCCCACAACTTCAGCTAGGAGAAAATACATGTTTTTGCAAACGGGCAGGGGGCTGTTCCCAATGGAAATGTGTGCTTCTGTTTTTATTTTTATTTTTTTGGCCACTCCTCCTAAATAGCAAGGCCACTCCTCCGTCATTAGCGAGGGGGGTGGTTAGACCAGGGGGAGTATTAGAAGGGAAAAAAAAGGGGGGGTTTCTCAACACATCAATCACTGATCCACACCTTTGGTAACATTCCCACTCATGCAGCATTGGAGGAATTAGGGGGAAGAGAGCTGAGGATTAACACAGCACGCAATAATTTCTGGGGAAAAACATCCGGGCTTTGGTCCAGCAAGGAAACCACACCTCGCTGGCACAGGCAGAACTCGACCTGGATGCTCTGAACAATCAAGGCTGAGACTGGGAGGAGACTCAGCAGCAGCAACACAGCCGACTTTAACCACAGAGGTGCTGGGACATGCCTGGGGAAAAAAATAATAATACATTTTGGGGGACTTTAGGGAGCAATTTGTAATGCCAAGGGGTGTCTGGGATGAGGAGCACAGTTCTTGTTGTCTCTGGGTGCTTTCTGCTTATTTTGCTGGGGCAATGTTGAATGAATGACCACGGTGGGAATGGATTTTGGGGTGCTGGGAGAATGCCTTTACTTGGGAAGGTGCTGGGGTCTTGGGGGCTCTTCCCAACCACAAAGAGGTTGGAGACCTACCCCTGTGCAAGGTGAAGAAGTCGTGTCCTGTTTAATAACCACAAAGGGCTCGTTTTTTCAGTCCTAGACCAACTGGTCCAGGGCAAGAAATCTATGGCCATCTACCAATGGCCTTGCTGTCACATCTGCCCATGCAGAAATAGTTTTCATGCCCCTTCCTGTAGGGTGGTGGGCTGGGACCTATCCTGGCACCTTCCCCATAGGATCTTGTGTGTCTGTGACACAGAAAGGAGGTGGGATGGGGATCCTACTCCAGCAGCTTTCGGTTCTTTTCCTCCTATATTTTTTGGGAGCTCAAAAACCTGGCTGGGTTCAGCCAGCTCAAAGCAGGTGATGGATTCAGCCCCAGCCCTAAAACCATTGCATTTCCCTTCCCAAGAAATGAACATGGTTGTACTCACACGGCCCCAGTGCAGAGCTTTCCCATGGGCAAAAATACAGCAAAAAGAGGGGGAAAGCATAAAAATGTATCCCAAAGGGTTGGCAGTGCCAAGGCAGGCCCTTCGATGCTGGAAATTCTGGGGAAGGCTGAGCCATATCCTCTACGGAACTACCACGATGAGCTGTATCCTCTTTGAAACTATCAAAGGAAGTTGTGGTGAGCTGGGGGTTGGCCTCTTATCACAGATAATTAATTACAGGACTAGAGGAAATGGCCTCAAGTTGTGCCAAGGGAGGTTCAGGTTGGAAATTAGGAGACATTTGTTCCTCAAAGAGTGATTAGGACTTGGAAAAGGTTGCTCAGGGAGGTGTTGCAGCAACCATGAGATGGTGGAGTTCAGGATCTCATGTGGCAGGAGCAGAGTACCGAGCAGAATCGCAACTCTGGACTTCAGCAGGGCCGACTTTGGCCTTTTTGGCCTTTTCAAGCATTTGCTAGAGGAAATCCCACAGGACAGGGTACTTGAAGGAAAAGGGGCCCAGGATAGTTGGTTGGCGTTCAAGGACTGCTTCTTCTGAGCTCAAGATCAGAGCATCCCAACAGGTAGGAAGTCAGGAAAGAGAGCCAGGAGACCTGCATGGTTAACCGGGGAACTGCTGGCCAAAGTCGAGTGGAAGAGGAGAGTCTAAAGGTGAATGGATGGAGGGGCCACGTGGGAGGAACATAAGGCTGTTGTCAGATAATATAGAGGGGGTAAATTAAACCTTATGAGAGGGATCAAGGAAAACAAAAGGGCTTCTTTAAATCACGGATAAAATTAACACTAGAGGCATTGTAGGCCCACTTTGCTTCACCAAGGGGAAGTTCTGCTTGACCAACCTGACAGCCTTTTATGAGGACATAACTGGGTGGATAGATGACGGTAAAGCAGTGGACGTGGCCTATCTTGATTTCTGTAAAGCCTTTGACATTGTTTCCCACGGCATCCCCGCAGCTAAACTGAGGAAGTGTGGTCTGGACGATGGGGTAGTGAGGTGGGCTGTGAAGTGGCTGAAGGGAAGAAGCCAGAGGGTTGTGGTCAAGGGGACAGAGTTGAGTTGGAGGCCTGTATCTAGTGGGGTCCCTCAGGGATCGGTACTGGGAGACCTCAACAGGTTGGGGAATTGGGTGGGGAGACCTTATGGCTCCCTACATCTACTGGAAAGAAAGGTGTGGGAGCTGGGGGTCGGCCTCTTCTCGCAGATAACTAGTGATAGGACCTGAAGGAATGGCCTCAAGTTGTGCCAGAGGAGGTTCAGGTTGGAAATGAGGAGACATTTCTTCTCAGAAAGAGCAGTCAGGCACTGAGAGGGGTTACCCAGGGAGGTGGTGGAGTCCCCATCCCTGGGGGTGTTCAAGGAAAGGTTGGACGTGGTGCTTGGGGACAGGGTTTAGTGGGTGACATTGGTGGTAGGGGGACTAGTGGGCCTCCATCCTGGGGGTCTTTTCCTGCCTTGATTATTCTTTGACTATCTGAAGGGAAAGCAACGGTCAGCCAAGCCGCTTCCTTTCCCCCCTGGTTTCCTGGAAATCATTTTCTTACTCAGTACTTTGGAACTCACGCCCATTTAACTCTTTGCTGCCCGGATGGTTTTATCCTCCCTCCTCCAGCACACTTTTCCCTATAGGATCCATCCCTCATGCTCCTGGCAGGGTCTTTCAAGTTCCCCAAATGTGCAGAGACTCAGCTGCATCATACAGGGCTCTATGTCCTTTGGGACGTGGAGTCCTGCTACCGAAACCTTGCCATGTAAGCCCACAACAGACGGAGACAGGCTCCCCTTTCTGCCCCCAGCTGTGTGTTTGTCCATCCCAAGGGGGAAAAAACATCTTGATCTCCTGGGAGTCGTCCTTGCCCCATCTCCCCTTTGCCCTTTGCACCCACAAGAAAACCAACCAACAAACAAACAGATAATCCTGTTTTGAGGGGACAGAAGGTTATTGTGAGCTGCCAACCAGACCTCAAACACCCTCCAGTTTTGCCCCAGGAAGAGGTGACTCAAAGCCACGTTACCATGGCCCCCACATTGCATGAAAATCTTTGTAAGCCAGCTCACACGCACACAAAAAAAATGTATCTCAACATGCTTTCAGTGTTACTGCACTACATGCAGCATTGCTCCCCCGGGGGGGCTTAAGTTCCTCCCACTGTTTTCTCGGTAAAAGTCACAGAAGGTTGCATTTCTTCCTCTTTTGTCAACAGGAAAACACTGATAACAGAAGCTCAAGCACCAACCAGTGAGGTCTTGCATTTTTTAACCTTATCAGCCAAGTGACGTCTGGGTTAGAAGGCGTTTGCTCCCATCAGCTCTTGGCCGGCTTTGCACTACCCCTCCCTCTCTTCTACATACCACTGTGGAACAAACAGGATGAAATAAGGCACCAGGCTCAGAGCTGCTGCAGGGTGAGTCCACATCTGAGCAGCAAAATTTGGGGCCAGCTGAGCAAGCAACACTCATTAGGGGCTGAAATGGGGAGGGAAGGAGCAGCCAGCCAGGGTGGGTTTCCATCTTCTTTCTTTTTTTTCCTTTAATATATTTTTTGTTCTTGTTCCTTTGCCCTCTCCTGTTTTTCCACCCTCTTTGTCTCTTTCTCACCTTTCTTTTCACGTTTGTGCTGTTTTTTTTCCTCGTTCTCTCCCATTTTTAATGCCAAAACTGCGCACCCAGTGAGTTTGCATGTCGCTCATGTAGTTCTGTGACAACAGCCAAAAAAAAAAACCCACGTTGCCCAAATTGTTCCTTTTCAGCTAGCTTTATTGAAGCTTCTGCTGTCTCAAGGGCTGTGAGAATCTTCTTGCAGATGTTTAGAACTCCAAGGGTCTGTTTTTTTTTTTTTTTTTTTTTCTTGCTGTTTTTAAACATTTCCATCTGTTTTTGCTGTTCTTTTTTCTGTTTGTTACTTTGGGATGGCTTTCCCAGTTTCTCTTCTAGCTAAAGCAGCTGAGTGCGTTCTTTGTGCTTTTCCTGGGTGGGAAAGAAAAGAAGAATAAAGGTGAAATGAAGCAAAAAATAATATTGATCAGTAGAATTAATAATGTGGGGGGAGCTGCAGTAAAAAAGCAGACTGGGAGGGGAGAGGGATAAAGCCTGGATACAAGCTCAGGCTGCTTTGAGTCTACAGGGTGCAAAACCCACCAATGTGTGTGCTTTTTTCAAGGGAATTTTGGTTAATTTTATAGCTGTAACAAAATGGAAGCTAAACCGAAAGGAGCAGCTCTTCTCTTGAAATGGAGAAGCAGAAGCGTGCCAGCATGCAGCTATCGGTTTCCTTTTTTGTCTAAGAAACTGACATTTTTGCTTTCCAGATAAGTGCTCGGTTGAGTTTGGGAGCTTTTAGCTCACGCCAGCCAAATTTGAAACTGAGCCAGGCTTTGTCCTACGGAGTTTGGGGTACTTGCAGCCCACCCTTATTACCACTTTTTATTCCCCCATGACAAATTCAATCCTAAAACTTCTTCCAAAACTCTATTCCCCAGCATGACCCCCAGCACTGAATGTTCCTCCTGCAGTTTTTCCCTGGGTGCTGCTGTTTTTGCTTAAAACCAAAATATTTCTCCTCCTTAAGAGCCTACTCCTAGATGTTTGGTTTTACAATAAACCCATAACCCAGGTGGGGCAAAGTCCTTGTTGATTATTTTGCAACGCTGCCAAGATCTGTGACACAAGAGCTGCCCTGTTGAAACCATGAGCATGGGTATATTCTGGGTATAGAGCATGCTCTATACGCAGAAAATACTGCAGGAGGAACTGAGATAAAGGGCGTTTGAAAACAAACATTGTCAGCAAGCCCAGCTGCTGCCTTATTTCCTCCTCTGTTTTTTTTCAAATTCAGCTTGTTTGCTGGGCTGAAGCCACCTGGGGGAGGGCGTCATGTCCCAGACAGCTCAACAGCCTTT
Organism: Nettapus auritus; assembly: GCA_011076525.1. Lineage (NCBI taxonomy): Eukaryota > Metazoa > Chordata > Aves > Anseriformes > Anatidae > Nettapus > Nettapus auritus. The sequence continues at coordinate 284,599 of CM021780.1, forward strand.
GAGCTTTGAGAGCTGATAAGCAGTACATTCCTTTTAATTTCTTTTAGTATTCAAAGTCCGTTCAAACTTCTTATTTTCTCTTTCTCCTTTTCTTTCTCTTTTTTTCCCCCTTCTCTTTCTTTCTTCACCCTTTCTTTCTCTTTCTCCCCTTCTTTCTCCCTTTCTTTCTCCCTTTCTCCCATCCTTTCACCCTTCCTCCATTCACCCCCAGCACACCACAAGCCCTCTCCCCTCCCACGTTTTCCCCACGTACCCTCCAGATCCCCACAAATCCTCACACCCGGGGGCTTTACTGGCCCCCCACCACTCAACCCTCTCCTTGCTATTGCAGAGTGCTGGCAGAGCACTGTATGTGTGGATGTGATCAGTGAGACACAGCATTTCTTTGCCTGCCATGGGGAAAGGAGCCCAAGAAAAAACTCGCCCCGACCACGAAGAAGTGCTGAACCCTCCAAGAGATGAGGAAAAACAACACGAATGGGGTAATGCTGGGGGTAAGTGAGACCTGGCTCCAGTGGGGCACTGGTGGGATGGGCACCGGCCAGGGTTTTTGGGTGGGTGATGGCAGGCTCTGAATTTTACCACGCAGCCACCTCTAAATCCATCTGGAGGACATCAAAGAAGGGAGCTCCTATCCCAAGGGGGAGGGTTATAGGATGAACCGTGGATCCAGCAGAAAAAGGGCAAATGGGGGGTGGAAAGACCCAGCCCACATCTCCTGCGCTCTTTTCCACCAGCTTGCAGCCCCCATGGGATGAAAATGAACTGTCATCGTGTACCACAGTTCCTCCCTGTGCTGTGTGTGGTGCTGAGTCTCGTTGTCCTCGTTCTGTTGGTGGCCTTGATTGGTGAGTCCCACCGGAGCATTCCCACTGCAAGGAGATGGGCCAGGGAGACGTGTTTCGGGGATGGGGTGGGGAATTCCAGGGTTTTCCCAGCAGGATGAGAAGCCCCCCATATATAGCACTGAGCCTGCTTCATGGGGCACCCCCTTTTGTCCCTGAAACCAGGCTCTACTTAACATTTCCAAGGGGGTGTCCCATCTTGGCATATCCCAACCCCCCTACATTTGCTGGAGGGGAATACGTATAATTTTTAAAAATGCTATTTTTCTGCCTTTTTTTTTTTTTTTTTCGGTGGCTGTCCATGCATCTCACCTGCTCGTTTTTCTCCTTATGCAGCTGTGCTGTCACGGTCTCCCCCACCACATCCCCAGTTCTCCCATGTGTGCCCAGCCACGTGGATCGGCTTCCAAGGCAAGTGCTACCATTTCTCGGTGAATGAAACCGACTGGAACACCAGCTTGAAGAAGTGCAAGGACTTGGAAGCCTCTCTGACTTCCATAGACAGCGAGGAGGAACTGGTGAGAACTGGGCACGAGCCTCCACGCCGGCTCTGGTGTGGAAAATGGTGTGAAATGTGTGAAATGTGGAAATTTCCCCCCAAATTTCGCCCACTGACAAAGCCAGGAAAAGATGCCCTGGGGAAAGCCCCAGCCTGGGTTGGGGAATGAGCAGTATCACGTTATTTTCTCCAAAACTCCCTCCCTACATCCAGTTGGGTGCTGTCCTGAGCTTTGCCCTCAGGGGGCTTCATTTTTCTGTGAAACTGTAGAATATTCACATCTCTCAAATCAAATCACCTTCCTATTGCAAGGTGCTCTGCAGGCTGGAGGTGGAACCTGGCTGAGTTGTGTTCGGGGAAGATGGGATCACCTAAAACCCCCTCTTTTTTTTTTTTTTCTCTAAAGGCTTTCATCTGGCGCTACAAGGGCCCAGCAAACTACTGGTTGGGGCTGCAGGAAGAACGCAACGGCCGGTGGAGGTGGACCAACGGCACAGCCTTCAACAACTGGTCAGTCCCTCCACCTGTCAGGGTTGGGTGCTTCGGGTTGGCAATTAGGGTAGGAGTTCTTATAGGGCCTGGGATGGCCTCTTTTGGGACGGGGACCTTCTCCTGTCACCGCATCCCTGGTTTTCCATGAGAAGCTTGGGGCGGACCAAGGATGCTGCACTCTGAACCCCTATTAAACATTGGACACTGCCCCTTCCGACCTCCCCAGGAGAGGAAATCCCAGCTATTCTTCCAGTTTTTAGGGTAGTTTTCCTACTTTCCTCCCTTCTTCTCACTCTTGAGTGTGTTTGCGTTGCAGGTTTCCGGTGCAGGGAGGTGGCCCCTGTGCGTACGTAAACCATGATAAGATCAGCTCAGCCCTCTGCCAGACGGAGAAATACTGGATCTGCAGCAAACCCAACAACTATGTCCTGTGGAGGCAGAAGACTTAACCTGAATAAAATATTCCATAAACATAAAGCTTGTGCCGGTGCCGCAAGATAAACTAGCACAAAAATTGGTAAAAACTTACTTAAATCTGCTTCTTTGCAGCAACAGTATTAATGAGTTTCCTTCCTGCTCAGATTCTTGCAGGCTCAATCTTCTGCACTGTCCAGCGTCGAGAGGGATCTGGGAGTTTTAGCTGACAGCAAGCTGAACGTGAGTAGCCAGGAGGGCCAACCGTACCCTGGGGTGCATCAAGCACTCTATCACTGGTCGGTCAAGGGAAGGGATTGTCCCGCTCTGCTTTGAGCTGGTGCGGCCTCACCTTGAGCACTGTGTGCAGTTCTGGGCACCGCAGTACAAAAATGACCCGAAACTGTTGGAGAGTGTCCTGAGGAGGGCCTAGAGGGGAAGATGGATGAGGAGCAGATGAGGGCACTTGGGCTGTTCATCCTGGAGAAGAGCAGGCTGAGGGGAGACCTCATCGCGGCCTACAGCTTCCTCACGAGCAGGAGTGGAGGGGCAGGCACCGATCTCTTCTCTTTAGTGACCAGCGATAGGACCCGTGGGATTGGTGTCGAACTGAGGCAGGGATGGTTTAGGCTGGACATCAGGAAGAGGTTCTTCACCTCGAGGGTGGTCGCACACTGGAACAGGCTGTGAGAAAAATCTCATAGAATTGTCTTCAGAGGGGACCTTCTGTGAAGCTCTTTGATTCCCGATTGCAATGACGGGCGTTCTGTCAATTATCAGCACATTTTAGTAAACAAATCGTAACCTTTTATTCCCTATTACCCAGCACATGATCACCTCCCATTTCCTCATTGGCTGAGTACTACTGGTTCACAAGCTACTCGACGCTCCTCTATACCATATATGTTACAATTTTTCAGCCCTTTAACTTCTCCTTTCTTATGTTTTGAGAACTTGCGATCTTTGTTTTACTGTTATCACACTGCTCATCCTGTTTTTCTCAAGCTTCCACCTTATCTTGGAACAGTGAGGCCTTCTACTGTCCACTAATCTACCTAGCATTTCTCCTTGTTATGACTACACAGCTACCTTTGAATACAGAATACACTTTGAATACTGCAAAAACACAACTTTATTTCTCACACTCCCCGGGGAAGTAGTCACTGCACCGAGCCTGTTGGGGTTTAAGAAGCATTTGGACTGTGCTCTTAGTCATACGGTCTGAATTTTTGGGGCCTGGAGTTGGACTTGATGTGGATCCATTGTGGGGCCTGGAGCTGGACTCACTGATCCTTGTGGGTCCCTTCCAACTTGGGATATTCTCTGATTCTATTCTATAATTTTACTCAAGGCAGCAACACTCCTGTTTCTCTCTCTGATTGTACAGCAGAAAATTGCATTTTATATTTTTCTAAACCTGCAAAAAGCATATTTGTAATAATAAACCCGAAACCGGCAAATCTGATGTGCTATGGAGTTATGCTATTTTTTTACTTTACATTTCCTATTGGAAGGAGGACAAGGTAAGATTGGAACAGATACAATCTGAACGTACATATTTGGATGGATTTTTTAATAAAAAAGCATCCTACAGGCTGGGCTTTTTGGGGCGGGCACCGCACAGCTCTCCACCTCCTGCAGTCTTTGAAACGAGATCGAAAGCTTCTTTCTGGCAAACCCAACTGTGGGCACTTCCACAGTCATTGACCTCCAGCCCCTTGTCTCTGAAGGCCGCACATCTGTTCTTCTCACTCTGAAGGAAACCGAACCTGCAAACCAAAACCGTCAGCACCCAAAAGCACCTCTTGGGAGAGGGGGCAATGGGGGCTTCTCCCCCAGCCTGTCTCACTGGGCTCCAGATGGCTTCTTGCCCAGATGCACGTGCACATTGCTGTGCTTGCACTAACATCTGGCTGTTTCCTCCACTGGAGCATGCCCAGGGCATTAAAACCACATTGGCTGCATAGGCGTGATGAGATGTTGGGTTGCAGTGCTCCATACACCCAACTTTTGGGCTAAAAAGCCTTGCTGGGGGATTACAAGGCTGTCGTGGACACCAAATATTGGAGATCTTGGGGCTGAAATGGAGCAAAGCTGCTCCACACGCCGCAGGTTGCAGCTGTACTCACACAGTGTCATTGTAGGAGGAGTTGTCCACCCAGTTCCATTTGTTGTTGGATGTCTTTAATCCGACCCACACTGTTAGCTGGTCCTGCTGGATCTTCCCCTTTAAGTGCTCCTGGGAGATGGGAGAGGAGCGGTGGCTTCCAAGGGCCTTCAGCAAGAGGCTCGTTGGGGTGCAAAGCTGGCTTTTTGAACCCATTTGGTTCATCCTCAAAGAGACGGGCCCTAAACACCACCCCGTGCCTTGGGTGCTGCCTCGCTCAGTGGGTGGAAAGAGCTTAAATTCAAAGCCTGAGACACCGGAGGCTCCCCCCGAGCTCCGTGTCCCTCCTTCCGCCCATGTCAAAGGTGGGAAGGGGCCTCCAAAGCCCTTTAGGTGGTGATTCAGCCCCGTTCAGCACTCTTAGCACGAGGTGGGTTGGAGCTACCAAGCCTCCTGCCGCCACCCAGCAGCTCCAGGGCAGTTTTTGCCCCTCTGCCCACCAAAACCGAGGACTTTTGGGTCCTTTTCAAGCCTTCTCCACTCTGCACTTACCATATCGGCCTTGTTTCGGAACACAGCCAAACGAGAATCCCGACTTTCACAGTCTGTTTTGCCTTCGTTCCAAGACGCAGTCGATTTGGTAAACTGGTAGCACTGGTCCCCCAAAAGCTGCCAAGACTGGGGGCACAGCTTGCAGCCCCTGTGGTCTGGAGAGGAGACGGAGCTGTGAGACACCCCAAAAAGTGCTCGAGGTCTCGCTCAACCGGGCCAAGAGGCACCGTTGATGGGGATCTCTCCCCTCCCAGAATTTTCCTCCCTGCTTTTCCCACCCATCTACTGCAAAGAGATGCTCATTGACACCGAGCCGGGCTCGCAGCCCCCCAGGGGCGCCCATCCTACCCCGGGGACCCCCCAGGGAAGGGGTTACCTAAGGAGCCATTCCAGCAGCAGACGTAGTGCAGCAGGGCAGGAGACACGTGCTCCTCTGTCCTCTTCCTTTCCTCGGCCTCGCTCTTGCTCTGTGGAGCGTTCAGAGGCGTCGGCGCCTTCTGAAAAACTTGGAGGCAAAACTTTGGGGTGAGATTGAGGCCGTTTGGGGGCAACGCTGTGAAAACCAAGCAGGGCTGAGCTGGGTTCCCCGAGCTATGGTGCAACCTCCTTTTCTGGTCATGATTGCACCCAACTTTTGAAATAGCATAGAAATGTTGTTTGTGTCCTCCACCCTTGCTTTAAAAGCCTTTTTTTTTTTTTTTTTTTTTTTTTTAATTGTGGTTTTGTGTTTGTTTGTTTGTTTTCAGAGGGAATTTACTCTTGTTGGCTGCATCTTGGGGGGCAAAATTGTCCCAAACTGAGATGGTCACTGGGATAAAACCCTGAGCTCCCCTTGGGGAAAAAACAAACAACCAATTTCCCTTGTGCTCGCTGTGTTTTGGACGTGTTTACGAGCGGGTTTTACTCACCCTGTATGCTGAGCACCACCACCAGCACCAGCAGCAGCAGGTAGCCCAGCCCGCTCAGCTTCACGAAGACTCCGTGCCACCATGGGCACGCGGCGGGAGCTGAAAGAGTCCGTGGTTTTGTTCAGAAAGTACTTTCTTGTAACATAAAATTAAAATGAAATGAAATAGTATGAAATTAAAAAAATCAATAAAATAAATTAATATCATATCGTAATAAAATAAAACGCAGCCCCAGCTTGAGCAGAACTTGACGGCTGCTTTGCTACCTCCACAAAACCAAAAAAAAAAAAAGTGAAAACCCAACGATTGCAAACTTCTCTTTGCGTCTCCCACCCCAGGACCCCCCTTGCGAGGCCGTCACCTCTGGGTGCTCTGGGACGAGGTGGGGGTCCTCAAGAGCAGGAGGGACAGACTCAAACCCTTGGGAAATCGGCCTCATTTAGGGCAGAGGGCGGTCGGTGGGACTCGGGTCCCTCCAGACCTCCTCTCCACCAGCGTCCTGGGCGCGTTTCGCCACGCTTTGACTTCCATCCGCTCGCATCGGGGCAGATGATTGCTGCGGGGAGAGCAGCCCCAGCAGCGAAATCGTTCAAGCTCTGGCCGTTTGCAAGCTTCCTTCTCCCCCATCCTTCCTTCTTTCCTTCCTTCCTTTCGTTGCCCACACGAACTGGGATCAACCCCACAACCCAGCCGGCATTTGGTCGCGTTTCTTGGCCAAGACGCGAGCGGACCCAAGCGCCAGCTCTTCCTGGAGGAAACGAAGCTCGCCGTGAGCGCCCACCGCCCAAAATCGCACTTACTCTGACGCCTCTCGGCAGGTGAAGAGGCCCCTCCGGGATGCCTTAAATCGGCGTAAATAATTTCCCCAGCCATGGTCAGCTCGCCAGCCCGTAGAAGCGTCCCAGGAGCGACAAAGTCCCCGGGCAACCTATTGCATTATGACCAACCTTCTTGCGCTTGCGTCCAGCGCCAGGAAATGGCTTTTTTTTCGCCTTTTTTTTTTTTTTTTTTTTTTTATAGATATATAGATACATCCTACAGCCTTTTCCCTTCGATCGAAGGCTGGCATGTAGGCAAGCGGCCTCAAGGCAGGAGGAGGTCGCACCTCTGGAGGTGCAGAAACACTTTGGCTTTAGCGATCGCAGCGAGCACTGCGGTGCTGAGCTGCCAGGAGAGCAGAGCGGTGACAAAAGACAAAATAAAAGCCCTTAAATAAGTTTTTTATTTATTTATTTCAAGGGGGGCAGGCCAACACATAGCAGCGGATAGTCAGGGAAGAATATCTGGTGGGTCTTCCCCGGAATACGGCTTGGGCATCGGTTGTGTGTAACCCAAAAGCTGGAAGGGGATGGTTTTGATTGTCATTTCTCACTTTTTCTTCCATGCCAAGTAATTTATCCCATAACTGTTGCACCAGAAGAGGCAGAGAGGTTTTTTTTCCTTGCCTATTTTCTGCAGCAAATTTACTTACGTATTATCTTGATGTTTCGTTTTATTTCCTCATGCCAGCTTGACCTAGCCTCCGCTGCAGGGAGCAACTGGCAATTCCTAGGGCTGGGGGAAAAGGCACCCACCAGTCCATTTTGCTGCTCGTAGTTCCTCTGCCTTCAGATCTCATTGACCTCATGGAAAGTTTTGTACTCGATTTTCTGCGGTGAGCTGAGGCCCGCTTTTACATTTCTCTTCCTGCGCAGCGCTACAAAGAAAAAAAGAAAAAAGAAAAAACAACAAAACAAGAACAAAGGCTGCACAAAGGCTCTGCCTCCATCCTGACCATAGCTTGCAAAGAAATTTAAAATAAAATAAAATTTTAAAAACGTGTGATTTGTTGTTTGTTTTTTGTAAAAACCTGCACCCAGATAACTTAATTGCAAGACTTATTTTGGATAGCTTGATTGCAAGAACCTCCTTTTTGATTGCTTGATTGGAGAAACACCTTTTTTGGGGGGGGATAATTTAATTTCCCAACCACCTATTTTCTGATCGCTTAATGGCAACACCTTTGGGGGACAGCTTAATTGCAAACCAACCTATTTTTGACAGCATAATTGCACCTTTTTCTTTGCATTTTCCCCCGTGCGTGCATCTGCCTGGCAATCCCATTCCGTGGAAGGTTTGGAAATCTGCAGGTTTTTGTGTAATATATATATAAAGTAAAAATATAAATATGTTACTACATCTATGTAGTATGTGTATAGTATGTATGCAGTGTACATATATATGCACTACATGTATACCACATGTATGTAATATGTATATGCCACATATATATTGAGTTGCTCGTGTATTTCCAACAAGTTACTACTAGGAAATATGCAAGTTTTCTACAAATTACCTAAAAAAATCCTGCAAATTACCACCAGTATGCATATACACTATATAAATATATACGTGTGTTTGGATATATATGTGTGTGTGTGTGTAAAAACTGCACCAGTGCAAATCCTTGGCACAACCAGGTGAAACCAGCTCCCTGTTCAGCAGTTCCCTTCCTCACTTGGCTGCCTCTGCTTGGGGATTCCCCAGCGGGCGAGGTAATGAGACTCAACCTGCTCGAGGTAATGAGACTCAACCTGCTCGAGGAAACGAGACTCAACCTGCTCGAGGAAACGAGACTCAACCTGCTCGAGGAAACGAGACTCAACCTGCTCGAGGTAACGAGACTCAACCTGCTCATTGTATTTCAGCCCCAAGTCTGGGGTTGTTCCTGCTTCCTGCACTGATTCACACACCAACGCTAGCATTTATGTATTTATACGCTGTATATATTTCTATATAAATGCTATACAGCTTTATATATGTACAATTTATATATATTAAAAACACTACATATATATATAAAATCCTATATATATAAACACTATGTGTGTATATACAGATACCACGTTGATATATAGAAATACTACATGTATATAGAGAAATACTATGTGTATATATAGAAATACTACACATACATATAGAAATACCACGTTATGTAGAAATACCACATGTATATATAGAAATACCACATGTATATGTAGAAATACCACACGTATATATAGAAAAATGCTACATGTAGAAAAAGAATACTACAGATATAAACACTACCTATGTATATTAAATTCTATGAATTGAATGCATATATTAATTCTCTGATTAAAATAATATATAGATATTACATATAGAGAGAAAAATTCCCTATATATCTCTATATAAATACTGTGTGTACATAACTATAAATACTATGTGTATATAACTATAAATATTATGTGTATATCTCTACATAAACGTATATATGGATATATCTCTGTATAAATACTGTGTATATCTCTATATAAACACTATATGCATATATCTGTATGTAAATACTGTGTATATATCTATGGTTCTATGATATAAAAGCTATGTGTATATATAAATACTATATAAATAGAATACTACGTATTATATAGGGAAAAATAGTATGTATATAGAGAGAAAAATACTACATATATATAAATTACTACGTATATATATATAAAATAGTACATATATATTAAATTCTATAAAATAAATATATATATATTAATTCTATGATTAAATACTATATAAATATAGACGATATATATAAATATATATATATTTATAGCAACCTGCTAGGGGAGCAGCTGCTTCCTGCTCAACTGGGGCTCGTGGGCATCTCCCCGGCAGCTGCACGGCCCCTTGCCCAGCTGGATCCTCTGGAAAATCCCCCAGAAAAAAAAGATATATATATATTTTTTTTAATCAAAGATTTATTTTGACGCAAGGCTTCGCACAGCAGGAGAGCGCCCAGTGCTCCCACCGGCAGGACACAGGTACCGGGGCTGGGGGGCTCCGGGCTTGGAAGAAAATGAATTGCAAGAGGAAAAAAGTAAGTTGCAATTCACTTTTTTCATCCTGCAAATCATTTTTTTTCCACCCTGGAAGGGGAAAAAATGAATTGGAGGGTGAAAAAAAAATGAATTGTAGTGAAAAAATCAGTTGTAAAAGAGGGGAAACCGATTGCAAGGGGGGTAAATGAAGTGGGGGAGAATCAATGGGGGGAAAAATTAATTGCAAAGGGGTGCAGTTGGGTGGGTCACAGCTTCTGATGGGGGAAATCTTCTGGTTTTCAGGTGCCCCATCGCCACCCCACCTGCGACCCCCAGAAATGAAGGAAACGAGGGAAAATCCCGGCTTTTGGGGCACGGCAAGAAGCAAGCGGGGAGGTAACTGCAGAGCACTGGCCCGAAGAAGGCTTTTCTTCTGCCTTCTGTAGTCTGAGAACAAAAAACAAGCTGACGTAAGGCTGAGGGGGTGGGAAGAAAAACCGAGTCTGGGGTTTTCTGGCACTTCCCTCGAGGGGAAATTTCTTGTAGCTCAGCAAGCACCAGGTGGAATTTTGCTAAACGGTCACATTTGGGAAGATTTGAGTTACGAATCCTCCGTGAGTCAGTGGTTCTTTTTGTGTCTTCACCCCCTGGTTCTCAATTACAGAATAAAATATGTTGGTAGAGAAGAAGGGCGAAAAGACCACCAAAAAAGAGCGTGGAATGAGATAAATTAGCATAATATTAACGAACCTCTGCCTTCCTTTCTTCAACACTGCCTTATTTTGGTTGGCCTGACTCTTCCTCCCATCTCCACCATCCTCTTGGTAGACCAAAGCAGGGGGGAAAGGGGATTTGGGGTCTTTCCAGTTGGCCCAATTGACTTTGAGCCGTGGTTGGCGTATTTGGCGTCGCAATTATCATCTGAAATGATTTCTATTTTGGTGCACGGGGAAGGGAAAAGAAGAGGGCAGGAGGGCTTGTCGCATGAGATGTGGTTCACGTGATGATCCGCAAGGAGGAGGAGGAGGAAGCGAAGGCTTCCCCATAGGAAACAGAAGTTTCTTGGAGCAGAGGTTAAGATAAGAGCGTGCTCTAGATCAGAAGACCCGGCGACGGGCTGAGCATGACTCAAGTCATTCCCAAGACCCAAAGCGTCTCGGGTTGGGTTGTGAAAGAAGTCCCCCGAGCCGTAATGACGAAGCAGAACCCAGAAATTCAAACGAAATCGCTTGTGGTGCAACGCCCGCAGGCATTTCAGAGCAGAGGTTTGCAGCCAGAGCTGGGGAAAAGACAATATTCCCTCCTAAGGAAGAGTATCCAAGAAGGAAAAACCCATAATTTTACTCCTCATGGGGAAGAATTCAAAACTTCTTGCTGTTTCTCACCCCAAATTACAAGTGCACCCAACACAGGGCAGAAACTGACCCTTTCCTCTTCCTCCTTGAGCAAAAGGAGGCCAAAAAACACATCTTTGGGGTCAATTCCCTGGGCCTGGAGCGTGCTGTTGCCCTTGGTGCTCCCATGAAGATGTTGAAGGTCTCTTCTCCTGCAGGTTCCAGCCTGGAGATGAAGCCGGGGGCACGCGTCGCCTGCCAGGTCACCGTGGCGGTGGTGTTCCTGGTTCTGCTCGTCACCGCCATCGCTTTTGCAGGTGAGTGGCGAGGGGCTCATCACGGGGACAACGTCTCTGGGTCATTGCGCTTGTGCCACGTCCATCTCCGTGCTCCTGACGAAGACAAAATCAAGGCCAGGAGGTGTCCCCTCCAGCTGAGGGACACTTCAAGGAGCACAGAAACCCAGAAAGCCAAACCCGTCTCCTCTGTGGCATCATTCTTTAAAAAAAAATAGCATCAGACTTTACCCAAAAGGTGTTTTTTTTGGCAAAGAAGGGGCTGCCGGTTGGCCAAGCAGCAAGGGACGTTGGCACGAGTCCCACCAAGCCAAGAAGGCTGCAGGAACAAGAAAAACACCTTCTCTCTCCTTCTCCCATCGCTGCTTTGGCATTAACGATGGATAGTGATACCTTATGGTGCATTTAGGTGTAGGACTTTTTGGAAATCCTCCCGAAACCCGCGACGTTGGTGGCCCGTTTTCTGCTTTGAAGGTACAGCCCCCTCCATTTCTTGTCCCCCTTTGCTCTCTCGATGACAGTGCACGCTTTTCAACCTCGACCCCAGCCCTGTGCTCGGTGTCCGTTCGACTGGATCGGGTACAGAGGAAAATGCTACTATTTTTCGGAGGCTGAGAGGAACTGGACGTCCAGCCAGGACAACTGCTCGGCTCTTGGTGCTTCCTTAGCCATGTTCGACAGCGTGGAAGACATGGTATGGAGACCCCCAAAAAGCCACCAAGGCTTTTGCCACCTTTTGGTTTCCTTGCCTGCTCTTTGAGTATCTTCTTCCTACTCCTGGGGCGAGGAGATGGGGAAAATGGTTGTTTTTCGGGTCTTCTCCTCAAGCTTCTCACCAAAGCCAACCAGTGCAAGACCTGTAGCAAAAAGGGGAAATAAAATTAAATAAAATAAATTCTAGACAACAACGAAGTCAGTCTCTGCCTTAAAGATTATGGGTTTCGGTAACAGATTGAATAATTCAAGCATCAAAGGAGTGCAGGCAACTCGTAAAATGGGGATTAGTGGGTGGAGGGAGGTTTCTGCTGATGACGGTTTCTTGCTGGGCACGTCCCAAAACCCTGAGAGCCGCCCTAAAGCCTTAAATTTCTTTTCCAGAGCTTCGCCGTGAGATATAAAGGCACCTCGGAGCATTGGGTCGGCCTTTCACGGGAAGGGGAGGAGCAACCGTGGAAATGGGTGAACGACTCGCGTCCGTCCCGCCTGTGAGTCCGCGGGGTTCGCGTCGTTATCGCGCTGGCTGCTGGGTCTCCAGCCCCAAAACTCGCGTTTCTTCTGGGATTTGGGACCTGCTCTGGAGGTGGATCCAGGGTAGAGGTGGGGCGAAGAGACCTGGAGAAGGCCACGTTGCTTCCACAGCCGTTCTTTGCTTTTCCCTTTGAGTTGAGGTGGAAGCAGAGCCAAAACGGCGTTAGATTCCTACTTTTAATTACTTTTTGTTCTCCGTAGGGATCGTCAGTGTGATTTTTCTCCCTTTTCCCGTCTGAGGCTGGTTGTTTCTTCTACATTTCAGGTTTCAGGTCCAAGGAGATGGCTTCTGCGCCTACCTGGGTGACGCCGGGCTCCGCTCCTCCGAGTGCGGCACGGAGAGGAACTGGGTTTGCACCAAGCCCTCGCTGCACAGCCCAGGCAAAGGCAACAAGAGGAGAAGAGCTCAAAACTTTTGCATCAGCTCCTAAATACCCGAAGCAAACCGGGGGAAACGAGACAAAAGCTCAGAAACTTCAAGCGAAACTCGGGGGGGGGGATTCAGCCGGAAACTGCTGAATAGGAACTGAAGTTACTACTTCAATTTGCAACCCAACTTTGCCACGCAGTGGCCAACGGTTGGTAATTTCTCACGGGAGCACAGCCATACGTGCCAAAAACTCACTCAAAACAGCACTGAAATTACATTTCTGAGCACCAAAGTCACGAAGCTGCCAATGAAACCATACGGAGAGCTCACCACGCAGCCCTGCACGGGGGGAAAAAGGGTCGAATGGCATCGGAGTCGAGTTTTTCCTAATTTTTGGCAAGATAAATCAGCGGTTTTCAAGCTTGCTCGGCTGGGAAAAGCTTTCTAATTCCTTATGAGCATATGGGGACGGTGCAAGGATGGACCTCCAAGGATTTTCGGGACCCTTTGCCTTTGGGATCCTTTGCCTTTTAGGGTCTGCAGATGAACCCCGGGACATTTGCACGGCGAACTCCATCCTGGGAAGACATTTTTTTGAGGAGCACGGCAACCTGGGGATGGTGAAGGTGTGAGGATTGTAGGGTTTTTAGCAGCGCTCTTCTTTTTGGTTGTATTCAGAAAAACAGCATGAGAAACGGACCCCAGGAGCTTCAAGACCTGGCTCCTCCCAGCAAGAAGCCGTCTCCAAATCAAGTCCAGCAGTGCCACCTCCAGGACGGGGGATACAGAAACAAATCCCATGGAAGAGCATCTTCGTACAAACCTCGCGAGAAACACGACATTTTAGCCTCGTCTGGCTCGATGTCGACTCCATCCTGGATTTTGAGGGCTTTCCATGCACTTTGAGCTGTCTGCAAGACTTTTCACGAGACGAGGTGCTATGAGAACCGGCGAGCAACGTGTTAGGTAATGAGTAACGACGTTTTAATTACTTCTCAAAAACGGAGCCAGCCTTCATCTGGGGTTTTCTGTTCTTTCATTGTTTTGCACACTGAGAGCTGCAGCCTGCTTGCCTCTCCTGAAACGTTCTCGTTAAGTCTCTTTTCCCCAGACACAATTAATTTAACTTGCTCTCGCAGCCCAAACTGGGAGAGTTTTGCAGCGATGGACTCGACGCGTTGCCTTCGGCTAAGCACGTAAACCCAAGGTTTGTTGTTATTCCTCCCTCTGTGACAGGCAGGGCAATTCCACGTAATAAAAACCAAAATCTTTTTGGTTAACAAATTCAACTCACCGGCCTGAAATGTAGCAGAAACCACTTCGTTAAGGTTCCACTTCCTGCTGTTGCAGTCTCTTCTCCAGCCTTCACACACCTCAGTGTCATGAAATCTGGTTTAGGTCAGCAAAAAAGGAGGGGCTCCTGCACAAAACCCTTTTCCATCCTGAAGCATCTTTTGTTGAGCTCTTCCAGGATCCAAAAGCAGAGAATTTCTCATTTTTTATCTGCCGTTTCCCTAAGGTGCTGTCCTAAAAGCAAGATTCGGGTGAAATGCAGTGAAGTTCCCCGGGCTTTCTTAGGAAATCCTTAATACTTTAGGAGACGTGGCAGGGGATGTAGCTGTGGTCTGACAACGAGTTTTCACGGAGGGGCAGAAAGGAGAGGGGTAAAACTGTCACCTCGCATCGGATCTCAGGGTAACGCAAGAGGAAAAAATACAAACCAGAGCCAGACTTCAATAAATATTTTATTAGGAAAGTACATATAAATTAAAATAGGACACAGAAAAATACTGTTGATAAAATACAAAGATACAGAGGAGCAGAAAAGCAACCGAAAGGCACCGTTTTCATCCACGGGCAGCATTGGAAATGAACGTGGACGCGACTCCAGGCTGCCTCTGCAACCCAGCCTGGGAGTCTGTGAAGTGTTTTTTCAAGTAGAGGAGGAACTGCAGGAGGAAGAAGTTGCTTCTTGTCAAAGCAACATGCCTGCAACTCACATTTCTCAGGCTAGCACCAGCAGGGGTGATGGCTTACAGCTGCTCTTCCTCCAGGCAGGAGCTCAGGGATTTCAGCCCAGGGCAGTGAGGTTGGAACAAGATCTTGAAGCTTTTTTCCAGCCCAAACCATTTCCAGGATCGTGTGGTTTGAGAGACTCCCCTCTATCCTGTGATATCTTCTGCCTACGCGCAATACTGATAGCTTTTTGGCAAAACACTGTATTTTAAAGAAGTCCTTCGTTATAAAAAAAGTGAGCAACTTCTCCTGCACTAAGAAAAAGTAAAAATTCCCTGAAAAAAAGTGCTTTAAGAGCTAAAAATGAAATGGAGTGGCTGTTGCCAGTTAAACGATGCACCACATCGCTGCAACCGTGCCTCTGCTCCCCATCTTAATGCTATGCGTTGATAAAAATGAAGCAAAAAATGTAGTGCAGAAGAATTGAGATTACAAAAATATTTAGCACAAGCAAGGAAACTTGCTGGCTGCAGACGGAAAATGTGAAAAGACTCCAAAAGAGCGTTAGCTACGACAAAATGCTACCTGCAGGCCTGAGAAATGAACCGTGGGGCTTGTCTTGCCCCAGGTTCTCAAAACGTGTACGAGTGCACGAAGATGTGAGGTATTCTCTGCACGAGCTGGAGGCGCCGGGCCTGCTGGCCTCAGGGCTGCCTGCTCTGCGGCTTGGTGCAGATCCAGTGCCGTTCGCCGCTGCTGCGAGCGCTGGTGACTTTGTGGTCGTTCAAGAAAGCGAAGTCCTCACCTCCTCCGATGGGAAACCTGCAGGGGAGGAAGAGGGGTGAGCATCCTGCACGCTTCCTGCCTCCTCGCCCCAGAAAACCCCTGCGTGCACGGCACGACGGACTCACAACGAGCCGCTGAATTTGGTCCCATCGTCCCATTCCCAGTGCAGGCTCGGGGTTTGGCGGCTCAGCCCGATCCAGTGGTCAGGAAAACCTTTGTAGCGCAGCACGAAGTCCTGAGAGCAGAGGGGGAAAAGGTTGCAGATCACCCCCACCCCAAAAAAAAAAGAAAAGGGGCCAGGAGAAACCCCCCCCAGTCTCACCAGCTCCTCCTTGGACTGGATCACGGCCAAGTTGGCGCCGCGCGCATGGCAATCATCACGACTCGACGTCCAGTTCCCTTCCGCTTCAGAGAAGTAGAAACATTTCCCCTCGAACCCGATCCACAAAGGGGGACAGGAATATCGATGTAGAGAGAGCCCTAAGGAAAAATAAATCAAGGGGGTTGGAGGAGCAAAGAAGGGGGTAGTCCTTGAGGCAGCTGGGTTGGATACGGGCTCCCCCTCCACGCACCGAGCCCCCTTTTTATCCCCTCCTGCAGCTGGGGCCGCAGGGCAGGGCCACAAAACCACGTGGGAATACTCACAGATGATAACTGAGATGAAAAACACTGTCCCTACTACAATGGCAGCGATGAGCATGCGTTGCTTCCAGGACACAGCTCTTCCATCCTTGCTCTTAGCATGAAAAACATCTGCAATGAAAACAAAGGATGAGGGGTCCCAGCACCGTGCAGACCCCCGGCAGGGGGCTGAGAGAAACCAGGCCCTCCCCACTCCCTTCGGCAAGGGTCAGCTCTGCGTATCTTCCCCCACATCCTCACCTACCTCTCCTTCAAAGAGGACGCTGCAGCTGTGGCTGCAGCGGCTCTGAGGCTGCAACCTCGGCTACTGACCTCCACCTCGAAGGTCTTTTCCAGCCTCGGTGACTCTCTGATTCCCCACGGATCTGTCACCCTCCAAAGAGGATCCTTAAGGAAGGATTAAGGATCCTTAAGGAAGGATCCTTACCCGAAACCCACGCTTGCCTCAATGCACTTACCCCTCAACAAAGAGTCGTCGTTCTCATTCATGTTCTCCTCCTTGCTCTGCTTCACAGCCATATCTCAGGAGCCTCCCCTCAGCAGCCCCCAAGGGCCAAAATCTCTAAAGGTCCTCCGAAGGCAGCTTGTGGTGGGGAATGCAGCACTCTGGGGGGGCTGCAACAGGAGCTGTGGAGAAGAAAGGACCTGTAAGGTAAACAGAGAGACAGAAGAGACACAGAAATGAGAAAAAAAGTGCGTGGGGAGATAACACTGCGGCAAAAATAACGTAGAGAGGCTCCAGGGGCTGGGATGGGCCAGAAGAAAGCCAGAAACACAGCCTGGGGTAAGGGGAGGCCGAGCTTGGGCACCTTCAACACCCCAATCCCAGTACC
>CM021781.1:0-17021 GCA_011076525.1 Nettapus auritus
TGCCTGGCAGTTCAGCCACCTTCCAGTCCATTGCATTTACCAGTCATATAGCTCATCTACACTCTATCAGATTGTTTTTGAGTGTGTTAGGGAAGACAAACACATTAGCATGGCTTTTCACAAGCTGAAGAACATGCAGTTCTCTCCATTCATCCACCAAGCCAGACATCTTGTTGTAGAAAGAAAGCTGTCAGGTAGACGAAGCATGATTTCCACTTCAGAAATCCATGCTGACTACTCCCAGTCACCATATCCTCCATCAGTTTGGAAATGCTTTCCAGGAATATTTGCTCCAGCATTTTCCCTAGGATCAAGGTAAAGCCGACTAGCTTATAGTTTCCTGAATTCTTCTGCTTATCCTTCCTGAACACAGGAGTCACATTTGCTTGATTCCAGTCTTTAGGAACCTCGCCTTATCACCAAAGCCTGTCAAAGATTTTCAAGAATGTTTTGCAATGACATTGCCTGGTTCCTTCAACACTTGTGGCTGTATCTCATCAGGCCCCACAGACTTTTATATATTCAGTTTGTTTAAATGTTTCCTAACTTGGTTCTCTTCCCCTAAGGGGAAGTTCCAATTGCTCTATGCTTTCCCATAGGTCTCAGAAGCTTAGCACTCCTGAAGCCTGGTCTTACCAGTAAAGGCTGAGGCAAAGAAGGCATTGACTGCTTCAGCCTTTTCCATGTCCTTTAGCATCAGGTCCACTACCCACATTTTCCCAGGTCTTTATTTTGCTACTAATGTACCTGTGGAAGCACTTATTGCTTCCCTCTCTAATGGACTCCAGATAGGCTTGGACATTCCTAATCTCATCCCTGCATATTCAGATAATGTGTAGAATGCTCCCAGACTACCCAACCCTCCTTCGGCTTCTTGCATGTTTCTTTTTCATATCCAAGTTTCATATTCATCCACACGTGCCTCCTGCTACCTCTGTTTGATTTGCTCCATGTGGATATTTCCTCCAGATGGTAGTGACATTGCTTTTCAGCTTGGAGGAGGTGATCCTTGAAGGAAAAAAAAAAAAAAAAAAAAAAAAAAAAAGCATTAACCAGAGCTTCTGAAGCCTTCTTCTCTTCAGAACTGTATTCCTTGGCCTTCCTTCAGGTAGATCCCTGAGCAAGTCTGCTCTCCTAAGTCTAGGGTCATGGTCCTGCTTTTTGCCTTGTTAAATACTTTCACAACCCATGGTTGCTGAAGATGAGGTTGACCCTGACCTTCACATCCTTAGACCACAGAAAAAGGACTTGGATCTGATTCCATGTTACTGACACTCTGTTACTGGAAGGAGAGGATATCATCACAGGTGCTTTTCAGGAGAGTAGCACCCCTAATAGCAGTTCACGGTCACAAGCGAGTAGCATAAAATTCTTCACATTTGCATCCTGAGCTATTTTAACTTCACTTCTCAAATGAAAGTTACAAGTTAAAATAAATCTATTGCTGGACAAAAATACAGATGACATAAAACTGAAGCTTCAGGCTCCTTCACCAGCTCTCGCAGAAATAGATGGAGCTTTGTGTCATGATTTTTGGTTCTGAACTCCACCAACATGGTGAGTTTCCTCACTTGAGCCATTCACAGAGGCAAAAGGATCAGAACAGAGGGAGCATGTGCCCTACTATTAACGCTTCACTACCACTGGCAGTACTTGTTTTGTTAGACACCCAGTTGGGGTTTAATTATGATTAGAAGCCGTGATGTTGAAAGATAATTCATTCTTGATCTACAGTGGTTATCTTGCTGAACTCCATAATTTTCCACTAAGTACTCATAACCTTAAAAACACAACTTTACATTCCTATTCAGTTATTTATTTGATTCAACAGATTGGAAATCAAATGAAAAGAACTTCAAGTTTCACAGTCACTTTGAGACAACAATATTTTCTAACGTCCATAACATACTCTCCTTTGACCTCTGACTACTCTCTAAATTTTATTCATATAATGATACTAACTTGCTTGTTTATGTTGCCCTTTGCAACAGGCTTCTTGATCAAATACTACATTTTGCTAGAGCAGACCCACTGTGGTTGTTTTTTTAAAAAAAAAAACTCGCTTTTTTATTCCTTCCTCCTAACACATACAAATAAATATGTACACAGCTATGCTCATTTGTATTAGCAATTTTGCAGTTAACTAGGTTCTCATTCCAAGTAAATTGACACAGAAGAAAGAACTGGAAAGAAACTCATGCTAAATTATATCCCAGCATTACTTAAGGCATATTTTCTAAACTTGAAAAGTCATTCCACTGTGTTTTTCTTTCAAACAGTGCTCAGGATCAGTGCCTTACGTTGGATACCTCACAAAGAGCACAGATGAAAACAATGCGATTTAACTATACTGTCCATTTTACTTTCATCTTACTTCATCATTATTTCTGCTCTTTCATCTACCAGTAAGAGTACTGGCCATTAAAAAACTTTATTCAGAAGCAGTGTGCCAGAACAGATACTAAAGAGTGAACTCAGCACAATTGCTCTGAATACTGCTCTCCATTAAATAGCTAATTTGAGTACTATACTCTTGAACTTAAAAGCTCAAGCTGTGTTATAAATAATATTATATTGTTAGCTAAACATCCTCTTGTATATTGTTTTTTTACCTTTTTCGTAGGCAGGTGTATTTTCTTCGAGCAGCCTGCTAAGCTGGAATCTATTCAAGTACAAGAAACCTATTTGTTCCCTCATTGTCTTGCCTCCTACAACCAGCAATATAAGGTTCCCAACACTGGTTCTTGCAGTTGGTAAACCAAGACCCACTGCCACTGTACTAGCCAAATCACTTTGTTGCACAAGGTCAGGTTGTGTTAGAAGACCTAGAACCAAAAAGATGAAAATAATAGTAATTTTAAAAAAAAATAATAATAAAATTTCAGTGACAGGCCCCTTCTATTTCTATAGCAAGAGAGGCATCTTTTTATTTTAAAAATTATGCTCACTGCCCTTCAATCAACTACTTTAAGTGATCTACAGAGTGTTATCTTTGTTGAAAAACTAAAACTTACTCAATTTTCAGTAAGTACCACTCTTCAATGTAAGCAATGACTGTAAACATAATGTGAACGTTATACAAGTACAAATACTGGAAGAGATTGTCCAGGACACAACCTGAAGAATATCAAGTTGTAGTTTACATCCTGAGAGGGTTTGATAACTTATATTAGAAAGAGTAGAAAATACTACAGGAGGCTGATTTTATGCATGAATGAAGAATGAGAATCTAAAATAATGCTTGCAGCATTCTAGAAGCTTTTTGATATAATTAAATCTTTAGCTGTTGTCATACCAGGCTGCTAGGCAAACAGAATCAGAGGTCAGGTAAAGGAATGCTGAGGCCCAAATCCTGGAGCTCCACACAGGCAAACCCTGGGAGCTTAAAAGGTTCTGTGCAGGATCCCATTACCTGACTGCAGTTTTCAGGATTAGCCTTCAGTTTCACAGACTTCTATCTACCCATGTGAGATACTTCACTAACGTAAGCAAACATTTCAGAGTGCAATGACAATTGTTGCTTTCTGTGCCTTACTAGTTACATAACAATTTTTCTGCTCCATGTTTACTTAGCTCTCTTTGCAAATCTAGGCATTTAGTTTTTTTTTTTTATTTTCTTAAAAAAAAAAAAAAAAAAAAAAAAAAAAAAAAAAAAAGTTATACAGCATTTATTATTCTCAAGGCTCCCTTTAAGAGCATTAGAAATTCATCTCTCATTTCTCATCTAGTCATAATTAATCCCATCCTTGTTTAGAATGCCATCTATAATCCCTAACTACTCTCTACATGAGTGCCTGTACATCAGCAATTTTCAGATTTCTTCTTTAAAGGCAAGTTTTTAACTGGTCAAAAAAGCCCAAATAGCAACCACATTTAGTCAACTACCAACTACTTTAGTCAACCATTGGTGACATCTCTGTAGAAGGCTATGCAAGCAATGTTCTGACCACATATTAAATACAAAAACCCACAGGATTACCATTTTGAGGTCTATTTTAATGACAATACGTTTTGTTTCCAGTAGGATCATAAGGAGCGATCACTACAATTTTGACTGCTATAGCAATAAGAAGCAACCTGCTGAGTATTTACATGGTTACCATTACAAATCACAGACTTGATTCCCCCTTCCCCTGCCCAAAAAAAAAAAAAAAAAAAAAAAAAAAAAGTTGACTAGATGTTTCATTATATTGTAAGAAATTGCATGTTCAGATTAACCACCACAGAAACTAAAACAATTGACTAAGAGTTTTCATTTACAGAATCAACACTCTCGTGGCCTGGTTGTCAACACATACCAGTGTACCAGTGACATTTATAAACTAAAACTTACCTGAGAGCTCTGGTAAACTCTCGACTTTGTTTTGGT
The DNA here is from genome assembly GCA_011076525.1 of Nettapus auritus. NCBI lineage: Eukaryota > Metazoa > Chordata > Aves > Anseriformes > Anatidae > Nettapus > Nettapus auritus. Next base: position 4,370 of record CM021781.1, read on the forward strand.
TTTACATCTGAGGCGTTCAAGGACTCCTCAAGCAATCCTTTCTATTCCAGCTGGATACAGTTTCACAAGTGATAGACAGATAAGTGTACTTTCTCTGTGCTGCGGGAACATCCAGCAAAATAAGCAAGGCAAGGTTCAGCAAGCAGGAAATCAGATGGAAATGGGCAAGAGGCAGAATGAAAGGTAGGGCAAGTATTATGTCGAAGAAAACATTCACTGCTATAACTACATTTCACTGATTCACTCAGTCAAGGAGTTTATTTAAGCCAGATGCTAGGCTAAAGGTTGTGCTAGACACACCAGTCCCTTTTTTCCTCTTCCCTTAAGCTATATTATACAAGTAGAAAAGGAGCTTCAGAAGCAGACAACCTCACGTTAGAGATTTAAAATGAACTGTCTGGCCAATACAGTAAATGTACTTGTGCTCCATGTTCTCTCCTTAGATGCTTATTAATCAATGGGCCTGTTTTCTCTGCTTCATCTCTCTTCCTTTCATAAGAGAGGTCCTTCCTCTTCCCTGTTATGCTCAGCATAAGAAATTGGCATTTATTCTTCGCTCCTGAACATCTGAGAGGCAAGAATGGAGGCCAGGGAAATATTCTGACCAAGACAGACCAAGCTCAAAACTTACTTCAAACAACATTTCAGTTCTCATCTAATCCATTTACCAGTATCCCATGCTCCTGACAACAAGAGATCTCATTAGCTCTGAACACTCAAGTAGGACAGTTCAGTAAAAGGTTGGAATCTGAGAAATACCTAGTTCACAGAAACACAGAATCCCAGAATCACAGAATGTCTAGGTTGGAAGATGCCTACAAGATCGCCGAGTCCAACCTCTGACCTAACACTAACAAATCATCCACTAAACCATATCTCTAAGCTCTACATCTAAATGTCTTTTAAAGACCTCCAGGGATGGGGGGACAACCACTTCCCTGGGCAGCCTATTCCAGTGCCTAACAACCCTTTCGGTAAAGAAGTTCTTCCTAATACCCAACCTAAACCTCCCCTGGCGCAACTTTAGCCCATTCCCCCTCGTCCTGTCACCAGGCACGTGGGAGAATAGACCAACCACCACCTTGCTACAGCCTCCTTTCAGGTACCTGTAGAGTGTGATAAGGTCGCCCCTGAGCCTCCTCTTCTCCAGGCTAAATAGTCCCAGCTCCATCAGCCGCTCCTCGTAAGACTTGTTCTCCAGACTCTTCACCAGCTTCGTAGCCCTTCTCTGGACTTGCTCAAGCACCTCCATGTCTTTCTTGTAGTGAGGGGCCCAAAACTGAACACACTACTCGAGGTGCAGCCTCACCAGAGCCGAGTACAGGGGGACAATCACATCCCTGGACCTGCTGGCCATGCTGTTTCTTATGCAAGCCAGGATGCTGTTAGCCTTCTTGGCCGCCTGAGCACACTGCTGGCTCATATTCAGCCAACTGTCAACCAAAAGTCCCATGTCCTTCTCTGCCAGGCAGCTTTCCAACCACACATCTCCCAGCCTGTAGCTCTGTTTGTGGTTGTTGTGCCCCAGGTGCAGAACCCGGCACTTGGCCTTGTTGAACTTCATACTGCTGGCCTCAGCCCATCGGTCCAGCCTATCCAGATCATCTTGCAGGGCCTTCCTACCCTTGAGCAGGTCGACACACGCGCCTAACTTGGTGTCGTCTGCAAACTTACTGAGGGTCCCACTCGTTCTGCCTGTGGCTACACAGTCTAAGCCGCAGTTTCAGCATGACAGATGCAAACTCCAGCTAAACACAGAGGTCACACAGAACATGTGGTATCTTGCCAGATACATGTACAATGAACCATGAGCTAAATTCCAGCACCACCAGGGTGATAGCACACTACAACCACAGTACTTTTCAGGAGAAAATCTAGAGCTCATATAAATTAAACATGAAAATATGTTCGAAAAAGTTCCGTTAACCAAGGGTTTTTTTGATCCTCACCACTTATCTTTTCAAAAGCAGAGCTGATAAACAGCAGTGCTGTGTGCACTTCACCTTCTGAAGAACTGCCATGACTACCTGTTTCAGACATCCCATGATCCCCACAAACAACCAGCAAATTCAGCAGAGAAGCCTCTCCTTACTGCAAACCACAGAAATCTAAGTTACTGTAAGAAGAGTATGTATATTTGTAATGCCCCATTATATTTATCCATTTCATGCATAGATAATTGTTGAAATAATTCCATTTTCAAGACTGGCTCACAACACACAGAGCAGATCACCAGAGATGCCCACAGCTAAGTGTTACGCGGCAATACTTGTTTTTAAAACTTAAGGCATATATATGTGTCATTATATAACAAACACTACAAAGAAGCTTTCTAAAAGAAGAAAAAACAAAAACACAACCCATTTGCTGAGTCAGAAGAACCTGGCTGAGAGATTAAACAAAGGTTCTCAGACTTTGTGAAAAAAACAGGAGCACAGGCGCAGTAGCACTGACAGAGAAATTTGTTTTCCCCAGCTGAAGTGTCTTCAGCTTTACTGAGATTTTAATAAAATATAAATTTAAAAATATTAATATTAAAATATTAGTTTGATAAACCTATTTTATAAATCTTACAATAAGTAATGGGTTAAAGAAGATTGGAGCAGGGTCAAAGAAAATAAACTACATTAGTAAGACAAACAGAAAACTAATTGCACATTTCCATTTTAGATTGTAAGTTTTAAACTCAAATATGGTCTAAAGAAAGGTTAGAAGAAAGTTAAATCTGTATTTCTTCTCCAATCTTTCAAGTTTCTTTGGAGCAGAAAACTGATGTGACTGATGTCAAATCATGTCTATAGTTCTGAAGACAGATGAACAGAAGCATAAGTGAGGCCTGTCCAACAGCTCTGAGGCAACAAGTCGAAGACCACAGAAAATAACGTCATTCCATAACAAAGTCGTTAGTGATTACCAGTACCTGTTATATACAAAAGCGCCTTCATTCTTTCCATATTCCAGAACTAATAGAAAGCCTTGCATATGTTGGCAAAAGAGTAACATACAAGCAAACAGTGCCAAAACCACCACACTACACATGAGATTCTAATCTCCACAATCAAGAATTTAACCTCTTCTTTAATCTGAGGCTATCCTCTTGTCTGAAAAGATGAGGGAAATTTTAAGTGTAGCTATTCTGAAATGCAGTTGCCTCAAACAAACTTTCACTTGGAATTAGGCTATGGTACTTCAACATCCAGGGTATTTAGATAAGTAACGTCCCGTGTCTCTAACTCTAAAACGAGATGCACATTTGATAATGTAATGTGCTATGTTTAGCATACGAAGAACCTCCCATACCTGAGAATTAAGCGTACCTTCAAATCATAAAAATGAGTGACATAGCTATATATGCCTATTATTCCTTCCGGTGAATTTCATTACTGGAAAATCACACCAACCACTGCAATTCTTCATGATCTGTAAGAGAATTTTAGCTTGTGTTCCTTCCCTCTTCCTGCACATCAAGGGGCAGTTATTCACCACAGCTCTCTCCCATAGAAGAGACAGTTAACAGATGTTACTAAGGTCAGCTAGCAAATCCTTAAATGCTACACTGTATTGTTAACTGGAGAATCGCCAGGGAAGGAAAAAGAACAATACTCACTTGGGTCTAGGAATAAACGACTACCCCTGAACAAGAGATTGTTTTTAGAATATTAATGCAATGCTATTCTACAAATAACACACTCTGATCACAGAACAAGGTAGATTACCTTCTTTGTGTCAGATTTTACAGAGGTAAAAGGTTTACCTCTGTAAAATCTGACACAAAGAAGGATGTTGTTCCATCATATTCCACAAAATGCATTGGAAACAATTTGACCCAAGTATCATCACCATAAAAGATTATTCTTTTCCCAGCTGTTTTTGCCTGCCAAATCAGATTGTCGTCCAACAGAGCTGGAGAGCTGAGGTTCACAACAACATCAGGGAAGCCAGAAATGCTACGCGTCATCAAAGACTGCACAAAACAAGAAAAGAAAAGGAGCTGTATTAACAAAAACTAAGAAGTTTACAGTACTCAGAATAAAAAAAAATAAAAATAAAAAAATAAAAAAAAAAAAAAGTAGCATCAGAGGAAGTAACGAAGAAGAGAGGAAAGAGACTACACTTTCAATAAAGAAATATAATAAAGGAAAAACAGACATGCCACGATATATCAACTGTGACAACACGCTGCTAGTTGATATCAGAAATACCACTTCCTGAACAGAAAGGTAAATACAATATTTTCTTAATTAGTGGGTAGCAAAACCGCTTTTAATCCCAGCTGAAATTTGTTTCAGTTACCAATTCAGCTAAACACCATTCATTCAGCTAAACACCAACAAGACTGTTTAGATGGCCTAAGTAAAACCAATGTAGCACAATTCTAAAAATGGTAGCACAGTCAAAACAGAAGTTCCGAATTTTCTGGGAAAATGCAATGAAGTCCACCTATCAAGAGCTACCAGATGATTTTCCCTTCACTCTCTCACTGGGCTTCCAAAAGCTCTGTATCTTGGCTTATCCATGAACAAAATGCCACTCAGATCTACCACTGACAAGCCCAGATGATCAAATACGTTGATGACACAGCCAAAATCCATCATTTAGTTACCTTGAGCTTGGCACAATTCTCTTTTTCAAGTCTGCAAAAACATCCCAATAATAATACAAATTTACATCCTGCTAGGCTTCCTGTCATAGGTCACAAGAACACAATGAGAAACACCAACAAAAATGCTCTTGGACAGAAGACAACTGGAAAATTTGGTGGCTGTGTGGCTGCCTTCCCAAGATTACAAAGGAAAAGATAGCATCAGTCATTTAAACCAGCACCACAGTCCCAACTGCCCTTATCTAATTCTCAGAGATCTTCCTACTACAGCGTTACCAACAAAGGAACAAAGCAAGGCAAAGCGTCTTAAGTGGAAGCTACCACCAATCTCTCTACTTCCCTTTGATGCCTCACCTTTTCTTCAGGAAGAACATCTGGGTCACGGCAAATCAGAATTCCATTACTTGCACCACTAAAGCAAATTCAGTTCCATCCATACGTTGAGCAAACCCACTCTTTACGCCAGTCTGAGCATATGAAACACACCAGCCTTCCCAGTTTTCTCACATGAAAAACCCTCAAGGGAAACAAACCACGGACCTTAATCCGAGGCTTAGTCACAGTGGGTGGCTTCGCTTCAGCAATGAAACTGGAGAACGTTCCTTCTTCAGTAACTTGTGTAGTGGAAGGCATGAATGTTTACCTTTGGATCCAAAGGCAAAGTCATCTCTCAAAGCATCTACCAGGACAATGACAACTTCTTTGAAAAGTGATGCTGGAATTTTGGTCCAGTTATAAACCGTTCCTACAGAACAACAATGCACAAAAAAAGGTATATACAGTTAGCAACAAATTTTAACATTTGAAAGACACAAAATGAAGGACAACTTCACCAAAGTGTGTGCCACTGATTTCTTTGTTAACTCTACATTTAGAACCAAGAAGTTGCAAAGAATGGCAAGCATTAGAAGTAATTGGAGGAATTTGAGTTTTCAGGCCATCCAGCATAGGAATGATATAAAAACAGAAGTAACAAAAAAAAAAATCCATATTAGGGAGAAGAAAAAAAAAAAAAAAAAAAAAAAGAATGAATGGAGTTCAATTGTGAGAACCAAGGAGGAACTCCAGAACAAAACAAAGTTCAAAGGAGTAAGAAGGGATAGCTTCAACCTTCTCTGGTTAATTTAGTAAGACTGAACTAGGAATCTCCAGCAGACAACTTTTGTTAGAAAAAACAGGCAGCATTCACCTGGGCTAATACCCAATCCAGGAGAAAACAAACAGGGACAAAGATGGAAGCAGAGTACATCCTATCCATAGATCTCTACCCAGACAACACCGCAGTGGATCAACTTCTTAGTACATCAACTTCTTGAGTACATTTATTTTTTTACACTATCCTAGAGTAAAACATGTTCCTGAATAAGTGGCTGACAAAAATTGGGATAGCCATACATAATGGTGTCTAACCTCAAAACAAGCTCTAACCTCAAAAACAAGCTCAGAAGCTTTATTTTTGGTTACATAGATAAGCATCAATAAACTGACATTCACAAACTCACCAGCAACAGATTTCTGCAGGTCATGTAATTGGAGACGGGGGCACAGCAGGGGGAAGGGGGAAAGCTCAGCAACAAAAATACTAACTCACAGCAACCTTGATTAAAAATACAATGATGCTTTTTTGAGGACTTGCATTATCAAACTGGCAGGTTTGCCATGGCTCTGAGTGAAAAGCAAGAAGGCTCATGAATGCACGTCCTCCACTTACACGACAGCAGCGCTGATACTCCACAGAATTAACCCCCCTCCTACAGTGTTACTCGTCCGTATGTCAAGGTGTAAAGGAAGTCGTAGTCAACTACAAGCTGCCCAAAGTTTCTTATTGTATGACAGCTACAGCAATGGTACATAGCATGCTTATCTATCCCTAGCAAGGTTATTTAGAAAAGTTCCTTTACATGAAGCTGAATTTCTGTCAGCAGTGAACAAAACTACAGGTTCTACCAAAAACTTATTAAAATGATGCACTGCAAGGACTCACTCTTATCCAAACAACTCGAGAATTTGATCAGTTGTCTCAAAGAGAAGCGAGCATGGATCCAACAGCAGTCAGGGCTCACAAAGTGAAACATGCAGGAAACACAGAAGCACTGGAGAAGTGTTCGCTTTTGAACAAATCTGAAGGAAAGCAAAAGCCTTCTGTATCATGGACTACTGAACTGTAAAGGTAGGGGGTTGCTGACAAGCCAGACCAAGAGATCGCTCTGCATGCAAACTCTAACTCAAGACCTATAGGTAAGAAATATCTTTATATCGGCTCAGTTTTACAGTGTTCCTGCCTGACACTGGGACTCTGGGATCTGGTTTACACAACCACCTCCTCTGCCTACTCCTTTGTGCGAGTTGGGCGAACCTGTCCCAACACACAAAACATCACCCACCTGCAAGAATTAACTACACCACGCAGCAGCAGCTGCAGCACGGCAGGGACAGCCCTGTGCAACAAGGTGAACCGTAAGCAGACGTCCTGAACAGGAGTTGCACATGGCCAAAGCACACCTCAGCTCAGGCGGCCCCTGAACACCAAGGCCCGTCCCACAGGTTCCACACGCTGGAGAACAACTAACTCTCTGACAAGCGCACCTTCCTGTGCTGGGCGTTATTCTCACACCAGCCAGTCATACCCAACCAACTGGGCATACAAGACAGATTAACGTCAGCACAGACTCTAGATGACTGAAAAATTGAAAGCTTCGTGATTTTTGAGTCAGGAACACAGCAGGACCTGAAAAGAACGTGTTTTCCGATCAACAGGAACAGACGCTGTGCATTTGGTGATGCGGCTAGGCTGGATGGAAACCCTTTTCAGCACAGCTCCCTCCTCACTGCTGAAGCGCCCGAGTCTCACTAAGGTGGCACGGAGGTACTGCAACACTGAAGGGAGCATCACTGAAGCAGTATTCTTCTTCTCACCAGGGAATTGCCCACACCAGCACCTGCTCCCACTGCTGCTTCATGCAAACAGATCACGTTTGGAGAACAGCAGTGTAAGGGCAGCACTGGGGGTAGGGGAACGAGGATTCCGAAACCAGAGAGCGCCTCCAAATCCCAACACCTGACGGGTAAGGCTTCTCGGGGCTGGGAGCGGATAACCCAGTGGAGAAAAAGAAGAAAAACGACAACTACAGGGAAACCAGAGGCTTCCCTGGTCCCGGTGGGGCGGGCTCGGCGGGGCTCTCCCCGCGGGTGTCGCCGCATGGCCGGGTGCGCACGGTGACGGGGAAGAAGCTGCGCAGGAAGATGGTGACGCTGATTTGAAGATCAAAGTCAGAAATTTTCTTAGTGACAAAGTATTCTTTATTGACAGCACTGGATGCACGGGGGATCTCTCCACCTAACGTGCATACCTATCATGACAAACTATCTCATATTTGTACAATGAAATAATGAATATTCAATTAATGCCTATACATATTCATTACCTAAACCCGCCTACTCTCGCTTCGTATGCTAATTAGCTTATCAGTCCTTTGCACTTGCGCAGATTCTTCCAAGAATTGTGGGCAGGGGTCTTCAGGACGTGGGCAGTGGTCTTTGGGAGGAAGGCTGCAGGTCTTCCTCATGGCATGCTTTTCACCTTTCACCCAGAATGCAGCGATTTGGCAAGCTTGCAGTGTTCCCATCGGTCCAAGCCAATTTATGTCCTTGGTGTCCATCTGTTTCCTGCCCTAGACATGATGGTCTGACAAGCTTTCGTTACTTAGTTTTCACACATCCCTCTCCTCCTGGTCCCCAACAGCACACCCTACAGACTCAGGCAACCTCCTCCCCAACCAACAGATAACATTGAGTAAATATTCTACTCTAATCTCAGTATGCAATGATTCATTCTACGGTCTAGCTAGCTAAGCATTCCTCTACATTCAACTATTTGCTTGCCTGTTTCATTTCCCCCCTTTTCTTGAAAATCTTAGTAAATTCTTTTACTTAAATACAAACGTTTTTCCTCCCAATCTCTATAATATGTATCCTTCAAAGCCTTGCCATGTACTTTTGTCAAGGAAGCTAATACCGCCATTCGTTGTAACAATTTCCAGTTCCAAAAGAGTATTAAAAAAGACAATATTAAACTTATACCAACTAATATCAATAAAACAATAACAGGGTGAGATAGGGTGTTCAAAATCCCAGTTGCAGTTGGCGACCATACAAAGAGGGCATCCCACCAGTTGTGATTTGTGTCTTGCTTTATTCTCTGCAAAACTCTGTTTATTTCCTTTGTATCATGATGGACAGAGATTAGAGTCTTCTCTCCATTTTCCTGAATGCTTTTTAAAATGTTGATCAGGTCTTGGTGTTTAACTAGTTGCTTCACTAATGTGAGGTTCATCCCAATAGGTGTAGCTAATAACTTGTGATATATTGTGTTGCTAGACTTGATCAACTGGCGGGATACCACTGGTGGCAAATATAGAAAATCACACCCGATGATTCTAACAAAGTTACAAATACAAAAGTTAGAATGATTCTTGCTAGGGAGAGTTATATTCTCCTTACCTACTTCTACAAAAGCACAAGCAGTTCTTAAACACACACAGCCTTGACCAATATATATAAGCACAGTCTTTTGACTAGTGTTTGGATGAATTTCAAAGTGGCAGACACCTTGCTCGGTGTCAAGACATACGTCCTGAGCATCAATTGTGTCACTTTCACAAATAAATCTTTGTTGTTCCCGCGTAATACATGATTCCAGATTTACAGATTGCCATTTCCCATTCCCCATCCTGCCCATGTTCTATGTTCCAAAGGATAGAGTACTGTCTTCTCGTGGTTTAATCCTAGTGCAACGATGGGGTGGATAACATAAACCGTGGCATTACGTATAGTAAGCACAAAGGCAATAGCCATATTAACAATGAGATCATCGGTAAAATCTACCAGAGTCCACCAAGACTGGAACTTTCTCTCAAAATCATTGGCACTGTCCCAGTCTTCCAGACTTCAGCTGTGAAAATACCTTCACTTCCTTCCCTAATAATCAAGGCAGCTGTTGCCTGCATCCATAACTGTGCTTGTATACAACTAAGAGCCAAAGATACATTATCTTGAACCATACTGTGTGTGTCTATTATCAGTTTGTGGTCTTGGTCTTCAGCCTTTTCTCACCTCGGTAACACCTTTGACACTTGCCATTGACTAGTTCCCAATGCCAATAAGGACGATTTTAGGGGCTGTTTTAGTTTTGTCAAATCACTTGTTGCTGTGGTCAACTTATTAATTAATATTTTTGAATCAATTCCATTTAAAACTCCTAATCCTGTTCCTAGCATTCCAGTTAAGTCTCTTCGTTTCCTGTCTCTGAAGTGTGCCTGCTTTTGTGACCATATTGTCCAACCTCCAAATGATGTCTTTAGGAAAGGAGAGCAGGCTGGTTGAACTGCTGAGATGTTAATTTGTATCAGCAATTCAACATGCTTGAGAGACCATTCTGGATTAAGTAACAATCATTGTTGGTCTGTGTTCCTTATTACATATGGACCTGTTTCATAAATCTTGGGTTTCGGCTTAGTCAGGGGTTGGGCACAGGTTGTAGGAGGTCTCACTGTTGTAGGAAATACAGCATATATTGTAAAATTTAATATGAGGCCCTCACCCTCCTTGATCTTGAGCTTTTGTCCATTGTTAGTCCAAAAACAGCTAATTACTACAGTCCGTGTTAATATAAAATTGTACCAACAGTCTAATTTACCTGGGCGGATACAACCTTCCTGTTGGTCATTTTTGGAAATTGGTTTCACTAAAATCCCTGTTACTTTCACATGGGTCATTCCATTAATCATTCAGCATCCTATTTTAATTTCATCCCCTATGGTTCTTTGGTGTGTCCATTCTTCCCCTAATTTTTGCAATTTTGATAATATATGTAAATGGTCACCATTCGTTCACCAAATAACCACAACTTCTAACTTTCCATTAATGCTCTTATCTTCTGTTGTTACGGCTTCAGACCAAGGCCACTCACCATTCTCTATTGTCACAGGGGCACCTTTCAAGTCTTGAATCACAATTACAATGATAAGCCACAAAAATAAAATGATTCTATTAACTACATTTCTGCTAATTACATTACCAAATACTCCCGACCATAATGTCCTCATTTTGTTCGACTAAGCTTCAGTTTCAGTTCACCATCACCCGACATTGCTTTCCAGGGGTCTTCTGGAGCTTTCTTCAGTCTCAAATAGTGGAACCAGGCAGCTTGTTCCTTAATCTTGATAGCAGTATGCGTCGTCAACAACACCTGATATGGTCCGGTCCATCTTTCTTCTAGGGGTTGTCCTGAAAAAGTCTTTATATATATATATAATCCCCAGGTTTAAAGGGGTGGATTGGTTGATCCAACCCTCTAGCCCTGGTCCCTAGAATAAATTTATGTACTTTATTTAATTGTTTCTGAAGTTCAGTTATATAAGCATATAAATATTCTGATCCTATGAGCCCCCAGTTGTGATAAATAATCAGGTCTCAAATAGGATTCCAATCAAAATTTACAATTTATTAAATGAACAGAGGCCAGCAAACAGCGCTGGGTGCGTCGGGAGTCTCTGCTCTACCAGGACGCATACCTGTTACATCAGTTAGCTGGTTTTTATGTTCCTAAACTAATACATATTCATCACTATTCCTAGAAAAGACAGGGTTAGTATAATTAGTTTCTGTAGTCCAGCATTTCTCCTGGATGCATGCATATCCTGGACTCCTTACTTTATCTGGACAACCCCCGGGACAACCACCAGAGAACACCACGCACGTGTGAATGGGAGGAGAGATAATTAGCATATGAAGCAAGGCTGATATTGTAAATATTAATGAATACTAATGAATATGTAACTTTTATTATATTAATAGCGATCGGGATGTAACGAGGGAAGCCAGATTTGGGCGCCTGCCTCTGGTTTCCAGCGCTGAATAAAGCACCTTCATATAATCACCTTGTGGTTATGTGTCTGCTACGCTAACACAACCACCCCCCTACTGCCAACGTCACCCACTAAACCCTGTCCCTAAGTACCACGTCCAACCTTTCCTTGAACTCCCCCAGGGACGGTGACTCCACCACCCCCCTGGGCAACCCGTCCCAATGCCTGACTGCTCTTTCTGAGAAGAAATGTGACCAGATCGGTACTGAAAACCAGAAAGCACCTTTTGGTTACCTATCCAGTGGTACGTTGTGAGCAGCGGAGGTTGGTTGCAGTCGATGGCTCCCCGAGAAACTCCTCGGTGCCGGCTGGAGCGTAATCAAGACACGATCCGCCTCAGCAGTGCCCACACCATCCCATCTGGGTCGCCAAAATGTTAGCATGCAGTGGGCGCACTGGGAATAGCTTCCCTCAAAAAGTGCGTACCTGCCTGGTCATCTCTCACAATTTTATACATGAATACTGTTACATATTACATGAGCTCTTATGCATATTCATTATTTTCCCCAAAAAGGTGGACCTCTTCCAAATACTCATTTCCATACTCCCCACCCTTAGCTCCTTCCAGTTGCGCCTGAGCAATGTAGCCTGGTGGTCATGGGCAGGGGTCTTTTAGGATGAAGGCAACGAGGAAGAGGAGGTTAAACTTTTTACCTTTCTGGACATTGACCCTCTGTTGGACAGCATTTAGAAGTTTTTTTTTCTTTATCTTTGCCTTGTTTCCTGCCAACAAGTCGTTCATTCTTCTCTAACGAGTTATTCGTCCTTCTCTCATCCGTTGGCCTTGAACTATATCTTCCTTTTACATCTGCTTCTCATAAGATTCTCATCTACATCCCCCATAATTAGGATATTCTTAGGTTCTTATCTACATTCCCAATAATTAGGCTATTTTACCATATATGTAGCTAAATACTGATTTGGATATGTTTTAGCATCTTCCCCATCTCACCAACCCGAAAAACTTGAAAAAGCCCCTACCCTAACCCTAGTGACCAACAACTACACCTCCCTGCATGCCAGGGCACCTAACATGGCCACCTTCCATGGCCATGTTGGGAGTCTTTCCTTGAGGAGAGGAGAGGAGAGGAGAGGAGAGGAGAGGAGAGGAGAGGAGAGGAGA
>CM021781.1:17421-99544 GCA_011076525.1 Nettapus auritus
GGGGAGGGGAGGGTGCATCAGTAGACTAAATCTCCCTGAGCTAGAATCAAAGGAGATCTCCAGCCCACTCTGGCTGTGTTCGGATGCCATAAGAACAGCATCCCATGCAGATGCTCAAACAGATCAGAGAGTTGCAGTAATACCTGAAATAGAGAGATTAGGATGCCATGAATTCACCACCTCATTGCCTCAAGCACTCTAATTCAGTTCTATATTTCCTGGGCATGTAAAAACATTTGACTAATAAGTAGTAGGCCACGTCCAGGAGCAGACCTCCATTATAAAGGACACCCAGGCTCACAAGACAGCCTGGCATAGCTGTTTGCCCACACATTAGATGCTCATCATGCTCAGACACTTGTATCACCACTACCATGTCATGGAGCAGCTCTGGAGAGCAGATGCAGGTCCTGCCTGCAAGAAGTGGTCAGTGTGTTCCAGCAGGGCAGTGATTCCTCTCATCCTGACACCATGCACTGGCACAGCACTGGGTTCTGGATAGAGCAGGGGGGTCTTCTTATCTGATACACTGAGGATGCTCAGTGTAAATCTTCCCAGACTTTCTCCTGTGAAATGCACAAATGCACAAATGCAGCTGTAAGGTGGGTCATAGAATCACATAATGGCTTGGGCTGGCAGGGATCTAAAGCCCTTCCAATTCCAACCCCTGCCATGGGCAGGGACCCCTCCCCCTCCCACCAGCCCAGGCTGCTCAAAACCCCATCTAGCCTGGCCTTGAACACTTCCAGGAATGGGACATCCACTTCTTCTCTGGGCAGCCTGGGCCAGTGTCTCACCTCCCTCAGAGTTTCTGTCAATCCTTTGGCACCCATGCATCTGAGCTGCTGTGGATTTGGTGAGGAAAAATAAATATATACATAATATAGATGTATATATTCAAAACTACCCCCTGTTCAATTCACAGGAGATGAGCTGAACAGTATTTTCTGTGTTACAGATAGATAGGTGGTTTTTTTGTGTGTGTGTCAGAGCTCCTGTGCTGCCAGCTATCCACACACCTTCAGTGCCCCACATTTCTGAGTCCAAACAAATTCCTGGATCTTGAGTTTGTCATCCCACTTGGAGCAGCTCCATCACCCAGACCCTCTAAAGACCCCTTGCAGATGAAAGGGGTCTGAGCCCATCAGACTATCTGTTAGAAAGAGCCCATCAACCCTGTGACACATTGACTCAAGGAGTAGCAGGATTTGTCTCCAAGTAGATGTGCACCAGAGTTCTGCAGTGCAAAGAGCCAGCTGGGAGACTGAAGGCCCGAAGAAGCTAGTTCAGAGCATGAGGCTGATGTGCTCTCCAGATGCAGTGAGCACATCATTATTCTTTCCACTTCAACTCTTTCTCTGATTTGCTCACAAGCCAGGAACTGCTAAAAGCTGCTGGATAAAGGGAACATCCTGAGTGGATGGTACACTATCTACCCCCAAGGCTACAATGCCACCACTGTCTTCTGTGATATGGACACAGATGGTGGAGGATGGATTGTGAGTAGGACTGGGGGAGGGAAGCTTTTATAACCCTACAGTAATTTTTATTAAGGCTCTAAATGGTAGCACTAAAATAGCAACAAAAAGGAAGAAAAGTATCAAAGACAGGAAAAACATGTAATGAAGCCAGGTCAGAGAGGTGGCAGCTGAAGTTCATGTTAAACCTGGGTAAATCCATGTGAATACAGAGGATTCTCTTGGGAGATATTTCTGGGAACAGACTGAGCACCACAAACTCTCTTCCATTCCTGCTTAAGTCAGAAAATCCCTCCTCATTTCCAAGCACAGATGAAGCAAATTTGTAAGAGAGATTTCTTTGTTGGTTCAGTCCTCCTAACTACCCCCTGGAGTGGCCCAATGCAATGGGAGAGTTTGCTGCAAAGGGCTGTGCCACCCATTCTCTGCAGTCGGGCAATGGAGCTTCTTTTAGTGAAGAATGACCTGACAGGGGTGAGACTCTTATTTCCTGCACGTTTTCCAGAGACACCCGGATGGATCAGTGATTTTTTTGTGAGACTGGTATTCATACAAGCGAGGATTTGGCAACCAGCTAACAGAGTTCTGGCTAGGGAATGACAACATCCACTTCCTCACCTCTCTGGGTAAGGTCTGCCTCCTTCCCCAGGCTGGGGCTGTTAGAGTGTACTCACTGCACAACTCTAGGCCATTAAAGACTGAACTTCTTGCATCTCCCTTGGGCCCCAGCAGTTAATTTTAAACAGCATGCAGGCTCTTGCAGTCCATTGCACACAATAAAATTACCTCTAAAAAAGGTAAAACTACAAGAGAAGTGAATGAGCTGTCTGCATGACTTATCCTGGAGATAGGCCAACACATATACTTACTAGTACTGTTTGTGATGACAACCATGTTCACAAACAGCCTTGGACTCACAATTATGTGCAGGACAGATGGTTCTGCAGCAATTTGAAATATATCATAAACTCTCAAGTATTGGTAGCTCCTCTTGAGTTATCTCAGGGCTCCTTAAACCCCTCACCCCTGAATTCCATTTGCATACTCACCACCAGCCCCACAGAACTGCTATCCACCTTCTCTTCTAGCAAATTGTGAACTCCGTATTGACCTGAGAGACTTTGAGAACTACTACTTTGCCAAGTACACTTCTTTCAGAGTTTTAGGAGAGCCTGAGAAATACAAACTAGTTCTAGGAGAGTTCCTTGGTGGAAATGCTGGTAAGTTAGCAGCTTACTAGGAAAGAACCATTTCCCAGAGCAATTCAGAAGCATTCGGTATTTATAATACAGAGTGTTGTCATGCACCATCTACATTTGGGGTACATTTTTAAAAACTGCCTAGAGCACCCCAGCTGCAGAGTGACCTCTGGGTGCAGGGAAGGAAGGGGACAGCCATCACCCACAGAAGTGTGACAAGAGCAGTAACTACAAGCCCTGCCACAAAGATATGCAGCAAATGTAGAGTCTGGCTCTGAGCAGTGGGACACATAGCGTTCCAACATCTTCACAGCAGCCAGGCCAAGTTCTGCTTTCATTTTTATTGGAAGTAAATATTTACCATGAAGATTTGGTATTTCTGGGGCTGAGGTGACATTCAATACTTTCAGCATCAGCACATCATCCTCTTAACTCCTGATATGTTTTTTGTTTGTTTCTTTCTTTAAAAAGCAAACAAATCCTCTGCAAAATTCATTACCTTTCATGCGAGAATCAGTGAAACCAACATTTGAGATAGCAGTGCTCCGTGTTTAAGTGGCTTTGTACACCACAACTCTTTCTGACAGTCCAGATCTCAGTAAGTCTGCAGAGAATCCAAGTGGTGTAAGAGTTGTGTAACTGCAAGCAGAACCTGGCCCATTTGCTCCACAGGCATAGATAAGTTCTCCATGTGTGTCAGCAGTCCTAGCAGAGCTCAGGATACTCCTTTTCTCTATGACCAAGGAGGATACCTAGGTAAACAAGAGAACAGCAGGATTTATAAAAACTGCCTTGCAGATTTTACAAAAAGGATGTAAACTTGGAGAGTGTCCAGAGGAGGGCGACGAAGATGGTGAAGGGACTATAAGGGAAGATGTATGAGGAGCAGCTGAGGTCACTTGGCCTGTTCAGCCTGGGAAAGAGAAGGCTGAGGGGAGACCTCATCACAGTCTACAGCTTCCTCACGAGGGGGAGTGGAGGGGCAGGCGCCGACCTATTCTCCTGAATCACCAGTGACAGGACCCGCGGCAATGGTGTCAAGCTGAGGCAGGGGAGGTTTAGGCTAGACATCAGGAAGAGGTTCTTCAGTGAGAGGGTGGTCGCACACTGGAACAGGCTCCCCAGGGAAGTAGTCACTGCACCAAGCCTGTTGGAGTTTAAGAAGCGTTTGGACTGTGCACTTAGTCATATGGTCTGAAATGCTGGGTAGACCTGTGTGGTGCCAGGAGTTGGACTCGATGATCCTTATGGGTCCCTTCCAACTCATATCAATATCAATCATATTCTATGATTCTGTGATTCTGTGATCCAGCAAGGCCCACTGATACCTTGCACAGAAGTATTACGTTCCCTTTTGCACTATTGCAGTAACTGCGAACTTGTACTCCCCTGCAGGAGACTCCTTATCATACCACAAGGACATGCCATTTTCAGCATCAGACCAGGACAATGACATGAGCTCCTTTAATTGTGCCACAGCCTATAAGGGAGCATGGTGGTACAAAGACTGCCACTACTCTAACCTGAATGGGATGTACTGGCTGGGCGTTCATGGGAGATATGCTGATGGTATAAACTGGAAGACCGGCAAAGAATACCACTACTCCCATAAGTAAACAGAAATGAAATTCAGGCCACTGTAACAGGGCAAGAGGATGTCTGACTGGTACCAACACATGCCGCTCAACAGCCAATAGAAGACAGAAAACATAATGTTATTTGAGGGCACAACTGAACAAAGAATGATATTGTAAGTTGTGGCTTTGATCCATAGCAGCTTTTAGAAAGCAGAAGCCCTAAAGATGGTGACTAAGCTTGAGCATCTTTTTTTCTGAAAAATCATTGCCTTGATTTAAAGACCAAGTGATGGTAAGGCTACTGCATCCCAGCAAAGCTCTCAGATGGTATTTTCTTCAGTGGCAAATACTGGTAATTTTCTCTCTAATCCATGTATGTAAAGCCTTCAGTGGTTTTGCAGCTTCTTCTTCTGTTGGACCCAAGAGTGATCTGAAAGGCAGTGAATTCTCACCTCCTCCCTGCAGGCCATGCTGGAGCTATGATGTAGACTGAAATCGAAAGGACTGAGCTTCCAATCCAGTGCTGTTAGCACTGTCACCTCCCTGCTTCCCTTCCCATTGTCTCACACACCATGTACTCCAGGAACCACACTGACATTGCCCACCAACATCCATCTATAGCCAGGCCCAAAGCCAGATTCAGCCATTCCCAAGGTAGGTTTTCAGCATCTCATTCTTAAGCTACCATGGACCAAGAGCTGAATACAAGATAGTCTGTCCAGTAATGTGTGTAGTACTAAGACACTACAAAAGTCCCACGTTAAACCTCACACAAAGTGGCCAGCAGGTGCCAGTATCTTCCATTTCATCTTCTTTCAAGTAGCATTTGAAAACGGGCTACCCCACGGGCAGATGGAAACAACTCATCCATAATTTGACTATTAGCAGAACAAGTTAAATAGAATGTCTTGTTCTTTGACTCCTACCCCTATAGATGATGAGTGAAAGGGGACCCTAGTGCTAAATTTGCACTGCAGGGACAAATCAGTCAGTGGAACCAGAGTATTTATTTGTGTTATGTTCCTAAAGGTAACATGTTTATTGTGCTACTTAGTGCACAAATGTGTAGCAATACTTACAACATCGATAAGCCTTAAAACGTTGAGTCCGAACCTTGTGAGTGTGTGAAAAGTGAAAAGGCCACTCACCTAGCACATGGGTGATGTGCTGAGAAATAGATCTGAGGTTTTGCACATCCCTATACATTAGGTCCTGTCCCTGCTCACACCTCTTTTTTAGGTGCATGACAAAGTGCATGTCTGAACAGAGAACGCACTGAATTTCCCATAGTCACTTCCCTATCTCCAGGGGCTCAGTTGTTTTTCTCCTATTCCCAGTGACTTATGTGCCTTCAGCAGGAGCAGGACCAACATCCTACAGCATCCAGTTCTATCTGACCAGATCAGCCACCAATGTTGCTGTCCAGGAGCAGCCTCTCAGAGAAGCCCACAGCACTGCCACAGACAACACTGGTTTCAGGTATTTACCGGGGGGGGAGTGTATGTGACAAGCCATCACCAGTGTTGGATGAGGTAGTTAGTACCTGGCTGGAGAGTGAGATTCTCCTGCATCCCCTAAGCCAATGCAGTAGGCTAGCACTGCATCCACTCCAGCATGAGCTACAACCACTGCAAGGCAGGAAAATGCTCTCTGTTGACACAGGCATGTGGGGAGTGGGAGTGGCCATGTGGGAGTGGGTCACAGACATCAGCCAGGAAGAACTGAAGCACTAGGGTCCGCGATATGTCACCCTGGAGAGACATGTGCCATGTCCCCAGACACACTAGTCCACTTGGACTCCCTTTGTAGTGAGTTGGGACTACTGGCAATGACGCAGTCTGGGATGCAATTGACCCTAAAGAAGATGCCTAGTAAAGGTGCTGGTGCATGGAGCTGGGGGGGAGGAAGACACTGTTAGGAAAAAGAAATGGACCTGGAGTGAGTACACCACTGGAAACAGGAATGACATCTACCCCTACAGGGTCTCCAAGATCCATCTCTGCTGACAGCCACAACTACCAGCCCAGAGCTCCCATCTTGCCTCATGGAAGGGTTCTCAGTTCATCAGCTCTTACACCTGACCAGTGAGGGAAGAAGCAGAGAAGAGACCTGAGACATTCTAAAGGACATGCCCTAAAGAAATATGCTCCCCAAACTGTCAGGATACCATCTAGTCCCTCGTTTGACATCTTCTTGCCGAGGTTCTCTCCAGAAGAAAATCAGAATGGCCCCAGTCGATCTGTCACTGATCCTGGCCACTGCTCATCTTGAGCGCTTCTTCCATGTCCTGAAAAACTTATGAATCAGGTTTGCATTTTATGTTTCAAAACCCTCCTCTTCTCCTACACGACTCTGAAAACGGCCAGACCTGAAGCCTAGAAATGACAACTTCCCTAGAGTTTCTCCAGACTTTTCCCTTGATGAGTAAGCCTGGTCGTATCACCAGAGTTGGCCAAACCATGTGCTGAGGACCTGCTTTCTGCCTTTGTGCCATGACAGGGAGCCAGGTACATGAAAGGCTGGAAGCATCTCTGATGGCTTATTGATGCATAACCATCTGAAAGGCCTTTGACACAGTCCCACATGACATTCTGGTCTTCAAATTGGAGAGATATGGATTTGATGGGTGGACTATTCAGTGGATAAGGAATTGGTTTGAAGGGCACACCCAGACAGCGGTGATCAATAGATCTATGTTCAAGTGGAGGCTGGTAACAAGTGGTGTACCTCATGGGTCTGTCATTACGATAGAAGGAAGGGATGCCATCCAAAAGGACTGGACAGGCTTGAGAACTGGGCCCACATGAACCTCATGAGGTTCAACAAGTCCAGGGTGCTGCACCTGGGCCAGGGCAATCCCAGATGTCAGTACAGAGTAGGAGAAGAACTCATTGAGAGCAGCCCTGCAGAGAAGGACTTGGGGGGTTCTCGTGGATCGAAAGCTTAACATTATGCAGCAATGTGCACTTACAGCCCAGAAGGCCAACTGCATCCTGGGCTGCCTCAAGAGAGGAGAGGCCAGCAGGTCAAGGGAGGTGACCGTACCCCTCTGCTCTACCCTTGTGAGGCCCTATTTGGAGTACTGCATTCAGGTGTGGAGCCCTCAGCATAAGAAGGATGTGGAGCTGTTAGAGTGGGTCCAGAGGAGGGCCACAAAGATGATCAAGGGGCTGGAGCGTCTCTCCTACAAAGACAGGCTGAGAGAGCTGGGACTGTTCAGCCTACAGAAGAGAAGGCTCCGGGGAGACTTCATGGCAGATTTTCAGTACTTAAAGGGGTCTTATAAAAAGGATGGGGAAGGACTCTTGGGTGGATAATGATAGGTCAAGGTGGAATGGTTTTAAACTAAAAGGGGAGATTTGGATTAGAGGTTAAGAAGGAAATTTTTCACTCAGAGGGTGGTGAGGTACTGGAACAGGTTACTAGGAGAAGTTGTGGATGCCCCATCCCTGGAGGTGTTTGAAACCAGGTTACATGAGGCTCTGAGCAACCTGATGTAGTGGGTGGCACCCCTGCCTATGGCAGGGGGCTTGGAACTAGATGCTCTTTGAGGTCCCTTCCAACCCACACCATTCTATGATTCTATGAAAGGAAAAGCAGCCCCCCAGACAGATCAGGGCTGCTTCCTGTGATACCCTCATGCTTTGTCTGGGACACTGAAAGACCCAGAAGGCCAAGCCACCCATGGGATTACTGCCAGCCTCCAAGGGCTCCACAGCAGCTTTTTCCAAGGAAGAACACAGCAGTTTTGCCATGTGCGAGTGCCCAAATATTTCACAGCTTGTAAGAATTAAAGCTGTGTTTTTGCAGTGTAAAATTCCACTAACCTTGCACATTCAAAGGTGATTGTACAGGCATAACAGTGGCATAACAGTGGGGGGTATGTTAAGCAGATAAGGGGACAGCGGAAGGTCCCACTGTACTAAAATAAGCAGGATGGCTAAGAAAAACAAGACAAGCAGTTGCAGAATCAGAAAATAATCATCATCATCATCATCACCATCATGGGCCCCTCCAGTTACAAGAGAAGAAGAAATAAAGGGGAAAAGGAGAAACTAAAGGTTGGTCAAATAAAATTTCACATATATGGTATAGCAACAAGCGTTGAGTAGGTTGTGAACCTGTAGTACTCAGCCAACAAGCAAACAGGGAAGGAATCAAGCATCGGGTAATAGGGGATATAAGGTTATGATACACTCCTGCTTGCAGGATGCCCACCATGACAATCACAAATAGAATAGTTACTTCACTGAAATCCTCGCTTGAGCCCATGTTATTGGCTGCTGATTATTTCTCACAAACTGGGGGCTCATCCGGGATCCAGCTGTGTTCTGGGGACACCGTTATCACCACAGCAGGAAGGCATGCCCTGCTGATTTTAATGGTCATGTGCATTGGTGACAGCGGTTCTGCAAAGAGCTGACAAAGGAACCAAGGCTGGTTAAGAAGGCAGGATCAGTGAAGAACTAGAGAAGAAAGGAAGGTAGGCGCTCTGGTTTCAGGAATTTACCTGGTAAATCTGTGCACAGACCAAGATAAGAAATAGTAAGCATTGCCCTGGGAGTCAGGTAGGAGTCTTGTGTGAAGTGTGATTTACATACTTTAGTAGGAAGCAAGTGTAGAGTCCCGATCTGCAGTTCTGTAGCTCCACAAGAGGCGCAGCCAGAGATGGATGAAGCAAGAGGTAAAAGGGAGAAAGGAAGAGTCTTAGGAAAATCTGGTGTATAATAAAATCTGGTGTATGACTGCATGGTAAAGTGCTTGGCAGTACGCGAGAGAATCTACTAAAGTGTAATGTAAGTGTATGGTATCCTGTGTATGGTAAAGTGCTTGGCAGTACACTCCGATTTCCTAGAACTGGAATATTAGTGTGTGGTACCCTGCAGGAGGAAAAATTTCTGTAGCAGCATGCTGGCAAGGGCTAGGAAAGATGGGAAATAAATGTTCCAGGGGACAGAGAGATATACCTGGGGCAGATCCTGACAGTCCTTCAGGAAGAATGATAAGAAATTGGAAAAATAATCCCCAAATTAGAGGAAATTATAAAAAATAAAATAATTAAATACTGCGTATTAATCTGGACAAAGGAACCAACTAAGTAAACAGCCGTATTTTGGCCAAAATACAGATCTGATGAAAATTCAGGCTTTAAATTTATATGTAAACCTTTTTCCAAGGAGGAGTCAAGTTATGCTGCTTGCTGGGTACAGGGTGTAAGTCAGTTTTTATTGAAAAGGGGTAGGACCAGGAGAAAGAGGAGTCAGAGGAAAGGACAGGTAGATAGGAACCCTTGGATAATTTACCCCATCCCTATAATCCTAAGATTGTATTGGCGGCAGCAGCAGCCACTCCAGAAAGGGAGACAGGAACTGCAATTAACACTTCCTTTCCTACAGAAGGAGTGCACTCTAGGCTCTGGTAAGAATTAGAACCATGTAGAAGAGATATTGATACTTTCCCATTCCCTGATACTAACAGCACTAACACTCCTATGTATCCTCTTAGGGAGGTCCCAGTGAGGCAAGGACAAACATGAATTCCTCCCCCCTTGCCCCCCACCAGCAGAGAGGTTAGAATTTTTTAAAAGGAAATAAAGTCTTTAATTGAGGACCCTATAGGATTAGAACAGTTAGATCAGTTTCTAAGGCCTAATCTGTATTCCTGGGGGGGAAATGATGACAATCTTGAGTATGTTATACACTGGAGAAGAGGGAGGGGGAATGATTAGGTGGGCAACTACACAAGAATGGGAAAGAATCAACCCCCCATAGACCAGGAGTAATTCCGATGAGCAGAAATAAAAGCTTGTTGACCCCAACTAGAATAATAACAACCCACAACACAGAAATCATATGAGAGACTTTGGGTCAGAATGAGAAAATACTCGGGGATGAATCCTGAGAACCCTGTAGCCCAAGGTGTTTTGAAAGTTCATTTTGTGATTAAAACCTGGCCAGATATACAAAAAAAAAAAAAAAAAAAAAAAAAAAAAAAAAAAAAAACAACTCCAGAAAGTGGAAATATGGAGCACCAAAAAGGTGTATGTCAGGAGGGCAGATGAGAGAAAAGCAGAGAGCAAAACTAATGGTATTCACTGTGGACCAGGTAGTGAGGCAGAGGGCTGGAGACAGAGGAAGAAAACTTTCAGGACAAGTCAGGCACAGGATGGAAGGGAGAGGAAGAGAGACAAAGGAATGGCAGACAAGGAAAACTACCTGTGTTGCAGCCTAAATCCTAGCAGGAATAGCCTTTGAGAAAATGTTTTAAGTGTGGCTGGGCTGGATATTCAAATAGGATTGGATACTCAAATAGGAGTATCCAGAGTGGAAGAAGGAGGAGAGATTGTTTGCTGTTATAAATTCAGAACAGGGGAATAGGGGCTTCTCAGAAAGCTACTCCCACTGAGAGCCCCTGATAAATGTAAAGGATGCAAGAGCTGAGATAAGGACAGTAAGATCACTCTACAATTATCATCACAGGCAAAACAGCATAGGGAGATTAATAAAATTTATTACCTATTGTTGATGGGCTGGAGCAGTGAGAAACAAAGAAACAAACTGGGGGCACCTTCCCCAATTCACCCTATTCCACCTCCTCCCTGCCCTGAGTAGGGCAGGGGGCAGGCATGAGTGAGGGCTGCAGCCTACCTGCCTGTGGTGCTTCATTTCTACCACTCCTTCACAGTCACTCTCTTCCCTGCTCCAGTGCGGGGTCCCTCCTGCAGGATGCTGTCCTTCCTGGGCTGGTCCTATGTGGGCTTCTCCATAGGCAGCAGCTCTTCAGGTCCATCCACCAGGAGCAGGCTGTTCTGTCTTGGGACCCCCCAGGAGCAGCAGATCCCCCTTGATCACCTGTTCCTATGTGGGCTCTCCACAGGCCGCAATGTGATCTGTTCCGCCATGGTACACCATGGGCTGCAGGGAGACAGCCTGCTCCACCAAAGGCCTCTCCACAGATCACAGGGGAACTTAGCTCAGGTGCCTGGAGCACCTCAGACACCTGGTGACTGGTGTCTGCTCACCTAGAGGTTTCAAAGACCTTAAAATCTTAAGATCTTAAATTCAGTTTATCACGGTCAGTGTTTTCCTAGGAATGGCCTCAGAAGAGCAGTGTTTTGTGGTCCATCCAGGCTGCAGATTGTTTCTCACAAGCTGTAACCCTAAAAGACGACAGACTTCACAGGACTGGGCTTTGGAAGGAAAGGTCTCCTTCCTACCTAACATCAATGACTGGTCATGTGAGAATCTAATAAAACTGAGCTTCAGTGCCTCTATAGGGTTTGTGTTTGAATGAAGCAGACTTAGAGGTCCATTGCCTCCTGGCAAAGAGCTTGTGAGACAGCTGCATCTGAAGAGTAAATAGGGCTAGTTATGAATCAGCATAAAAGAAGCTGCACCTGGGGAAGAGAAATTATTTCACTGTGGTTTGGTCCTTTTGACTTATCATGGGCTGCTAAGATGGAAAAGATGAATCCAACACCCTTTGCGCTATGCTTGTGCTGCTGCTGTTACCTTGTTCTCACCTAACTGAAGCAAGGGGGTGATTTAAGAAGCCAGCTGACCCTGCCACAAACCAAGGGCACCAAGAGGCAATGTGCTCAAAATACCACTTTCTCATAGCTAATAATGTTATTTAAATGACTTTTCACTAAGGTTTTACAATGTCAACTATGCTGATAGAGCATGAAGATGTTCCTTGAGTTGCGCTTGGTACCTCTTGCTTGAAAACTTGTGGCATTTCAGCAGCCTGCTGCAGACCCAGAATGATGAAACACTGTAGCCAGGACTGACGTGATAAAGCACCTCTAGTCTATCTCCAAATAGCACTGAAAAACAAAGATGCAATGAGGGACATGGAAATGCATGGCCCGTAGGGTGCAGCATTGTCTGGTCCATGTTGCCAGCACCAGCTGAGCAATTGGCCAAGAGGCAGAGGAGGAAGCTTCTGATCAGGTCCAGCAAAGTCAAGCAAGCCTTCTGCACTGCCCAGGCTCTCCATCTACCATTGGTGTTGCTTCAGTTGCCTGGACAATGAGATATGAAATTCAGCTAATTATCTGGACTTTGTCAGATTGGTTTGGGGAGGCCAGGCCCTGCAGTCCCAGCAAGGGGATCACAGCTGGAGGGCATTGAGGCAGGTTTCCTGCGCTTGTTGTTCCCTCTAGCTGACCAGTGAAGAGAAACTCCTGGTCAACTAGATGCACCAAATTCCTAGACCACCTCTGTTCTCTGCAACCTCCAAATATCGGCTTTTGTCATCCACACAGAACCTAAAGACAGTCTCAGTTCCACCTGCCCTTGCAGCAGGAACCAAAGGTCCCTCTAGCAAAGACCTGATATCCTTTGATCACCTGAGACTGGAGACTGGCCACCTGAGACATCCAGCATGTGGCTGGATGTCCCACCCATGAGACACATGGCAAGCCTGGAAGAAACACATCTCTGAGTCCTCCCTTGTGACTGCTCTTAAAATGCCACATAGACTTGGTTTCACCAGCCATACCTACACTAGAAGGTAGACTAGGCTTGTTCCCTCGTCTGAGGTTGCCATGGTTCAGCCCAGCTGTCCAGACCACCAATCTCTTTCTCTCTTCACAACAACCTGCACAACCTGATGGCCCACTGGGAATGGTTCATGGCTCACGCTGATTGTCACATTTTGCCCAAGCAACTGGGAACAATGCTGGTGGTTTGTGCCAAACCCCCATCACAGAGGTACCAACAACTTAACTGTGTGAGCAATGGCAGAACGGCACCTAGGTCCATGCCATCTTTAGTCACCAGCACTGATAAAACCACTAATTCCGATGAAAATGGCATTTTTGGCATTTTCTGGCATCACCCCATCTCTGGCCAGCTCAAAAGTATTGGTGATCTCATCGCAGCTCAGGCTACATGGGCTAATGCTGTCCTCTGTGCAGAAAATAATGTTCCTATGGATCTGTAATCCTTGAGTAGGTTTCTTACCTCCAAGCAGATAAATAAAACCAAAAGAACTCCCTTCATACAACAGTATCACCGAAGTACACGCAAATCCACATACCATTTCTACTGTGTCCCAGTCCCCCCACTGCTGATCTGAAGGACCAGTTTCAGATGTACAGCTCAAAGAAGGACCAGCCCAGTTTGCCAAAGGGCACATATCTGAGACACCAGCACCAGGTTTGCTGGTCCTGCAGAGAGGGTGGCCAACAGGGAAGAAGCCCTGCAGGAAAGTGCCCCTGGGACAAAACACCTTCACCCCCTAAAAGCATGTTTGAGGGATCACTATATTGTGCATCTTCTGTTACTCTACTTTTGTGCATGGTGATGGTCAGAAGAAGAACAGAACCCACCTTGGGCAGCCAGGCAGCATGGGGATACCTGGGGAAAAGCTATGTGAAAGCAGTGCACCTAGCACCAAACACAGAGCCACAGCAGACAGCTGTCTTCTATCTTTGGTGGCCTCTGGAAAAGGCTTCATATGCTTAACAACTGAGGTGTTGGGACAATATCGGATTCATAGAAAAATACAACTCCTCTTTCTCAAGCTTATTGAGAAATGACCAGAGATGGAATGAGAACTGTCTGGATGGCAAAGCACAGAGGGTTGTGCTCAGCAACACAGTCTATTTGGAGGCCTGTAGCTACAGGTGTCTCCCAGGGGTCAGTACTGGGTCCAATGTTGTTCAACTTTTTCATCAATGACCTGGATGATGGAACAGAGTGCACCCTCAGCAAGTTTGCTAAGCACACAAAACTGTGGGGAGTGGCTGATACCCCAGAGGGCTGCACTGCCATTCAGAGGAGCCTAGACAGGCTGGAGTACTGGACAGTGTGGAACCCCATGAAGTTCAACAAAGGCAAATGCTGACTCCTACACCTAGGGCAGAATAACCCCGTGCACCAGTACAGGTTGGGGGCTGACCTGCTGGAAAGCAGCTCTGAGGGGTAGGACCTGGGAGTTCTGCTGGACAGCAGGTTAACTGTGAGCCAGCAATGTGCCCTTGTGGCCAAGAAGGTCAACGGTATCCTGGGGTGCATTCAGAAGAGTGTTGCCAGCAGGTCACGAGAGGTGATCCTGCCCCTCTACTCAGCCCTGGTGAGGCCTCACTTGGAGTACTGTGCCCAGTTCTGGGCTCCCCAGTACAAGAAGCTACACAGAGTACAAGAGTGCCTAGAGCTCCTGGACTGAGTCCGGCGGAGGGCTACAACGATGACAAGGGGACTGGAGCACCTGTCATACAAGGACAGGCTGAGAGAACTGGGCCTGTTTAGCTTGGAGAAGAGAAGACTGAGAGGGAATCTTATCGATTTCTATAAATATCTGAAAGGAGGGTGTCAAGAGGATGGTGCCAGACTCTACAGTGGTGCCCAGCGACAGGATAAGAGGCACCAGGCACAAACTGAAACACAAGAAGTTCCAGCTGAATATAAGAAAATATTTCTTTACTGTAAGGGTGACAGAACACTGGAATAGGTTGCCCAGAGAGGTTATGGAATCTCCTTTGGAGATAATCCAAACCTGCCTCTACGTGACCCTGCGTACTGTGTGCTAGGTGACCCTGCACGGCAGGGGGGTTGGACTAGATGATCTCCAGAGTTCCCTTCCAACCTCAACCATTTTTGTGATTATGTCCATCCCTTGGTAGCCAAATACACACCCTGTGATTTCTGTCCACCACTTTGCTGCAATGATTGTGTTGTCTGGCTGTCACTGAAGATGCACAAGTATATACACGCTGTGCATCCCTTTTCATTTAGGGGTCTAAAGCCCCAAACTGGTGCAAGTCAAAAAGTGGCCACTCTGCCTTCCTTCAGGTTGAAAAACTTCCTTTATTTTCAGTCTTCTATTTCTCAAGGCTTTGCTCCTTGCTGCTCACAGTATCAAGCTGGGAGGAAGATTTTTGCTGAGCAGTTTTACTGTTGAGCAGGAGGTTTCTTCTGCACGGATGTCAACAGCACGATGGCGGCTCTGGGGAATGAGAATTTCTCTGGACATGTGGCTGAGACAATGATTCTGGTGCCATTCAGTGCATTTCATGTCAGGTCCTGATCATAAGGAAATCCCTAGGGAAAATGCACCACTCCTCCACAATATCTCTGTCCTGGCACACTAGTGACACTCCCTTGCACAATCACCACAACACAGAGATGTTGGGCCATATGTGACACCGAATTCTACTTCAAGAGCTTGAGATGAGACCCACATGTAGGTGTATACCACTATGTGAGAACACATCATTCCTCCCACAAGGCTGAAAGCTCCATTGTGTTATACCCTACACAATTACTTTTTCATGGACAAATGAAGGATCCTTGCTCCAAGAGCTTACAGTCTACAAGAAGAGAGCCACTGCTCCACCACTATACAGGCAATATGCCTATTTACACTCACAAAAAACTTGGTCCTAGTAGAACCTGTCTTTCACGATGATGGTGCAGCCATCAGCTGATCTGGAGATGTGAACTTGTCTGCTCAACTCTTTCTCTTAATTTGCAGTGCCAGACCATTTCTTGCCATTATTCTTTCTAGCTCTGGTTTGGATCTGCAGACCTAGCAACATTCCTCCAGCCCACAGAAGAAAACACAGAAGAAAGTATCAAAAGAAAATCCTTTCATGGCTGCATGAGCCCTGGGGCCCACAAGGGTGTCTAACCGCTGGAGAGGCAATGGGATGCTCGACCAGGCAGAGGAATAGGTGAGATACTGCATAATGCCAGACCCAGTTCTCCCCTGCTTTGGCCTCACAAGCTGTTGGCACTGTGCTTGTCACCATGTATTTGCAGCAGGATGAGAGGTGGGGAGGCAGACGCCTGAACCCAGACTCCCATCTCTGAACCCAGACCGAGGACAGTGGGGAGAAATCCAGACTGCTACAATACTGGGACAACTCTGACGTGGCATAGAGGAGATTCCCCAAGGCCAGAGGGGATATGGAAGGGGAAGACCCTGAGTCCAGGGGGCACATGGAAGCAAGAGAGAACTACATTTCTGTTGGGTATTTGGAAAGCATCTTCAAGGGAGTTCAGGTCCCTGACCTGCCCCTCCAGGATCATGTGCTTTTAACAAGCAAATTAACAAAGGCTGCTTGAGTCTGAATTACATCTGTTAAAAACCTACCTAAGAAACATATACCCGTGATAAATCCCTTCTCCATTTTTAACCACTTTTTCCAATCCACAAATTAGAGACTGAGACTATGATTAAATAAATACCAGTGCATCACTTGGCTGTTCCCTTTCCCCCCTTCCTTCTTCACTCCTGACCCTCCAGACAGTTGATTTACAGTTTGTGCAATACTCCACCAGGCCTTGCAGGAGGCCCACAGCTCAGCCCAAAAGCCGATTGTCCCTCCTAGGCTCCAGGCCCTCTGCAACATCCTCCAACTCATCCAGGATTTCGGAGAAAGATGGCCTCTTAAACGCTTCCACCTGGAACGAGAAGGGAGAGGCTGAAGATGACATCCTGGACAGGAAGAGGGTGCTGTGCAGCATCTCTCCTGGGTCCCCCATGGCTGAGCAATGACATACATCCATCATCAGCGCTGGCCTGCCCCATGCATCTGCCAGCAGAACTTTCTGGCATTACTGCACAGTGATCCAGGCACAAACTGTTGCAGATGAGCAGCCACAAGACAGATCCCAAGACACAGTACAGCACAAGCAAAGACAGCAAGATGCTGAAGCATGGTGTGTCAGGCCAGGTTTCAACAGGGTGCAGGAACTGTTCATCCCAAAGGCAACCTGAACAGTGCAGGTCCAGGGGTTGTACAGGGGAAAGACTGGAGTTCGGTGTCAGAAGAGATATTCTCATTCCCTGGGCTTTTTCATGATAGTCAGAATCTGTCTTGTCTCCCTGACACAGGTCATTGTTAGTGGGCTGTGATCCCCAGTCCTGCCAGTGGCACTGGGAGGAGCCTCAGAGCTGGGGTTTGTCCCTTTTCCTTTTGAAGGGCAGAGACGTCCAGGTCCCCCTCCTTCTCTTACAGGAGAGAGTATATCTCACACTATACTTAGAGAACCCCCCAGTTTCTTCCACAAATGCAAGGGCTGCCAAGGAACACAGCCTGGGACACTTGGACATCTCTAGTCCTGGCCCCCACTGCTATCCTGAGGCTGCCCTTATGCCTGGCCCTGGGGAAGCCAACCTGGGGAGCTGCACCAGAACCTGCCCAAACCTGCACATCGCACAAAAACAAAGAACAGCCCCAAGAGCCATTTCCGGCATAAGCATGTTATTAATCAATTTTCATTAGGAAACTGTCTGTCAGAGATACAATATCTGAACACATACAAACCAAAGCAAGTTGTTCATGTGAATTATTCCTCTGATCCAGGGCGAGTTATTCACATGTCCTTGGGACCCGTGCTAGAATTATTTCAATTTGCTGCCTTGAGCAACAAATTGAGTTGCATTATGATCACCTAGTTTCTCCTGCTTATTGTCTTTTTTCTTTTTTTCCTTCCTTTCAAAGATAAACTTGAATCCTCTCTTTCTACTTTGCATCCTGAGGCAGCACAGCTTTCACCTTTACCTTTTATGCCAAAGCAACAAAGGTTGGAGAGAGATGCTATGATGATACCTGCAATACTGGTAATGGTGAGGCAGTGCCTTCCAGAGAGAATCAGCTAGGTGCCTCTGCCTGCAGACTGGCTAAGTGGGGATCAGACATCATCACCAACGTGCTTCCCACTTTGGGGCTGATATACAATGAAAGAGACAGGACCTTGTGACGTTTTGGGCTGTAATACGCAAAGTGATCACTTCTCCAAAGTGTTTCTTCAGGCAAAACTATGCAATGGATGAAAGCATACTGCTGCTCCAGGAAGATTTCTTTACTTCAGAGCTTAAGTGGCAGAGCCCTGTGTGCATACTCTCACAGAAGTGTGATACAAACCCAAGAAAACCAAAAGAAAAAAAAAAAATCTAGCAATAATCTCACCTGACAGCAGCTAGCAGCAAGGTCCATCACCCGCCTGGGGCATTCACTGATCATCCCTTGGAAGGCAGCAACATCCAAGCCATAATCCTGTTGAGGAAGGGGTAGAGCATGGGTCGACAACCAGCCAGGAAAATGTTGAGTTGGCCATGACTACATACAGTCAGTTATGCATCCTTCCCAGGCAAATGGGAAAAATACGTCTCAAGCCCCTCTCTTACTCAAGATGTGTCCTATATATCCTTTGCTTATTGAGATGGGCCTTGTCTAGGTTTTATACTTTTCTTAGCTGCAAATGCCATCCTTCCACCTCAAAACCACCAGGATAAAAGGGTTTTACAGTAAGAAGCAAGGAAAAAGTAATGAATGCTTGAGCTATAAAGTCCTTTAAAGGCTCTTCACCCTTCTCAAGTTGTTAAAGCAAAAATGTTCATGGATTAAAGCTGATTAATTAAAGGTTAAAATATTAATGGTTTCCATCACAGCTATTTTAACTATGGCTATGCAAAGGTACCAGCTCTGCCAGGAGGGCACAGATGGTAAAAGACACGTTGAACTGGGAGAACGTTGCAACATCCTTCTGCTTGCTCTGTGCTCTCCCTGAAGTGCAATGTGTCCTCCTGGAAAAGCTCAGAGCAAGGTAACAAGAACCACAAAGGTAGAAAACAGCATGTAGAGTAACCAGCACTGGGTGAGGTGCTGAGCAGTGGTTGCCAAGGACAGAAACTATAGATTATTTGGTCTTCCAATAGCAACTGATTGAGGGGATCCAGCCAGCTGTTTCCATAGCTACAGCTTAGTCCCTTCAGACATCAGAGTCCCTGATACATAATTCTCTTCCATCTTGCAAATGGAGATGCAGTTTTAGTTACCGTTCAGTCTTACAGAAACATGGAATAATCTCTGGTCATTATAGGTTCTTTGCTTTTTCCTGAAGACTGCTTCAAAAGCAGCGATTTGCTATTTTCCTGACGGACTTTTCACCCTCGTTCTAGAAAGACCTTCCCTTCTCACTTTGTGGAAAGGAATTGTTGCAAATACTGAAAAAAAGGCCATGTTTCTAGAGAAGCCCACTGTTTTTATGTGAACTGTATATTAACCCTAATGTATCTGAAAATATAAGTTCACTATGAAGTTGTGTTTGACCTGCCACTTCTATACAGAAGCTGAGATGTCAAAGCCAAATGAATTATTTGGAATTAAGATCTCTAAACAAAACTGTTGTATCTCATATTGTTGATGTAACAAAAGTTTTCAAACTACAGATGATTCCACTTGCACACTGAACATTTTGTCACCAGATTTTCTCATGAAAAAAACCTCTGGAGAGAAATCTGTGCACATAGACACGTGTGTCAGGTCTGTATGGTCCAGAGAGAAACCACAATCTGTTATCATGGAGAAAACACTGATAAATTTGGCTGCAAAAATCATTACCTGAGTCCTGGGAAGCACTTCAGGATCAGCTGGTATCCTGCCCAGGATTTCACAAAGGACAATGCCAAAGGAAAACACATCTACCTGCAAGATGAGGAGAGGGAGGACCAGGCATATGTAGAAGAAGCAAAGCATACAAATGGGAAGTTCCGATGACTGGGTTCTTCCATTAGTTACCCAAGAGCCCATCAAAGGTGTGTTGAAGATGGAGGCAGCAAATCAGTTGTTCTCAGGTGAACTTACGCTTCTGAACCCACCCAGAAACACCATAGCCTCACTTAGGGCTGAGCCTTGTATTTGGGAAACATGGACCCATGCCACGCTTCAATGTGGTTAGTGCTTCTACATAGCTCTGGCACCCCCCATAGATCCCACAACAGCTTCAGCAGGCTGTAACTCTTCAGCATGCTCTTCAGAGAGGCTTCAGTGTGTTCGTCAACAGCAGTAATCCATTTCCCTCAGAGTTTAACTTAACAAGGCCGCACATTCAACATCTAAGTTGCTATGCAGAACATTGTTGAACAAAGGTCCAGATAGCAGAGCAACGTTTCCTAGGGAGGGAGGGAGGGAAAGGCTTTTCTGCTGTTGGAACATGTCACCAGCAGACATTCCTGAGCATTCTTGCTTAGGACCTCTGATGATGAACAAGGAGCTGGCAAGCACTGCCATACCTTCCGGTCATAGGGTTCTCCCCGCAGCATCTCAGGAGCCATCCAGAAAGCAGAGCCCACCAGAGAAAGCTTCCTCTCCACATCCTTCACAGGCAGCTCCACCACCTCTCTGGCCAGCCCGAAGTCAGTCACCAGTGCCTCACGGCCCCGTGGCGTCACTCGAATGAGGCAGTTCTGAAAGGAGGCCATGGGGGGTAAAACATGAGATGTCAAACAAGGAAAAGCCTGGACACTTCACTGTGCAGCACCTCACTGGCCCTCAGCCCCTGCCATTACTGTCCCTCCTCTCGCCAGAGGCCTGCATCCTGGCAGCACACGTTGACCACATCTGAAGCGAGAAAAAGTCCTCTGAAGGAGCAGCTCGCTAGCCTGTGTCCATGGGAGGCTTTTGGTTCACCATCCCTCCCATGCCCAGAACTATCAGGAGCCCTCACCATGCAGCCCTGCTTGCTCATCACAACTGTGCCTCAGGCTGCCTCCTGATACAGCCTTCCAGGACTCAGTGCTGGCACTACATCCTAACCAACCTGAACTGAGATCTGCAAAGTTACCCAATATGGACACAATGATCCACATCCTTTCATCTGAAAGAGACCTAGAAATGTGCATGTCAGCCTTGTTCACTGTTCAGTCAAAGGCTGGCAGATCACAGTCACAGCCCTTCTCCTTGCCCAGGGTTGTACATCCCTAACAGTGTATTCTGGAGGAATTTCTACAAAACTATCTTACAGATTCTCAAAAACCCCGGTGGCTTCAACCTGTTCAGTTCCCTAGGATTTCCTCTTGGCATCTGCTCCCAAAGAGCTATCAGAAACTATGAACATCTTCTCCAGATGTATCTTGGCTGTATCTTCAGCCATCATCACAGCAGATTTCCCAGGTTCCTCCTGGGAAGTATGAACTTTTTTCAGGACTGAACCTCCATAGTGAGACAGAAAGGACAGGCAGGAACCTTCAGCACTCACTAACTTTCCACAAGCATATCCCAAGATGATCAGTTATCACCAAACAGGAAATTGCGTCTCAACTGACTTCAGAGCACACATGCCAAGAAATCCATTATCAGAATGAAACAGACTCTTGCCTTGTCCTCCCACATAGTTTGTGATTTTCTGGTTAGGAACTGAGCCAACCAAACAGCCTGAGATTACAAAGGCAAATTTGGTTCCTGTACTGTCTTTCAAGACTGTAATGTCTGAATGGCTTCCACACTACCAACCTTCATCAATATTTCATTTTTTCCTTAAAATGCTGGGTCTCCTGCTGGACAAGCGATTAATGTAATGTAATTACAGGTTTTATCAATAAAACTTCCTTGCCTGCAAAGGGATTAGCATGGAGCAGAGGACCAAGAAGAAGCCTGAGGTCTCCAGGTTACAGCCCTAAGTGCCTCTGTAGGGTCCCCTAACATAGTTGCCCTTCAGGGGTGACATCCCCTTTCCAGCTGCGTACCTTGGAGTTGAGATCTCGATGGTAGATGTTCTTGCAGTGCAGGTAGATCATGCCTCTGGTAATGTCAGAAGCTAAGTCCACTTTCTCCTTCCATGTCAAAGTGATGTCTTTGCTGGCCAGGAGCTCCTCCAGGCAGCCCCCATTCACGTACTGTGAACAGAGACAAAAAGCAGGCACCTATGCAGCTGGACACAGGCTCTCCTGGTGCTGAGCTCTCCCTCACCAACCCAGGAGCTCCCTACCTCAGGACAGAGATAATAAGCGCCACCACACACAAGGGTCCCTGTGCATGGTGTAGTGCTAATACCCCTCTTGACACAGCAAGACACTGATGGTCTCTGGGTACTGCCCTGCTGCAGGGACTTCTGTATAAGCCAGCATGGCAATGCAACAGCAAAGTCAACTCTTGGTAAACAACTTTCCATACCTGCACTGGGGACCTGTGCTGTGCCTTCATGACTTGTTGGCAATGGTGGTGGCCCCTTCCTGGGTGCCCACCTCAAACCAGGCAGCGCCATGCAACACTTTTCCTCTGCACATCGCTGCCGAATGCCACTACATTATCTCCAAGTACCTGCTGCATCCAGCCACCTGCTGCCCCCTGCCCTGCCAGGATCACCTAGAAGTGGTCTCCTCTGTCCAGTGAGAAAACGCTCACACCAACCCCTGTACTGCTCCTCCCCTTGCACCCAAGAGCACAGGGCCAAGGGGACCTTTCCACAGTCTTCACTCACAGGCAGCAACCAAAAGGCAAAAAGCCTTGCAGGGGCTCTGTCAATGCCTCAGGCTGCTGATGGTGCAGGAACAAGACAAGGCCTCTCCAGTACCAGCCGAGGCTTTTCTATTAAGCCACACCACCATGTCAGAGCTACACTAAAGGTCCTGCCAGTCTGCATCTGCTGTACTCCTGTTCTCCAGCCAGAGGCTCCTCTGCTTTTTGGGGTGGTACTAGACCAGTCTGAAACACCTTCTGGCTATCCTTCTTGAATCTCATGGTCCTATAGCGACTGTACCCTACTTTAGCAATGAGCAACTGGGGGGCAAAAAGAACCAGAAGCTTCTCTAAGGCAATTTTACTAATACAGACTCAGAGGCTCAAGTGTCAGAGAGG
Organism: Nettapus auritus; assembly: GCA_011076525.1. Classification (NCBI taxonomy): domain Eukaryota; kingdom Metazoa; phylum Chordata; class Aves; order Anseriformes; family Anatidae; genus Nettapus; species Nettapus auritus. The sequence continues at coordinate 40,268 of CM021781.1, forward strand.
TACAGTATGCATTACAGGATATCTGCCATCCTCCCTATCAAAGAACTGCACAGACTTGCCTGCCTATAGCACACTTACAAGCAAGAAACTTTTACCTCCAGAATGGGGTACAGCTTGTCATCCTTCACACATATCCCAAGGTACCTAAGCAGGATGCACAAAAAAAAAAAAAAAAAAGGAAAAAAGAAGAAAACAAGCCATCAAGGTTCTGTTTATTCCCTTTCCACAGAACTGCTTTATAGACACTGACCAACTCCAGCCCCTGCCAGTGACACCAGTCATGGCCAGAGGATGCACCCACCTGACAATGTTGGGATGGGACAGCTTCTGCAGCAGGCTGATCTCACGTACAATCACCTCTTGGTCCACGTCGTTCTTGTAGATCTTCACCACCATCGCTTTACAAGCAGCAGCCTGGGTCACCTGGATCCAAGGTTGGAGCAGGACATCTGTCAGCTTACAGATGTCTTCTAGCCCATCTGGACAATAGTATCCATTCCCAACCAAAGTCCTGAATCTCATTTCCCTGCTGCCCAGAGCTTTGCACAACGATTTGCACAAGGGCAAGGTGCTGTCCCTCCCACACAAGCTCCACACCAGTGATGTCTGACTTGGAGGCTGAAGACAGCAAAATCCCTCCTGTCATGACACAGCACAAAGCTGTTTCTCAGCTAAAATTCTGGTAACTTTGGCTGGAGCAATTCTTCAGCCCACACCGAGTTACAGAAGGGCTGACCTTCTCCTTTCCAATGCCTTACATTCAATGGCCCATCCCAACCATAGCCAGCCCACCTCCATCCCTCCTTCCTGCCTGGATCTTGTCACTGCACAATGTTGCTGTCATGCTCCTCATCCCCACTGCTTTCTGAGCCCCTGCCAACACCTGGCTCCCCAGTCTAGCCAGTCTCTGCTAGACAGACACAACGAAGAAAGTGCAGAGCCATCTCATCTCTCCCCAGTACCCCTGGACATAGGCCCTGAGTCTTCTTCTTCCCATTCACATGTTAACCTGAACCTCTGCTGTGGATTACTAGACATATTTCATTCCTAGGGCTTCCCTCTAGCAGGGATATGGGAAAGTAAAGAACAGAAAACAAAATGTTGTTCCTCAAACTTATAACACATAACAGACTGAGCAGGCATTTTTAGGAGGAAATTTGCTGTCCCCCATGAAAGTGCCATGGTTGGACAGTACTGCATGCAGGGGTTTCATGCAGGCTGCAAGATGTACAGGGGTCCCCCAACTTTCAGCACGGACAGGATTATCCAAGGTCCCTGCACTGCAACTCATGAAATCTAGGTCGAGGATCTAAATAGCAGATTCCAGATTACATCACAAGGCATTGTGATACTTTAATATTTCAATCGTTAATCAAAGTCACCTTTATGGAGACTCATATATCAGGTATGGCCCACACTGACGTCCTGACATTTGCCCCAGAGTGAATAGAGAATTTGTTGATGTTTAACTTTCTCTCATCTTGAGGTTTAGTGGTTTTTTGTTTGCTTTCACCTCAAAAATCATTCAAACAGCATAAGATCGCTTCAAAGCAGCAGTCTGAGACCCAAAGCATCACCCATTGCTCTCTGTGATGATTACTTTAAAGTTACCAGAACATGTGAGGAGAACAAAGAGCTGCATGTAAGACCTAGCTACGCTGGAAGGAGAGAAAGGTTGATTATAATCAGGATCACAAATTATCTTGGAAGAAACATGAACTGCTGCTTCCATTCTGAAGGAACACAACCTGACAGCCTGTGCTTATTGCTGGAATAAGCCTGCCTGTGTATTCCAGAAGGTCATAAGGAAACCAGGGCTTTGACAACATCACCTGATGAGACATCTTAACCACAGTTACTCAAAGGGGCCAAACTGGGGGGCCTCCAGTTACTGAGGCTCAGACTTCAGTCAACACCCACCTCATGCACAAAGGCTGAACTGCTAGGTCATGATGGAGAGCCCCTGAGCTGGTGTCTTCTCCCCCTAAGTCATGTTTAACTTCTTTCCTCCTTCCTCTCTAGCAACAGCTGATTGCTAGCACAATAATTAGGGTAATTAGTCAATTTTATAGTGCTACCCATCACAGTCCAACAATAGACAGCTCCTTGCTTTATTAGTCCATAACCCAGCACTAGTCTTCTATCAGCTTTACTGATAGCTAAGAAAGAAAATACTGAAGTGGAAATTTAGGAGATAACACTGGCTCTGCTCTGACAAATCAGACTTGTTCCCTATCACAATCCTGACTCTGAACTTGGAAACAAGCTTCTATGATAGAAAAGATTATTAAAATTTTCTTTGTATTGGACAGATCCCACTGAGCTTGGAGAGACTGTAGCACAAGAGACACTCCTAGACTGATCACAGGCTCACTGGGGCACCTGCAGTCAGAAGGCCTCTTCCAAGCTCGCAGACCCTGGCCAACCTGGAGCATCCCCTGGCCTGCTCTAAGTCATGCCCTGTCCAGTTCTGTCCCAGATCAGTGTGCAGAGAACCCTCCAAGGTATTCTCACTTCATGCTAAAAATTGATGAGGATAAAGGCCCAGTGACAGCCTCAAGCAGCGAAATAAAGGTGAAAATCTGGCAGTGGGAATTTGCAGGAGTTTTACAACTAGGAGTGGAACCATACTTCCTAATGCTTGTGAAGCTTTTTGGGGCTAGAAGAAGATGACATTATTCAGAGGTTCACCTTGGGCAATGCCTTAAACCAGTGCCAGAAAATAAATCACTTTGCATTTCTCTTCTGCTTTTGAGCACCTCAGACCCTAAGCACCAGATAACTGTCAATAAAAGGAGCTTCATGCCTTCTCTGAGCAGAACTTGTACTTGAACAGCTCCTTATTCCACATCAGAAAACTAAGACAGAAAAAGAATCTAAGACAAAACTAAGACAAAAAAAGTACCTTGTACTCAGGTTACGCATTACATAAATCACTGAGCAGCAGGTCATGCCCAGATCTCTTGGTCTGAGTCACCATGTGAAACCAAGTGAATCTTTCTTCCTCAGGACAAGGGATGGCACAAGCAACAGGCAGCCTTTCAGTGCCAGCATCAAATATAGGAGAGTCTATGTCCATGTCATGGGAGTGCTTTGGAAGACAGCGTTGGCAAAGAGCTTCAAAGGATGCTTTACAGCAGGGGCACTGCTGCTTAGTGCTATGAGTCTACAGGACACTGCCTGACCCAAGAGGAATGTGAGTAATTGGTTAATTTTGCGCTTAAGTCCACAGACAAATGTCAGGTCCCGACAAAAGACTTGTCCTTGTACCAAGTCCTCCTCCACTCTATTAACCCATATCATTGTTGTTTGTTTGTTTTAACATTTCTTTTCCTCCTTCTGCTTCAGGAATTTATTCCACTTTCATTCAAGATCCATGCATCCAGCCCACCTATTGCTGGAATCTCAATTTACTGCTAGGGCAGGAGGAAAATGCCACACACAGAAGACAGCAGTCCTTACTATGAAAACCTGCTAGATACAGGAAAGAGAAAGTGATGGCAACAACATGCTGTGTAAGTGGGGAAAGGAATTACTGGAGGGAGGGTATGGTGCAGAGAGGTATTTTTCATGTATTGCTCCAGTCTGAAAACAGTTGCCATATACCCTTGGCTGGAGATACCCTTTGAACAGCGTTAGTGCACTATTGCTGGACCTGAAGAGCACTCAAAGACTACAACACCAATCCCAAATGCAGCAAAGGAGGAGACAGCTTTAAGAAAGCAACATGTATTTATCTATCCAACTTGCATGTTTTCTCCAGCTCCAAGGCCAGACCCTGCCAGTCTGGCTTCATTAGGTTCAACAGGACACACTCGCTTACACCAACCAGGGATCTCACACAGTAACATCAGAGTACTCCTCTGGCAGAAGTATCTTATGCTGGCCCAGAAGAAATATATATTCATGGTGTCCATCCTGCACCTGGTCGAGATAAGGAGCTAAAAGTGATGCTGTAGCCAGGCCCAGTTTGTTTCCACTGGGTCTGTGTCACACCCCAGCAATCAAGATCCATGTCAGCAACCATATTCTAGAGTGTGCTGGAAGAGAGATTATGTGAGCAAATCTGGCCACATTGCAAAGGAGCCTCGCTTCCTAGGTAAAGTTCCCCCTTTCATCTAGCTGTTCACAGAGAGAACAGTGATGACTGAGGGTTGCAGGGAAATAGCTTCACGCCCCATCCCTTCACCCCAAATAAGCAATGGTGAGATGCTAAAGTATTCCTCAGCTGAGGAACAGCATTGGATGGGGAGCAAAGCTAGCAACATCCTGGATCCTGTGCTTACTAAGAGAGGGTTAAACTCCCACACCAGTGGAGCTTGATGTAGGGAGTGACTCAGAACAGCCCCAGTGAGAAAAGCAGATTTACCTTGGCGATACACTATACACATCAGATATTGGCTTGCAAGGAGCCATAGATCCCCTGACATGAAGGCAGCAGAGGCAAAAGTGGACAAACCAGCAGCCTGTCCCACTCTGACTCTACTCCAAGTCACCTGCTCTTCCACAGCATCACCAGTAACACAGAGCAAGAGCAGGAGAGGGGTGATGGCACTGGCATCTCCAGGGAGTGTGGGTGGCAGGTACTCTGGGAGACATACGCAACTTGATTTTACATTCTTTTTCTCAATGTATTTTGTCACAGTTTTGACAAAAAAAAAACCTGCACAGAGCATAAATATCCCCATAAGTCATCCAATACCCCTGTTTAGCTCCCTGACAAGCCTGTTGGTATTGGTAGATGACAGCAAACATTGCCTGATCAAGTCCTCCTGTCTCATTTTACACTATGGAAGGGAAGATGCATATCAAAGGTGATGTGGTAGGTGCGCAGAGGGGGCGTCCTCTCCTCCCTCACCTCAGCCAACCTACCAGAGTGAGCCAGGAGGGATGAAGTTGAGGAAACAAGCTGGGGGATGGTTCCTCAAGTGAGGCACCAGCTGCACAGACTCAGCAGGTACTCAGGTGCTCTCACAAGGACTGTGGGCTGCCTATACATCAGAGCAGCAGTCTCATGCTGCGTTGGGTCAGTCCCAGCACTTTTACCTTGTAGACTTTGGAGAAGAAGCCACTACCTATCAGTTCAGCGTTGAAGTTTTCCCAGAACTCCAGCTTCCTGACAGCTGTGCGCAGCCTCTGCCAGCGGTCCATGTGGTAGTAGGTGTCAGATGATTTGCCATGGTACTGCATGGGGTCGGAGGGCTCTGGTGTGATCAGCCCTGCCTTGCACATCATGATGGCAGCAGCTGAAACACAGTGCATTTCACAGTGAGCCAAAAGCAGCATTTGTACATCAAACAAATACCTGCACTAGAGACCAGAGTTGGATGAAGCCTCAAGAACAGAGGGGCAGTAAACAAGGCACTGTTGTGCCATGATGCACCTTGAAGTACATGTTACAATGGGAAGCATCCATGGGCACTCTCCCTCTGATAAGGGCTTAGGCCTGCCATATGTAGGTTGTATTTGGACTTCTTTATACTAGCATTTAAAGATGTCAAATCAGCATATATTCACTTATCCTTTACAAGGGTCTAGGATATCAGCATGCATCACGGTCACCACATGATAGCGCAGCCCAAGAAAAATCTGGTGAATGCTGTCTTACTCAGCCAGCTTACACTGGGTTGAAAGCTACCATGTCAAAATTGGTCTTTTAACATAGGTCACATGGGACTTACTAATGAATGCCACATTAATGATCCCAGACCTCTAGACAGGCCTTTGATTGAGTATGCTAGCACAAAACATGCAATCTTAAAAGGGTTCTTACTCAGCAGGTACCTGCTGTTTATTACAAGACCTGAAGAATCGAGCAAGGAAACGCCCCAACAACTCTTCCTATCTGTGTAACCCGAATCTGTCTCCAACCATGCAGTTCCCTCTACTAAATTATCTTGTTTTTCTACTGCTCTGATACTTAATTCTACAGCCCCCACCCTCCATTCCCCTTTCTGCCTTTAACAGAACCAGGTTCAGACTCCTTCCAAGCCATATGCCATCCTTTCATTCCTCCTGCATCACTTGCCTCCAGTTATTTCCAAAGATGCAGGGGACACAAATCCAGAGGAAGTGGAAGAAGGGCTTCTGACACTGTCTGAGGTCTGAATAAGGTACCTACTTCTAGATAATTTTTAACAGCCATTAGTCCACTACAATGTTGTCCTAGCACTTTCCACTCATAGCACATGCCCAGATTCCTGAGCCACTTTGCCAGACTGTAACTGAGACAACAGCTGACAGAAAGGTGAATCTTCAAAGCCTCCACCTGAAACAAAGATAAGCTCTGACCTCCCTAAGCTCCTGTCCTAGGTGCTGCACTGCAAAAGGAGCTGTATTAACATCCCTTGATCTCATGGATCATTTCAGGACTACTTCACTTCTACAGAGTGACACAAAATCTGCAGAGACATGCATAAAATACTTGCACAAACCTCCACGTCCATCCACAGTTCAGCAGTTGCTGCAGCCAAGATTCAAAGAGAGAGCTGCCAGGTGGGAACAGGCAGATGTGGTGTCAGGGCTAAGCTGGGACAGGAACTCAGGAAGAGCTGAGTGTGGGCGTGTAGATGGTACTGAGCAGGGCAGAAATCGCTAGTACAAACAGCAGGCAAGCTCTGGGCTGAGACTCAGGGAGCTGCACAGCAGGGGAACAGTAGCACAAAGTTCTGAAATCAGCCAAACCTAAAAGCTGCTGACACTGGACAGTCCCACACCGACTGCAAGAATCTAGTCCCACCAAAATCAAAACAACACATGGGCTCCTACTTTATTTCATAGCAAACACCTGTAGGACCAGGGCCCCAAAGCTGCCCATGAGCAGGAAAAGTCTCAACTCCACCAGCCGGTGGGCATAAAGAGTGCTGAGATCAGGCATTAAGTGTGAAAGCAGTTAGAGCACCATGCTTTACACCCACTCTGACTCAATGACAGGCAAGCCAGGAACCTCAAGTGATGGGACACTACTGCAGAGATCTGCCTGGAGGTTTTTGTGTTGGGATAGTCACTGCTTCTGACAGGCAGCCCTGACAGACCCCTCCCACGCTGCCAGCACCCAGGCAGCATGTCATACACCAGTGCAAGGGAAGGGGACCATTTAGAAACAAGGGAAAGAACCAACAAGTCACTCAAACTCAGCACTGCTAAAAGACACCATGCTCTGGCTGTGTCATTCAAGGCATTACCTTTCCACAGGGACAATTAACCCAGATCTCTCTCTGGCATGCAAAATAGCATGGCTTTGGCAGGGCTAGGGGCATGGCTGCAGCAGGGCAAGGCACCAGCATAAGGTGGTGTCAGGATGCAGCAAATTGCTGTTTTTCACTCAAGGTGGTGCTCAGCACGCAGAGCCACCAAACTGAAGGGTGGACACAGGATATGTATGCTTCAGGTCCAGGACAAGCGAGCAGTGTTTTACACTCAGACGGCAAGAAACAGAGGAGTTCCTTTACATTCTGCAGAACTGACATGAGCATATGAGTGGACATTGCCAAGCTGGATGGGTCCTGATGACCTCATGCTGCCAATGAAACATGGAGAAGGAATGGCAAAGGGTTGCTCTGAGCAGCAGGAGACCTTCCAGTCTCAAGGATGCACTCTGAGGGTGCACCTAAGCTCAGGACAGAGGTTTGCTCTCTCTTGCTGTATGGATAAAGAAAGAGTCAATGCAGCAAGCCACAGATTCACAAAGGAGCACCAGTCACTCACTAACAGAGCTGTGGTGACTACCACACCCCCAGCTGCTGCTCTAGCCCCTAGAGACACAAACACTTAACCAGCAGGCTCCAAAAGCCCCTCCTTCCACTCTAGTAAATAAAATAAATGGAAATTAGAGATTTTCTTCTGTACAGCAGCATATGTACAGGTGCTTCTCTCCCCTCACCTCCTTAGAAACCTTCCTGCCTGCAGGATGATCTGGCACAGGCACAAACAGGTCAAGCAAGCTCCTGAGGGGCTGCCTCTTCCATGGGGAATGGCTTTCTTTTCAGAGGCCTCTCTGTTCAGTGCTTTTCCCACATACCATCTCTTCCTGCCATGACCTAGTTCATCAATTGCCCCTTTATCCACAAAAGAATCACCCAAAACATCCTCAGCATGCTGGGAATAGGCCCTTGTATTATGCTAGTGAGTGGGAGCCAAGACTTTATTTTCTTTTTATAAATGTGGCTTTTTGTCCCCAGATTAGTGTTGATATGTAGGCTAGGGAAGAAAACAGCCTTTCAAAATGCAAAGATTTATTTCAAGGCTCCCTATGAGCCAGGGAAAGAAAGGCAGAGGGTGGGAGAGGGATGAGGAGCACTAAGGTCTGTCTCAGAAGAAAAGCCTGCACCCACGGGCAGAGCACATCCTCATATCACCCACCACATTTGAAGCATCCAAAGCTGCACTTCGGTCTGAGTGAGCAAAATACATGGGCAGCGACCCATATTCCTGGAGCTCCCAGATCTTCCCCGCTGGAATTCAGTCTATGTGAGGACAGCAGGCTTGAGTACAGGAGGAGACAGCAAACTCACACACATTGCTAACAGCCATTGCCCTGGCCCTGTTGTGCCAGGCTCCCCTACAGCCTCAGAGGAGCTGCTTGTCCCCTTCAAAACTGTCCTACCTGCAGGAAGAGGGGAGAGAGATGGAAAATATGGTGCCACTTCCACCACCCTCTGGAGAAAAAGATGCATATCCCCATGCCTTCAGCTGTGCCCACAGCAGGTGGGGAGCTTCATCTGTGTGTGGCACCTCCTAGCTCCGCAGGACCGTGAGACACATTGGTGCCATGCCCACCGCAGCCAGGCATGTTACTCACAGGCAGACAGGAAAGTCCTGAAGGCTATATAAAACATCACTGAAGAGAACTTGCTCCCGGACAGATTAACTTGAAATCAGCTGCCATTCTGAAAAGCAAACCTGAGTCTTCTTCTGGACTTTCCCCACCTACAGGTACTGTAAAGACATAATAAATCATAATAAAGCAGTGAACAGAAACTGAAGGAAGGAAGTACCACATATGTTAAAGATCAGAAAACTGTTTCTGAAGTATATGGACAAACAAGGTATATAAGTAGTAAAATCTGAAAAGGTGAGACATTTTCCTTTTTGTTTGTTTTTTTTTCTATTTAGAAAATCTCGTAACTAATTAACCTGTAAGCCCTGAGTGGGTTTATATAAGTGATTTAGGCCAGTCAGTCTCACCTCTGTCCCAGGAGAGGTGTTGAGGAGTTATGAGGAGTAGTCAGCATAGATTCACCAAGGGGAAGTCGTGCCCAACCAACCTTGTTGCCTTCTATGATGGCATCACCAGCTGAGTAGGTGGGGGGAGAGCAGTGGATGTCATCTATCTTGACTTTAGCAAGGCTTTTGACACTGTCTCCCATGACATCCTGCTAGCAAAGCTGAGAAAGTGTGGGATAGATGAGTGGACAGTTGAAAGTTGAAAACTGGCTGACTGGCCGAGCTCAGAGGGTGATAATTGGTGGTGCAGAGACCGACTGGAGTCCTGTGACAAGCGGTGTTCCCCAGGGGTCAGTGCTGGGTCCGGTCTTGTTCAACATCTTCATTGACGACCTTGGTGAGGGAATAGTCTACCCTCAGCAAGTACACCGATGATAGAAAGCTGGGAGGAGTGGCTGACACGCCAGAAGGCTGTGCTGCCATTCAGCGAGACTTGGACTGGCTGGAGAGATGGGTAGGAAAAAAACAGATGAAGTTTACCAAGAGCAAGTGCAGAGTCCTGCACCTGGGAAGGAATAACCACATGGACCAGTACAGGCTGGGGGATGACCTGCTGGAGAGGAGCTCTGAGGAGAAGGACCTGGGGATCCTGGTGGACGACAGTTTGACCATGAGCCAGCAGTGTGCCATGGTGGCCAAGAAGGCCAAGGGGATCCTGGCATGCATTAAAAGGAGCATGTCCAGCAGGTCAAGGGAGGTGATCCTCCCCCTCTACTCTGCCCTGGTCAGGCCTCACCTGGAGTACCGTGTCCAGTTCTGGGCACACCCCATACAAAACAGACAGGGATCTCCTGGAAAGAGTCCAGCAGAGGGCCACAAAGATGATACGGGGCCTGGAGCATCTCCCCTGTGAGGAAAGGCTGAGAGACTTTTCAGCTGAGAGTCTGTTCAGCTTTGAGAAAAGAAGACAGAGGGGATCTTAATAAAGTTTACAAATACCTTAAGTGTGGGAGACAGGGGGATTTGGCCTACCTCTTTTCAGTAGTTTGTGGGGACAGGACAAGGGACAATGGCCAAAAAATGGATCACAGGAAGTTCCGCACCAACATTCGAAAGAACTTCTTCACAGTAAGGGTGATGGAGCACTGGAAAAGGCTGCCCAGTGTGGTTGTGGAGTCTCCTTCTCTGGAGATATTCAAGGCCCATCTGGAGGCCTACCTGGGCAAACTGCTCTAGGGAACCTGCTTTGGCAGGGGGGGTTGGACTTGATGATCTCTTGAGGTCCCTTCCAAACCTTATAATTATGTGATTCTGTGATCTTCATGCTGTGGTGAAGGGCCCAGCTCCCTTGTAGGGATCAGGACTGCCTGTAAACACTAACATGGCACCAGTTCAGAGAGGATGCAGCAGCTGCCACGGCCAGCAGAGAGGCAGCTACCATTCCCATACACACACCCTGGAAAGGCAACCATGGGGCCAAAGGTGCTGCTCAGGCCCCACCACTACAGCGGGCTACAGCCTGGGAAGAGCCCAGCAGGACCAGACAGTCATGGGGGTTTATGCCAGCAGTGCAGAAACAGAGCACTTAGGCTCCTGAGCCACCCACCTCTACTGTGTTCAGGACCCAGCAGCCGGGCGCTCTGAGACACCATGCACAGCCAGCTCCATCCTGCCCCAAGCATCCAACCAGGCCCAGGACCTGCTGCAAGGATGTAAAGCCCAGGCTTCAAATCCCTTTTCTAGACATGTGATACTTACGGAGGAACTAAGTGTTAGAAATCCTGATCTGGATACAGTCGATCTCTAACAACTTTAAAACAAGATTCAAGTTGTTCAGAAAGCAACCTAACCAAAAAGCACAAAATTTCCAGATGAAAGTCTATGTCTGATGCTATAAACAGGACAAGCTCTTAAGCTCTTCTGGCCTTAAAAAGAATGATTTCTCAAGGCTTTTAATGAAGAGAATTATACTCCTTAACTTTAAACTTTAGCAAACAACACAAGGGACTGGCTCCTCCAGCAACCTACTTGCTCCCCTCCCTGCAAAGACAAAGTCTACAGAGAAGACAGGATGATCCTCTCCTCCAAGGAGCACTGAACTCCAGCTCCTGCACATCTATACATACTGAATCAAGTCCCACTTGACGTGTTTTTCACAAAACTGATAAAGACTCATCAGGCCAGAATACATAAAGATATTTAGGCAGCTAAGATACAGTTTGGCTTCCAGCAAGGTTAAGGATTCAGGCACCTCATTATCCCAGTGAGAACCTGGCTTTTTTTGCACCAAATTTTGGGTTAGTTTTACCCAACAATTTGCAAAGGCTCCTGTATGGAGGTCTCCCCAGTAACACTTCCCATGCACACAAAGTAACAAACCATTGCCTGCCTGATGGAAAATCTGTGGGTATTCTGAAGGAAGAAAAACAAGACAAGAACAAAGGAAAAGACATTCTACAGGACAGTCAGCAGCAAAGGCTTTAAATTAGCTCACCTTTTAAAATGTATGATGATGGACAAGGCATACTGTTTCTTTGAAAAAGAGAGGTGCAGAAGAGAGGAAAAAAAAGTTATAATTCAACAATCACAAGCCTAATCCCACACAATTATCATCTATTTCTGCTCCCTTTGCTACATTCTTTATGCATTTGCCAGGAATTTTATTTTAGTTCTGAAGACTCATGGTATAAGATCCCTAACTGATGTCAAAAGGCACTAATTTCACCAGGATATATAAAACACTTTCCCCCAATATCTAATTGACACTATACAAATTGAAAAACAAAGCAGGGCATGTGGGTGTTTAAAAGAAAGCTCAGCATGTGGGAACTGTCAAGCATTTGAGCTAGCTAGAACATCCCCAACCCACCTGCTTCATCAAGAAAAATGCATTAGCATGGAGAAAAGATACTGTGACCTCACTGCTAAAATGTTTCAGAGGCTGCATCTGCTTCCAAGCATGGCTAAGAGCAATTACAGTAACTTGCCTCCTTTCACAGGCAGAGATGAGGGCTGGAGGCAGTGGAAGGGCCTGGAAAGGATGTGGGGACTGTGTTGTCAACACACAAAGGGCTCCTTGCAAACCCAAACATGCTCTACAGCTGGTGAAAGCTAGGTCCCTTATCTTTTGGGTATCCACAAGCAAATCCTAACCACTCAGTGTGGCTCCTAAAAGCCAAGAGATTATTTTTAGCTCAAGGACTGTTCTTGGTGCAGATGGCCAGAGTTCTAAGCTGGAATAAAGGCTTTTATTACTTCCATGCAGTACTATTGGAGAGGCCCACAGTGGAGCAGGTTGTCCCCCTGCAACCCATGGTATACCACAGCAGAGTAGATTTCCACACTGCAGCCTATGGAGGAGCAGGTGGATCTGACCTGAAGGAGGCTGTGGCTTGTGGAAAACCCCTCTGGGCCAGATGTGTAGACTGTGGAGAGGAGCCCAAGCAGGAGCACGCGATATGGGGGGAGCTGCCACCCATGGGGGACAGCATCTCCACAGCACTTTCAAGCACTGCATCCCTGCTCTGTGCTCATCCCTCGCCCAGACCCCTGTAGCTTGGCTGTGCAGAGCTGGGGAGATGGTCCCAGCCAGCAGCCTTCAGGTCAAGTCTTGCAAGAGAGAGGACTAAGAGTGCTCACATCCTCCTATGTCAGGGTGGAGTTTGTCAGTCTGACTCTTTGGCACGCAGCAACACCCCTGAGGCATCACATATCTCCAGCCAACTTGTTCCAGGACCCACTCTGACACCTCCAACACACACATACACACTGCCATGGAGTGCCGATGTGGCACAGGACATATCCAGCTACTCCTTGCACCTCTGAAGCTCCATCCCAACCACCCTGGGAAGCCGAGTTGGGCTTCCCAGAAGCTCCCTTACAGCACCAGATGTGTCCTGAGACAGTGAGCCTAGGTGGGGGACAACCAGCTGCTGGTGCAGGGCCAATGAAGGATTCATATCTGTCAGCTGCAGAGTTCTCAGAGAGACTCTGAGGCTGCACAAGCACATCTGGCTCCTGTTTCAGTAGTGCTGCCATGGGGACACAAGACTGGGGGACACCACTGCCAGCATCAATAGTCTGAACTGAGCTTGCTTCGAGCAGCCAGGGCTATTCTCACGTTTTTCTCTGCTCTGAGCTTTCCTCTTGCTGCTCCTTGTCATATCTAATCCACCAGGGGCTTATTAATAACCCAATTACTTATGAGAGGTTTAGCTTTCCCACAGATGGCTGACAAGCTGCCCAGATCTCCTGTACACCTCAGAAAGGCCAGCTACCCCTACTAGGCAAATCAATCATTTACTCCACTTAAATCCATTCCTCCATGTAATGCTATGCAAACATGCAGTATTTGCACTACAACACATCATAAGAAGTTTCTAAAGGCAAGCAAGCTGTTTCCAACAGCTCCCCACACATCATCACAACCAACTAATGCCAGGGACACTGAGGACAGCAGGAAAACAGCACAGGCCAACCACCTGTTAAATGGCTGCAGTGACATTTCAGATTTGGTGGCCACAGGTTTACATCTCTGGCCTTAATCACAGTAAATATCAGATGGGATAGGAGCCAAACCAGTTGCAATCAATGCTCAAAGTTGAAAGTGGCTTCAGAAACTGCTCCAAGCCAAAACCCTGTAGCCTTACTTTCCATAAAAACAAGATACTGCTTTATAGGAAGTTTTCATTGCAAAATCTACCTCTTAGAGAAGAGGGAATATGCAAGACCTAACTGATAGGAATGACCCAGAAGTGTTCTTTAAAGGCCCAGATGCCCTGATGTGTTAAACTCCAGATGAATAAGGCTCCTAGCCTTCCAGGTGAAAAACAGCTTCAATGCTCCTAAGACAGACAAGCAGCAGGTTTCTACATACAGAAGGAAGCAGGGAGGTGACAAAGAAATCACGGCTTCTGCCTCCTACCCTTGTCTCACAGGGACGTCCCTATTTACACACCATGACCTCCAGGTAACTCCCATGTCAATTCCCAGGCACAGATGCATTGGGGTGCAATCTAACAAGACTGAGCATGCTCCTGACAGTTTTGCCAACTGGTGTTGAAAGGTGCTTTGATTGTGAGAGGACCTCCAGTTGCTGAACGCAACGAGCTTATACATTGCTTTGGGACCCTCTGAAATGGTACAAACTACAAATTGCATCACATCATAAGATCAGGGGGTTACTAACTTAAAGAGAAAATAGTAACAACATATCAACAGCAAGCATCAGCAGTGGGACCTGCTGAGGGATTTATGGAACAAAGAGGACATTGCCTGGCAAGCCAGTGAGGCAGAGACACTGGAAACACAGCTGTGCCTCATCACCATACACAACATTCACGTCTGGCACAGGTAGCAATGTTCCTGCAAGAGCACCTCAGCAGAGTAAGACATGATGAAAAATGGACAAGGAAATATAGTTTGGGCGCTCTCAGTGGCTGAGCCCCAGCTGCAGCCAAACACAGTGGAAGGATGTGGGATGAGTGAACTGCAGGACCCTGTCAGGGTTCTCATTATTGCCTGATCTTTTTGATGCTGGAATGTCCATTTTGTGATTAACTGACATCCCAGTGCATCTCTCAGCCTCACTGCTCAAGTCCAGCTCGATTTTATTTTATTTTTTTTTTATTATTATTTTTTTTGTCTGGGGCAGTACACTGTAACACTTACTTTGTGATTTATAATCATCCACATGTAGGTATGTCTGCTTTGTTCACTTCAGCTCCAGCTCTCATTTGTTTAGCCCCTTGCAGGTTTATGCCATGCTGTGACTGACCTTGCAAGATAACTGCAATCCATTCACAACACTCAGTGCTGCCTTTTTATGATTTTTTTACCCCACACTTTAACCTACACTTTGCATGCAGGTTTTACATAGCCTCCAGTTCAGTTTCCCCTACTGAGTGACTCTTTTAAGAAAAACAATATGCATTTGGGATCGAAGCTGAGGCAGGATCCCCCAGGCCCTGAGTGTACTCTCTCCTCAGTACCGTTTCTACACAGAAATTGCTGAACTTGTCAGAGAAATGGAAGAATAAGGCCCTGAGCATACTGGAAAGGAAAGGGCAGGGGAAGCGGGACCTTTTCTGCAAATCAGAGACTGGGCTGAAAACACAGTTCACCTACAGCAAATCAGTTTGAGCCAGAATTGTGCAAGCAACATCAGAAGCAAATTGTTTGGACATAAGGAGGGGTGGAATGGAGCAGCAGCCCGAGAGTTTCATGCACAAGCACAAACTGTTTTCTTCCCCCCTTAGTATCTACTTCTTTACTGCAGTCTTCCAAAATACTCACAGTCCTTCTCTAAATGAAAACCATAGACAGTGTCAGAAACATTGTTCACTACAGACCACCAAGCAGATCCCAGGAGCAGCAGCAGCTGAGAGATCACCCAGCTTTGCCCTGTCCTCAGCTCAGGATCAGCTCAGGCTTGAGGATCCACTGAACCGCTCATCTCCCCAGGCTGCTCCTCCTCACCACTGCCCTCCTACACGGCTCTCCCCCATCCCCTGTCCAACTCGGCCTCACTTCTCAGGGGGCTGTAGGATAAAGTGGGGATCTCGAGACTAAAACCAGCTCGGCCTCCTTCCCTTGAACTCGTCTGGGCTTAATTGACAAAAGCATCCCCTTACAGCTTTTTCAAGAGCTGCTGGAGGCGGCTGCCCGGGGACGCACCGGCGGGGCTGCCGTGCTCCGCTCCCCCCTGTCCCGCTCCCTTAAACTCTCGCTAGAAAAGAGAAAGCAAAGTCCCGGGGTGCTTCGGTAGCTGCGGGGAGCTGGGCTGCCTCAGGCTGAGCTGGCTCGTGCCCCAGGGGCCCGCTCCGAGGCACGAGGAGCTTCCCGGCAGCAGGCGCCGGCCGAGGCTCGGAGAGCGGTGGGGTGCACGGCGCGGACTCACCTGCTCCCGCTGGGCCCCGCCGAGCCGCCCTCCCCGCAGCGGCCCGGCTCGGCTCGGTTCGGTTCGGCTCGACTCGGCTCCGACCCCGCCGCGCCGGCGTGAGCCCGCGCGGCGCGGCCCCGCCCCTCGCGCTGCGCACTGCCCCCCTAGCACCGCGCACCCCGTGGAAGGCCCAGCGCCGCCGGTAGCCCCCGCCCGGCTCCTCGCAGGTGCCGCGGCCCTTCCCTGGGCAGCAGCCCTTCAACCGGGCCCGCACCCGCCGTTAACCCCGAGCGCAGCCACCGTCCAGCTTCGGCAGCGCACGTACCCAGCTCACGGCTCTTCCGTTAGCTGCCCCCCGCCTCACCTCCCGCACGAAGCACGGCGAGGGTGCCCCCTCCTGGTCAAGAATTTCCCCCTCGGGCCGTGGTGGGGCTGTGGTTTGCCGAGTAGGCTCCTGTCCCGGGCAGCACCCTGGGGAGCAGGTGCTCACTTGTGGCCAGTGCTGAGAGCTGCTCAGAGCAAAGGCCATTCAAATTCCAAACGTGCCACGTGTGGACATGTCTATCCCACATGAACACCACTGTTAGACCCCTGAGTAGACGCACACCCTGCATACTAACAGATCGGACTCACAGCATTTTTCAAGGCTACACCATTTCTTTAATCCAGACCCGACCAGAAAGCACAGCCATACACTCTCCACACTTCCACTGCTTCTTCCCTCTGCCTTGGGCTGGCACAAACCTCTATGTAGACTGTGTTTTGAACCAGGCCTAAAGACTGATCCCTCAGAAAATGAATTCAACAGGAGGAATGATAAAACATTTTTCAGCTGGCTCAGCTCCCTGGTCCTGCTTATTACCCAGGAGCACAAACCTGTGTATGGGATTGAACCCAAAAAGCATCAGAATATGAATAGGATGCCCCTTCTCCAGTTCAAACCTGAGCAAACACAAGGTCAGGCAACCTTGGCCTTGCTGCAACTATGGGACCGCTTCCCACCTCTGCTGTAAGAATATTCAGTGTCCCCCTTTTTGAATCCTTGACCACCTCCTCCAGTATTTTTTCCACTTGTGCCACAAGCTGAAGCACAGGGACCTTTTCCAAAATAAAGACTGCACTTTTTGTTCCACAGGATGCTCCAGGATGCTAGCTGAAAGCAGGGGACAGGATGCAGTGTTCAAATACACCATATCCTCACTCTCAGCAAGACTAATCCAAGCTAGCAGTGATGCTGTTCCCTGCTGTCAGCAACAAGCAGACACAAAATTGCAGACTGTTTGAAGCACCTCAGGTCCATGCGATCCAACCTCCTGCTCACACAGGGTAAGCCAGAGCCGCTTGTCCAAGACCATGTCTAGATGGGTTTTGAATATATCCAAGGATGGAAGAAGCTTCACAACCTCTCTGGGCAACCTGTGCCAGTGTTCTGTCACCTGCACATAAAGAAGTGTTTCCTGATCTTCAGATGGAACCTCTTATGTTTCCACTGGTGCCCGCTGCCTCTTGGCACTGGGCACCACTAAAAAGAGCCTGCCTCTATTCTCTTGGCACCCTCCTATCCTGTGTTTGGCTGGGATAGAGTTAATTTTCTTCATAGAGGCTTGTATGATGCTGTGTTTTGGATTTTCAATGAAAAGAGTGCTGATAACACAATGTATTCAGTTGTTGCTGAGCAGTGTTTACAGAGTCAAAGACTTCTATTTCTCCTGCTGCCCTGCCAGAGAGGAGGAAGGGGAGGCACAAGAGCTGGGAGGGGACACAGCCAACACAGTTGGCCCAAACTGGCCAAACCAATATTCCATACCATATGGTTTCATGCTCAGCAATAAAAGCTGGGGTAAAACAGGATGGGGAGAGGTTGTGTTCAGGGCAATGGCATTTGTCTTCCCAGGAAACCGTTAACTTGATGAGCCCTTATTTCTAGAATTGGCTGAACACCTGCCTGCCAATGGAAAGTAGCAAATGAATTCCTTGTTTTGCTTGTGCATGTGACTTTTGCTTTACTTAGTAAATTGTCTTTATCTCAACCCATGAGTTCTCACCCTTTTGCCCTTCTGATTCTCTCCCCTATCTCATGTGGGGAGAGCAAGCAAGTGGCTGTGTGGTGCTGAGCTGCCTGGTGGGACTAAACCACCATACCTCCCTTGAGGTATTTGTACACATAAATAAGATTACCTCTGAGCCTTCTCTTCCTCAGGCTGAGCAGTCAGAGGAACACGGGGAAGGCAAGTCAGGCAGAGCTAACAGGAACCACTGCAGTTTGACAATTCAAGGAGGCTGCACTAACATGTGGCCATGTTGGTGAGACACTGTCAGTTCTCCATCTCAGGCATGCCTCACTAGGGAGTGTGTTCCCATATGCAGTGCACCCAACAGCTCTGCTGTTTCCCCATAAAGCCCCTGGGCTGAGCAGCAATGCAGGTCTGCTGAGGAAGTCTTTGTGCATCTGAAAGCATTTGATCATAAAGGCACTCTCGGATTTTTTTAATAAAGGAAGAGAGACATCCTACTTCCTCCAAAGAGGGAATCTGAAGTTGGTAATTACTATGTGCAGAACTGTTTGTATCTAACTATATGCTCAGACCCTCTTCCTATTTTCAACATCCTACTTCAGTACAGGTTTGAACATCCCACTTCAGTACTGACAGCTAGGACCAAAGGACCTTTACACCATCCATTCTTCCACTGACAACAGAAATCAATCCACAAAAAGAAAATGCAGTACCACAGATTACTGGAGTAAGACATGCTGCTCAGCTCAGACAGGACAAGTATCCAATCTCTCCACTTTCACAGAACAGGAACTTAGAAATAACTAACCTGCAGCAGACAGAGGAAGGATTTATATAATTTTAAATGAATACACAGAATAAAAAGAGGCTTTTAAAAATACAGGACTGTGGTGCTTGGGTCAAGAGGTCTTTTCACATTCCCTCTGCTCTTTTATCCCACTGTTTGTCTTCTGAGGCCAACGACCTCACCAAGGGATACCTGAAAGGGATTCTCCAGCTGGACCTGGTAACCAGAAAGTAACACTACAGAGAGATTTTCCCTTACATTTTATTATTTTTGAGTGAGTTCAGTATTATTGACAGGAGAGAGACAAAAACAGATTATTTCTTTCTCTTTTCAGATCTTGAAAATCCTTTGGCTCTTTATACATCCACAAACAAGTATTTTCATTTCTGAAGCCATTATTCTACTAGGATTGGTTTACACAAAAGGCATTAGAGAAAAAAAAAATTACTCACCCTAGGAGTCTTTGCCCTCATCACCTCACGATTTCCCCAAACTCACCTTAAAGCTCAGCAAAGAGAATAATTACTTTCTTCTTCCTTTAAAGCCCTGGGTGACCACCTCACAGTCACTTCTTGTTGCCTAACACTGCAAAGCTCTTTGGGACAGAATTTAGCTAAGCAATAATCTTAAAACTAAATCATACTCCTGCTGTACAGCACAGCCTTCCTATTGGTCCTTTGGAGTAAAACTAGGCCCTTATTTATTTATTGGCATGCCCTGCCCACTTTGCAACACAACTTTATCCATTACACATATCCCCAAGGACATGCTGGTCTGATGGAAATCCTCTTGGACCTCTATCTGGAACCAAAAACCTAAAGAAATCACCCATTAAATGACTTTAATGGCTGTTTTGAGAGCTGCTCCTGACTTGCTGTCAGAACAAGGTACACTCCCTCCCCTCACCACAGAGCCACCAGTGTATCACCACCACAGTGACATTCTCTGATCCTGTCACACACTTACAGGCTCCTGCCAAGAGTGAGGGGTATCATCCACACCTCTTCCCGTCTGCTACTCCTTCATTCACCACTCCTCATCTGACTGGTAGACATGAGCCAAAGCCCACCATGGCTCCTGGCCCTTGCCCTGAGTTCCTCCTGCACTGTTACCACATTTTTTTTTTTTTTTTTTTTTTTTTTCTCCCTGTCACCTCCAAGCACTATACAGCCCAGCTGCTGTGTGCTCAGTGTGAAGGCAGGGCTGAGCTTTTAGCCCTGCCCATCTCCTCCTTCTCATGCAAAGGCATCAGAGCAGGCATCATGTGTCATTATTCTTCTTGCAAAGGGAAGCACTGATCCTACACCACAGTGTAGGATCTTTGAATGCTGCAAAGGTAGGAAGAGCAGAAGACAGTGGTGTGGCTGGTTTGGAGACTCCTCACCCCCTGCACGGCAGCATTCCCCAGATCTGTAGGGGTGGTAGTGGTGGCCTAGCACCGGCACGGAGCCGTGCCGACTTCCACCTTCCTCATCCTCGTTCCACAAGCTGGGCTTCCAACACTGAAGCAGGAGGCCCAGAGACCAGCTGGCACAGACAGCCTGCCTGCTGCCCACGGTGCTCCACATGCTCCCAGCAAGGAGCTTGCTGCACAGTCAACGGCAGGCACAGCGATCCCACCAGCTGCTCTCATCACCAAGCATCGCCACAGACACCGCCCCTGCCCTAGCACATTGTCCCTAAGCCGTGCCGATGCACCAGAGCTCCATCCCGCTCCTTGCTGCACGGGGCCCAGCGGGCTCGGGCTCGGGCTCGGGCTCGGGCTCCGCGCTACCTGCACGACCCCCGGCAGCACCCGGCTGCGCGCAGAAGCCGGAACGCCCCGTCAAACACGGCAGTGACTCGGCAGACATGGCGCCCTTGTGGTCACGTGAGGGGGGCGTTATGACGGGACGCCGCGGGCCCCGGGATTCTGCGCCCAGCCGCCCGGAGCTTCCGAGCCGGCGGACGGGTCGGTGCCCGCGGAGTGGAGGCGCGAGCGGGAGGTTGCCATGGGAACGCGCCCGCCGCTGCTGTTCTTCTGCCTCTTCCCGCTGCTGCTGCCGGCCCGCGGCGCGCCCGGTGGGTGCCCGAGCCGGGCCCCTGCTCACCTTCCTTGCGCCCTGTGCCGTGCTGCGAGCCCGCCCGGGTCGGTCCCCTCCGGGCGAGAGCCCCCAGTCGGCACGGGCCTCACCGGCTGGGCGCGCTGGGCTCCCCCGCCCCAAACGGGCACGGACAGGCCGGCACCCTCCCGCCAGCCGGGCTGGGCCGGGCCGGGTCTGGCCGCGCCGCGCCGTACCGGGGGGTGGCGGCCGTCGTCGGTCAGCCCTGCACTGAGGGTACTTTCCTCCAGCTGCCCGGCCAGCGGGGCTTGGCCTGGAGGAGCGGTTCTTCCAGCAGGTGCGGGACCACTTCAGCTTCGAGACCTGCGGCAACGAGACCTTCCCGCAGCGGTACCTGGTCTCAGGTGGGTTCTGGGCCCCGGGGGTGCGCTGCGGCCTGTGGCAGGCCGCTCGTGCACAGGGACAGAGCCTCTCAGAGAGCTGTGCTGAGCTCCCAGGAGTCGGTCCGATCCAAGCACCAGCCCATCACGAGCCAGTCCTTTCTCCTGTCACTTTGCTTAGCCTCTCATCCCCTTCAGTTCCTCATTCTGGTAATAAGATGTGTGGACTGGTGCAGATGTGGGGATTGGCCTCTTAGTAAAGTGAGCAGGTAAGAAAAAATGGCAGTGGGAGGTTTGAACTGGGCTGGCCCTGTGCATGTGTATTTTCACTTAGACGCAGTATCTTACAAGTGCAACTTCAATGCATCAGGAAAAACAAATGGTGACTCAAATGTTGCAGTCTGTACTGGCGATTCTTACAGGTCAAGACAACTCCGAGAAAGATGTGTCTTGGGCCTGTGTTTCACATTATTTACAACCCAACAACTTTAGATAGCTTAAGGCATGCTGAACAAAGAGTACAAGGAGCCTGCAGTGTCTGTCTTTTTAGCTAAATAACGAATTATCTTTTGGTGACAAGCAGTAAGAGAGAGGAGGCTTTTCCAAACAATGTGCTTTCATTTTCATCATAATTTCAATAACTAGTGTCAGATGTTTTTGAGTAATACGTGCTTGGAGTTATCGGGGAAATTTGCAGTGAGACAGCAAGTGTGGCGCTGTGATTAGCATCAGCCCAGAGTGCTACCTACCTCTGAGTAGCACTGCCTGGTCCTAGTATTCGCTCACTGTCATCTTAGGCCTACAGGCCTCTGCCTAGAGCCTGTTAGACACATTGTTGCCTTCTCGTTATCTGTTGCTCTGCAGCTTGTTCATCACTGTCACCTGGTTATATGTATTACACCAAGCATGAGCTCAGGAATCACTGTGGCACAGAGATATCAGAACATCAGTGAATTTTGATGGCATACCCAGGACTGAAATTTCACAAATAAAATGACGGTCTTTGAGCAGAACTTAGGGATCACCTGGTTTAAAGCATTGCAGAATTTGATTTTTAAAGTGTTATGTTTTATCTGCATGTCTTGCCAGGGCAAAGTCTGTAAATTTGGAGCTAAATAATATCTGTGAGAAACAAAACATGTTGAGTAGTTTCTTTTCTCTTTTTCTGCTTCTTGTGCAATACAAGTCTTCAGATTATCAGTGAGAAATTGAAGGAGACTATTATTTCACAACCAGGCGTCTGACTGTCTTGAGGTTAGCTGGCAGTTGCCCCAGGATTTAAATCTGAAAATAGATACAACTGTGATGGTTTTACCATGCTAGGCAGCTGAACACCACAACTGCTCTCTCACTCCCCCTCCTCAGATGAGGAGGGGAAGAAGTAAAGGAAAGAACAACTCACGGGTTGAGATAAGGATAATTTAATTAAAGGGGAAAAATTATTAATGAAATATTAACTAAACAATTCAACAAAAGGGAAAGGGGAAAAGGGAGGGGAAAAGGGAACAACAAAACAAGTAAAGGCTATGTGGAAGTGCAGAGGAAAGAAATTACTCTCTACTTCCCACAAATGAGTGATGCTTGACCATGTCCTTGAAGCAGGGCCTCAACGCACATAGCCAGTGTTCGTGAGGAGGACAGACATTTTCACAATGAGAGCCCACCCCTCCCCTCTCCTTCCTTTTTCCACCTTTTATTGCTGAGCGTGACATCATATGGTATGGAATATCCCTTTGGTTGGTTTAGGTCAGCTGCCCTGGTGATGTTTCTTTCTCACTTTTTGCCCACCCCCCAGGAGGGTTAGAGAAAGTCCTGATACTGTGCCAGCACTTCTCAGCAGCAGACACAACACTGGTGTGATACCACTGCTGTTCTAACTACAAGTGCAGAGCACAGCACTGTATGAGCTGCTGCAGGGAAAGTTAACATCCTAGCCAGACCCAGTACAGCAACCTGTCTATGTTTTTGGCTCTTGTGCACAACTGTTTGCTACAGAAACCATGAAGCATATGAGAAGAAATGCCAGAGTAAATAGAGCACTTCAGTTTCTTACCTGATACCCAAAACAGATGCAACACAGAAAGAATCAGCCTTTTTGTTAACAAAGATCAAGAATTTCACTAATGACATATTTCAGGCCTGTTTCCAAGCCAATACTTGCTCTGGAAGGTCAGCATTGAGAGTATCTGTTAATGGAAGCAGCCTCACCTGACATGCTGCAGTTGAGTCCATAGCACAACTTCTGTTGGAGGTTCCCTTTAGGTGATAAAATTAATGCTTAACTGACAGAAGAAAGATATTTATTCCCCCCCACCCCCTCCCCACCCCGACTCCTGTACAATTTAAGAGTAAGCTAAAATCAAATGTTTGACAAAGTCAGCACTAAAGCAGACGTGTTACGCAAGCAAGTATTGGCGTCATTAATCAGCTCCTCCTGGTAGTCTCAATTTGCCATCAGTTACAGACAGATCAGAAGATAGAGCAAATGTTATTTACATCTTGGCTCTGTGTTTTACATCACAATAAAAGCAGTAGAAAGAGGCAGGCAATTCCTCAGTGTTCATTTTCTAGGAAAAGTGATCTGTGCAAGTGTTTTGGGACAATTTGGGTTGAAATGGGTATATAAATAGGAAATCACTCTTTTGGGGGCAGCTGTTTGCAAATTCCTTGTAGATCTGAGATTTTCAGGGTTTTTAGGCAATAGTAAAAGTTCCAGGCCATATAGTGATCTCATGGAAGCTCTTACGTAACCCTGCTCAAATGACAGATTTCTGTAGCCTGGCCTTTCTAACATCTGCATTCCCCAACGCAGGTCTTGGGGATCAGCCTTTCAAAGAGTTCTTCCTCATTAAGCTCCTGCCCAAAGTCACCAAAACCAGACATTTCATGCTCTGACAGTTTTGTTTGTTTGTTTTATGTCTTCTGTCAATTATCTCAGTAAAGTTCTGGAACAAAGGATTTGGACCAATCTTTCTCTATACTGGCAATGAAGGTGATATCTGGACTTTTGCTCAGAACTCCGGCTTCATATTTGAATTAGCAGAGGAACAGGAAGCACTTGTGATATTTGCTGAGCATGTGAGTATTTTAGTCGTTGTGCATATTACAGAGTTGTGTTAATATTACAAAATTCATCTTTCTCCAGGTGCAGAAAAGTAACATCTCTTGCCACAAAGCAGAGGTAGACCTGTTGCAGGCTTTCTTGTCATAGTAGTAGCTCTTCATTATTTAACCACAGTCTCTGAATATTATTTTATTATGCCTACCACCAATCCAGGACAGAGACTACTGTTTCAGTAAAACTTATCCTATGGCATATTTGATTTAGATCAGTGCTGTTATAGTTTCCACTGGTCTTGAACTCCACACTGGACTGGAGAGTTCTTTTGTTAAGATAATGTTTTTCTCTCTAGCCTGTGAAGTCCCAAACCTTCCCATTCCTAGGTACACCACCCTAACAAATCTATTATTCTCCAACCTATGCATGAAGAGATTATACACTGTTCCCTTTTCTAGTTGGGGATTTCAGGAGAGAGACATGTCAAGGCTCCGCTTGGCACCCACTGAAGTAGCTTGTCCTGAACTTTCCCATCCTCTATGGGACATATCCTGAAGGTCTCTGTTCTGGAGAATCTGAGCACTTGCTCAGTTAATAACAAGTTAAGGGGATGATATGTGCTCTGTTATCACTTCCTGTTTGTGCACACTTGTCCCATTCCAATAACGAAGGACAGGGAAGACCCAGGCTTTGACACCAACATTTTTGCAGCATATCTCTTTGCTTTCAGAGGTACTATGGCAAGTCTCTTCCATTTGGACTTGAGTCAATACAGCTGAAGAGGACTCGTCTGCTTACTGTGGAACAAGCCCTTGCTGACTACGCAGTGCTAATTACTGAGCTTAAGCATCAGTATGGTGCTGCAGACTGCCCTGTTATTGCTTTTGGAGGCAGGTAAAGGTTGTGTGTGGTTCTTCCCTTCTCTGCATCCTTTTCTAGACACAGTTGTGGTGTTCTCATAGTTCCATTTAGCTCTCCAGCAAGCTTTAGAGGCAGAGCTCTAAGCTATTCTATAGACAGCATATGTGCCTGAGCTCCTTGAGAGCTTATCTCCAGGGCCCAGGCAGCTCTCCCATTAAGAATTAGTCTTGACTTGTGATTGCCTTTGGGAATGTTTGTTTTGGAGACTGGATGTTTCTAGACATCTTCAATGTACAAGTCAGCCAGAAGTGCAGAAGATATGTTCCTCCTGCAGTATCAGATGATTTTACATGAAAAAATGCTGAAAATCAATAATTGGTAAAATATTATTTCCTGGGGCCATCCAGCTTTTTATTAAACACAGCCTCTTTATCAGTATCCAGCCATTTTCATTGTAGGCGCTTTTATAATTCTGCTCTGTAACCTGCTGCTTGTTTGCTCCTGGCTTCCAACAGACATCCTTCCCCAAAGTGCTTGCTCAGTTGCAGTTCAGAACTGTGTTGATATCATGTTCCTGTCTCTTAAATGGCTTCCTATACTCATACAGAGAGGTGCTGCCCTTTAAAAGGTTTCCAATGAGTACAGGGCTTCTCAGTCATTGCAGTGAGCTAAAAAGGTGATCAGGTGATTATCATTACACTCCAGCTCACTGTGGTGGTGACTGGGTTGTTGATCCCGGTGGTGTTTGTACCATGTCTACCAGGACAGTAGCTAGTGTAAAAAGGGCCAGAACAGTCCTGGGGTGGGGAGATGGGATTCAGTGAAACCTGCTAGCTGTTAGACTACAGCTGTTTGTTTGTAAATTGGAGTTAAACATGCAGCAGCTCTGAACAGCACTAAACCTATCTGAAGAATACTGAAATATGGCAGTATTGGAGCAGCATGTTTCGGGGGGGGGGGGGGGCCGGGGGGGAGGAGAAGCAACGACCTTCAGTTGCTTATAGTTTTGCCAACCTATCCAGTGGAACTGGATTTTCTTGTGTCAATTTCTTTTTTCTGTTTCCAAGACCAAAGTTAGAGAAAAGTATATGGCTTTACATGTGGGTGGTGTGGGACTTGAATACTTCTGAGCTGTGAGTGAAGAGGTTGGAGTTAGACAAGGTGTTAGGGCTGTCATTTATCAGCCCCAGGAATGACCTCAGAGTAACTCAACAAAAATTTGCATCTGAATAACTGTTGTGGCCTTGGGTTTATCTAGCAATCCCAGATATACCTGCAGATCTTTGGCCCTGTCACTGAAGCTGTCAAGGTGGCTTTGAGTTTTGATATGGTATTTGTTAATGTCTCCCATTCCCCAGGCCTTTGCTGATAATTTATGCAGCTGTTACTTGGGTTGCCCGAGATGACTGCCTCCCACTTCCCAGCACTAGAGGGAGCTGAATATTCTGTAGTGTTCAGGGACACCCTTTGCTTGTTAGCTCTCTTGCCTAGACAGTCTTTATAATCCTGTATGCAAAATGTTGTCTCCTTCACCCATTAAGTAATGACAGCTTGACTTGAGCCCCAGCTAATTCTGCACTGAAATCGTCAGGACATGCTCAGGATGGGGCAGAGTTAGATAAAGGCAGCATTTACATTTGTCTGCAGAATCCAATTGGGCTGATGTATTCCCATGGGAGTTGACTTGAGGGTCTGGGGAAAAGCCAGTAGGAACATGCTGTGTACAGCTCATTAACTATAACTCAATATTTTTACATAAGGATGACATCCAAAGTCGCATAAACATTTTTGTTGTTCTGAGTGTGGTGAGCTTGTGACCGCTGGCCTGAACTTTGGAGTTAGTATGTTATAATCTGTTTGTTAAAGGAAATAACTCTTCTCTGTCCTGTGCCAGCTATGGAGGAATGCTGAGCGCTTACATGAGGATGAAGTACCCAAACATTGTAGCTGGAGCATTAGCTGCCAGTGCTCCTCTGTTGTCTGTGGCTGGGCTTGGAGACCCCACTCAGTTCTTCAGAGATGTAACAGCAGTAAGTAGTAGCTCTTTGCAAGAACATTTTTCTTTGTCCTTTAAGAAGGCAGGTTTCTTTTTTCTTTTCCATGTCTTTAAACAGCTGTTTTTGCAGCATCAGTGCTAGACAGATCTGCAAGGAAAAGCAGCAGCTGCAAACAGTGTTGAGTGTTGCTGTGGCTGGGGCAGCTCAGGGCTCAAAGGTGCTGCTCTTGGAAGCAACACAAAACAGTTCCATGACCTTTAGTACCACTAAGAATTCACTTTTCCATTTCTAGTGAGTTGTACAGATTACACACTGAAAGTTTTCTTTTGTACTAGGCTGAAACCTTTGGATAATTAATTATTCAAATCCTCTTTCAAAATGTTTTTGCATTGATATTTATGATTCACTGTAGATCCTTAGTCTCAAGATGGCTGCATTTCAATGAAGAACTTGAAAATTTCACTAAATAAAAACATTCATGGTGTCCTGGATTCACTGAAAACGAAAATTTAAATGTGGTTTTCATGTTCTAAGTACATTAGAATAAATTGAAGTATCCATGGGAGTATTGCTGAGAACTGACTTGCATTTAGTTTACATGGAAAGAAATGTGCTAGCTGATAGTACTGAAAGCTAGTGATGGTGGCTGTTTTGTCTCTTTGGTATGATTTTCTAGATCTGGGTGACACACGTGGCTTTGTGTGAACTACCTGTGTATGAAATGAGGTCCTTTTGCTCTTGTTACATATATGAAACCTTATTTTAATGCAGAGACTTACAACACAGACAGTATTACTGGTAAGCATGAAGAAGGGTGTCGTGAAAATAAACTCAATAGCATTTGAAACTTTAAGTATGTAAGAGAACAAAAGACATCTTGTCTTAAAATTATACGTTTTGAATATATGGTATCACTCAATTGTCTAACATGCTCAGTAGTGGGAATTCTTCTCTGGATGAAGCTAATTCCTTCTCAGAAGCCCTGTTCAGATGATAGCTCTGACTTGTTTCAGTTGTGAATATGATGTGAGTCATTACACACCCCTGAAATCAGGGCTTTGACCTTTTCATGTGAAAAAAAAAATATACTAACTCAGATATTAAGCAAGCACTTTGAATTGTTTTCAAAGTAATTCCTTCCACTTTCAGCATGTTTACATAACAGCAACCCTGTGCATCTGAAGGCTGAATTAAACTGCTCTTCTCGGTGAACAAATGTCCCTGAGAGCTGTTAATACTAATCAAGGCACGAACCTTCTGTGAATCATTGTGGGAGCTCTCTCTTCTGCTTTCTGCTTCTGAGTCAGAGACGTGTTCTCTCAAAGCAGCTTTCTCTATGACTTTTATTGAGCATTTCCAGCACATTTCATGAGCCTACAGCTCACAGGGGAAATGAGCAAAGGGCAGAAAGTTTATTCTGTGTATGGCATTTGCATAAGACCAGGTTATATGTACACCAACTGCCATCCCTGCAGCCAGACAGAAAGCCCTAGTATGAAGAACACATGTACAGCAACATGCGTGCTTCCTGTAAGCTTACTGTTGTAGGGGCTGGCCAAGCTATCAACTTCAGATTGGTTTAGACTTCTGAATTAGGTGTAATTCAAAAAGGTGTAAATCAAAGCCTGAAAGCTTTGATTGCCAAGTTGGAACAGCTTTTCTTGGAATGTCTGTAGTGCCTCCTGCCTCTGCAACTGCTCAGCTGACCTGTTTCTATGTCCATAATGGTCTTCTGGGGAAAAGCGAAACTGGCAGTGGTTCCTTGTGTGTCAGGCAGCACACTGCAGCAGTTCGGCATTAGCCTCTCAGGGAGCTCAGTGGTCACTGCAGGCAGAACAGACTTCCTCTTCCATCCCAGACTGACTCATCTGCGTGTTCCAGTTTAGAGCCATTAACTGATAATAAGCACACACAGAAGGAGATTTAAACCATGGAAAATCCCAAAGTGATTTATTGAACTTTCAGACAAAAGGCACGGAGAGGAATCGAAGGTCCAATATGTTTCTAGTTGAGGCTGCATCTTTGTAAGAAAAATGCTTAGCTAGTGGTCTGTGGTTAGTTACCATGGTTCTCACATGATGAAGAGAACTTAAAAGAGCCCTACTACTTATTATTACAATGTACTGGTTGTGGGCAGATCTCAAACTGCCTTACAAGCTGAAGGAAGAGAAACAGTTTGGGTTGCTAGAGCCTTCAGTGGCAGAAACAACTTGTTCCAACAGTGTAACTAGCCACAGCTCTTCAAGCATACCTTAAAGTGCTTTTTTCAAGAGGATCAGTAGTGCTTTTCCCAGGAAAAGAAGACATGGCCTTCTTGGTCACCTGGTATGTCACTGGCAGGCTTAAGAAGAAAAGCAGGTCTTGGTTTCCCAATCCAGTGCTTAGCCCTGTGTGGCTCCTTCTTATAGACGAAGTAAGGTAGGAGGCCTCTACTCTATGTTTTAAAAACAGAAAACAGCTCTTGGCCCTAATAGTCTGATACCTCTTCCCATGTCCTGGTCAAGACATGTCTAATCTCATTGTTTCATGTTCGGTCTAATGGTTCCACAAAGTGCAAAGTGTTTTGTCTAAAGGCTAGTCCCAGTAGTGACCTGGTGAAACAATTACTGCTTGGTCTGAGCTGTGCAGGCTGTTAGTTTGTGCTGTCATATTCTGATTGTCTGGAGCTCAAAGCAGAAGCACAACCGTCATTGTTTCTGGAGATGCAGATGTGATTCTGGTCACAGTGGGCAAGTAACCTTTGTCATCTCCTGGTACTTCTGGCAGCTTCCCTGTGCAACATCTGCACATATCTCCTCTGTACAAATGTAATCCTGTCATTTTCTGTCCTTTCAGGACTTCCAGAAGTCCGGCCCAGACTGTGTCACAGCTGTACGCAAAGCCTTCCATCAGATTAAGAATCTGTGCCTGAGTGGAGGTAAGAACGAATGGCCCCACCGACTGTTTCCCAGGGACAGGAAGACTCAGGGATAGGGGGCAAAAAGTTGATTCTGTCAGGTTTTTGGTTAGGCCTTAAATGGGTTCCAGCTAAATCAATGCAAATGTCTGCCTGACCTTTCTGCTTGCATGATTGATTTTTGATTTTACGAACAGTTTCGATCAGTATTATAATTAGTAATAGACACTAAAATGCAAGTATCTATATGGAGGCTTGCACTGTGTTAATTGCACTGTCTTTTCTGCAGGAAAAAAAAAAAGTGTTCAAAAACACCTTCACTTTGATGCTGGTAATAACTGTGATATCTGTACTTGGATATCTGTTCTCCTGCACAAGAGCCTGATTGATGAGACAGTCCTGCTTGGCTCTGAAGGGCACAGCAGGTGGGAGGCAGCAGAGCCTGAGGGAGCAAGGAGGATGTTGCCACACAGGGTGCTGGGGAGGACAGCCTTGTCCTTACCGCTCTTTTCACTGCATCAGCCTCCACTGTTCTGTCTCAGAGGGTGCTGCTTCCACTGATGTTCCCCAGGGAGGTTTCTGTGTCTCAGCAGGCTGCAGGCCAGTGAAGCCACACAGGAAGGCTTTGCCTGAACATCTGTGTTTGTGTAAATTTAGATGTAACAAACCCTTCCTGCTGGAAACCTCAAGTATGTGTTACATATCTCATTATCCTTGAATGAAACAAGATGCTGAAGCCTGGTATTAGTTTACTCTGTTGAAGTTTATGCCTTTCATTTGCTTTTCTTCTGTAGCTTATGATGAAATCAGCAGCAAAATGGCTACATGCAATAAGATTTCTAACAAAGAGGATGTTTACCAGCTTTTTGGTTTTGCTAGAAATGCTTTCACCATGATGGCCATGATGGACTACCCTTACAAAACTGATTTCATGGGTCACCTCCCTGCTAATCCAGTGAAGGTGAGTACCAGGACACAGGTGAGAATTGCACTTTCTGAAGGGAGGGACATACACCTCAGTGACCTGAGTGCAGGGCTGCACAGCATGGGGCACAGTCAGGCACACGTCACCGGGTGGTGGTGACAGTGGGAGGTAGCGGTGGGTTATAGCACTTCCACTGTGATGATAAATCTGCATGGTTTAAGCCCCTCTGAGGTGGTGACTGTTGTGTTTGAAATGCATTGCTATTGGTCTTGTCAGGGAGGGCTTGCTGGAGCCATACGTGCTATTCTCTGTGTTTACTTTAGGCAAAAAGGCCCGTGCAAACTTGTTGACTTCAGTTTTTGATTGCTAAAATACACAGCGTTTCAAAAAATGTAGTTTTGTGGTAGCCTGCCTTGAAACACTTTCATAGACACATTTTTCTTGGTGAGTAGGTTGGAGTTCTAAAAATCAGGTTACTTTTTAAAGTATCACCTGGTAAAATGCTATACCTCAGAGAACAATGAGGAGAAATGCCTGCTGCTATGGGGACTAGAAAACCTAAAAAAAGCTAAAAACTTTCAAGAGAGTAGGAGATGGCCAAGTGTGGGAAAAGAGCCTGGTTCTCAGAGGGTTACAGACACTTCTTAGACAACAGCTGGGGCCTGAAAAAGGTCCCAGATCACCTGTCACTATTGCAGCTCTTGACTTCTGCTTTGCTATCAGCCTTGTGCTTCTGTTCTCTGCTGCACTCCTGTACACCAGGCTAATGGAACTTTACATGCTTCTGGCCTTGTGGCTAAGACAGCAGCTGGCATTTATAGCTGTGGATGTTTACCTTGGAAAAGAAACAGGCTGTCTTAGTCCTTTCTCCCTGTTTTTTTGTATGTATTTTGTTGCTAGAGAAAGGAAAAAATACCAAAAAGATGTTGCATTAGGCCCTTGGAAAGCTGCTGAACAATCAAATATGCAAATGATTGTGATGGTTTTACTCGGGTGGGCAGCCGAGTTCCACCACAACCGCGCTCTCACTCCCCCTCCTCAAAGAGGAGCGAGGAGAAAATACGATGAAAGGGGCTCAAGGGTTGAGATAAGGATGAGGAGATCGCGCAATAATTATCGTGATGGGCAAAACAGACTCAGCATAGAGAGAAAGTAAGATTTATTGCTTATACTAACAAGCTAGAGAAGTGAGAAACAAAGGAAAGAAACCAAAAGCACCTTCCCCCCCCATCCACCCTCTTCCACCTCCTCCCCCCGAGCGGCGCAGGGGAACGGGGGAAGGGGGGTTATGGTCAGTCTATAGCGCTTCTTCTCTGCCGCTCCTTCTTGGTCACTCTCGTCCCCTGTGCTGTGGGGTCCCACCCACGGGATGCAGTCCTTGCCGAACTGATCCAGCGTGGGCTGTCCACAGGCAGCAGCTCTTCAAGAACTGCTCCAGATATGGGTCTGTACCACGGGGTCCATCCCTTTGGAGCAAACTGCTCCAACCTGGGTCCCCCACGGGCAGCAGCTCCTGCCGGGTCACCTGCTCCTGCGTGGTCTCCTCTCCACGGGCTGCAGGTCCGGCCCGGAATCTGCTCCGGCAGGGGTCTTCCACAGGCCGCAGTCTCCTTTGGGGCACAGGCTCCACTGTGGTCTCCTCCACGGGCTGCAGCATGGAACCCTGCTCCACCGTGGTACTCCATGGGCTGCAGGGGGACAGCCTGCTTCACCATGGTCCTCACCACAGGCCGCAGGGGACTCCTGCTCCGGCGCCTGGAGCACCTCTCCCCCTCCTTCTTCACTGACCTTGGTGCCTGCAAGGCTGTTTCTCACTCCTCTCACCCTCCCAGCTGCTGAGTGGTGCAGCGTTTTTTCCCTGTCTTAAATATGCTCTCACAGAGGCGCAAAACAACATCACTTATTGGCTCAGCTCTGGTCAGCAGTGGGGCCCTTACCAAACATGGGGCAACTTCTAGATCCTTCTCACAGAAGCCACCCCTATGGCCCCCCCTGCTACCAAAACCTTGCCATGTAAACCCACTACAATGATACTTTAGACAAATCTTCCTGTTTATCCCTTCTGCAACACAGACTGTTACCTATCGTGCCTGCAATTTGCCTGTAATGTGTCTCATCCAGGTTGGCTGTGAACAAATCCTTGCTCAGACAGACCCAATTCAAGGCCTGGCAGCTCTTGTTGGTGAGTTAATCTTATCAGATCGGTCTTTCATTTAAAATCCTGTTTTCTAGAAGCACCTGTAAGTAGAGTTGTCTCATCATTATGTGGTTTATGTATTGTGGGAGCTGGTACAACTCTGATTTTCCAGTGGGATGGTTTGTGCTGTATTGGTTTCATCCATTGAGACATTCCATGATGGCAGGTTCATTCTCTCACCTTTGCAAACTTATCCTTGTAAAGTTTTTCAGCCATTGCAGCACTTGTTGCAAAAATATTGCAGGCTGTTGACTTTTGATGAAATGTGACTTCTAAGGTAGTTGATTCTTTTCTAAAAGTTTACCCATACTCTGGCTCAAGCAGTCACAAATTCAGCGCATGTTCACTGAAGGAAGTTCTCTGGTCTGCTAGTTGAGGACAAGGTTGCCATCGTAATGCCCTACAATTTTAACTAAGTGGCAAGACAATTGCAAATACATAGTATATGCTTATCTCTGTGAGTACTTAAATTGTCAGCCAGCAATATAAAGTGTCAATTCTAAATCACAGCTGAAAAAGTTTGGCTAGGGAACTACAAGTGTCGCTAAAGTACTAACCTCTTGGCAAACACTGTCAGATCAGCTTGACCTATTCACATCCTACTTCTCTTCAGAGGAAGAGTGGGACTCTTTTTTGTTTGTGATAAACAAGCTGGGAGTACATTTCTCCCTCCTGCTGGTGAGGGAGCACTTTGTGCCTCTCCCTGGATCACCAGTTGTATTCACTTGGGACAATTTAATCATACAAGAGGCATGATCAACCAGAGCTTTAGGCAGGGAACTGGCTTTCTTCCATACCTGCCTCTCTGTGTCATACATGAAAACACTGTCTTTTTTTTGCGTGTGCTGTAGTGACCCACCTCCTGTGAGGTAGAGCATAGACTCACAGGCTGTGATACTGAACTGGCAGCAGCTGAACGGGGATAGCGTTAGCGTTGTCCACTGATCGTTTACAGGACAATAGTACTCTGTTACATTGACGTGAATCCATTCCTCCACCTGCAAAGAACCAGACCAACACTGATCCATATTACACCTCAAGCAGGTATCAATGTCACATCAGGCTTGTTTGGCTCATGGTAGAGGAAATCTTGACATCTATTTGAGTACAGTGGAGCTCAAGGTGCCACATCTTCAATCTTAATTTAGCAATCAGAGCATCTAAAGAAGCTAAAATAAAAGAATGCCATTCTAGAACTGCTCTAAAAGAGGCTTGTTCTTGGAAAATGGGAGGAATGAGCCACAGGGACCTAGTGGAACTGGTTTAGCCCAATTCATTCCTGGTTTCCATAGACTTAACACATTATGGAGGACTTCATCTGAAGAGAGCTGCAGTGCATTGAATTCTAGATAATAACTGAGTTTGTGTCATCTAGAGGAATTTGATGTCAGATCTGATGTGCAGTTTCTCCTTACAGATTTCTCTCACTTCCTCAGTAAGCAATTAAGTACTCTAAGATACATTCATTCCTTTGAAAGAAACAGTGCTGGCCATGCCAAAATTGGGCATGGGATCCTGAATCTTTACTTCCAAATAGGAATTGCTGAATGATCTTTGAAAACTCTTTTGTCTTGACTTCTGGGAATGAGAGTCTCACTGACTGAGCATTTCAGACTGTCAAATGTCACCTTTCAGCTTCCCCTCCCCAGAAGGCTACACAGAGCCTTTGATCCAGTTTCAGAGAAGGGAGATCAACGTTTGAAGAGGCTTTGCTTGCGTTCCAGGATTTGAACTCATGTCTCCTAAAATCTAGGCTGGTGTCTTCACTGCAGTCCATTCCTCTTCTACTTGCCAGTGTTTCACACCCTCTCAGCACAAACAAGGAAAATCAACATATTTTGGGCAGGTACATGAGCAATTTTACCCTTAGGTTCTCCTGCAGCTACACTCTATGTTTTCTCTATGTAAAATAGAGCTTTAAACAGCCTTTGTACCCTAGCAAATAGGATGTGACAAGGCAGCTTTTAGGGGGCATGATTTTGGGCAGGTACGCTTCCATAAGCTTACCGGCCTAACTTGCAACTGTGCAAGTCCACTAAGAGAACAAAAACAATAAAGTTGTTGGTCATCCTGCTGGAATAATGCAGTTGGGGCCTAGCAGTACAGAGACTCCATTTTGGATGAGAACTGGTGTTACAAGAACAAATGAACTTACTCCTTTTAGTGTCCTTCCTCCAATGCAAAAGATTCTGTCTTTTACTGTAGCCATCCCATGATCACAGCGGGCGAAGGTCATGGCAGAATTGCCAGTCCAACGTCGGAGGCGAGGGAGGTAGCTGTAAGTGTCTTGTAAGGTTTTACCTGCCGAGAAGCCTCCTAGAAGAAAAGCAGAAATCTTGAAAATACATCTGTCAGTCTCAGAACAATAGAATAGCTTGGGTTGGAAGGGACCTTAAAGATCATCTAGTTCCAAACCCCTGCCATGGGCAGGGATGCCACCCGCTAGGTCAGGTTGGACAAGGCCCTATGCAACCTGGTCTTAAACACCTCCAGGGATCGGGCATCCACAACCTCTCTGGGCAATCTGTTACAGTGCCTCACTACCCAAACATCCAGAAAACCCTTTGCAAACATCAGCAGAGCTGACACAGTATGAAATTTAAAACATGAGCTTCTTAGATATTATTTTTAAAAAATAGTTCCAACTGTTTCTGCAGATAGTTTTTCATAAATAAGTTTTGTATCAGCTCTTGGGGTATTTCAGGTGCAGCCAGGAAGCACAAAAAGCTTTAGTTATGGAATCTGCTTCTAGCACACAGAGTCACAGAATAGTTTTTTGAAGAAAAAAAAAAAAAAAAAAAGTTCTTTGACCTACTGACAAAGATTCAAAGTTCAGAGCCAATCTGCCATTGCTATTGTCAACTTTCTCTTTTAGGTACTCATTTGTGTATTTCAGGGCTGCCTTATAAAAAGCTCCTTACAGGTCAAAGGTGCTGCTATTTTAAGGGTAAATACTTTTAACTTTCTGCCTGTTGAATTCCAACCTGCAGAGAGGCTTTGCAAAAAATGAAGGTGATGCTTCTGGTTGGGCATATGCCCAGCTTACTGGGATGCTTCCTCTGTATGCATTGTGGTGTAACCCCATTAGGCTGCTGAGCTCCACACAGCCACTTGTTTACTCAACAACACTGTGCTGGGGTTAGAATCAGAAAGGTAAAAGCTTGAAAAACTTGTGGGTTGAGAGAAAGACAGTATACTAGGTAAAGCAAAAGCTGTGCATGCAAGCAAAGCAAAATAAAGATTTTTTTTGCTACTTCCCATCAACAAGCAGATGTTCAGTAATTTCCAGGAAAGCAGTGCCATCACATATAGCAGTTTCTTGGGAAGACAAATGCCACAACTCCCAGTGTCTCCCCTTCCTCCTTCCCCCTCCCCCCAATTTTGTTGTTGAGCATGACATTCTATGGTATGGAATATAATATTGCTTTGGCCATTTTGGGCCAACTGTGCTGGCTCTGTCCCCTCCCAGCTCTTGTGCAGCCTCCTCACTGGCATGGCAGCACAAGAAATAGAAAAGTCTTGACTCTGTAAGCACTGCTCAGCAACAACTGAATACATTGGTGTGCTATCTCCGCTATTTTCATCAAAAACTCAAAACACAGCACCATCTCTTCTCCATGAAGAAAATTATCTTTGGTTAAATTAATTTTTGTCCCAGCCAAAACCAGGGCAACATGGACACTTTGTCTGCATGGAGCTTATTTTTACATCTTTTATTAAAGTAACACTTAATTTCTGAGTTTGCTTGGGCAGGGTAAATCAAATTTGCAGTTACACCACTGATTTTAGAAGTAAATTAATGTTGTAGACAGGTAAGGCCTTTTACATAAGGGGTACTTCTGGAACATTGTTATCCAGCCTAGATCACTACAGCACGTTTGAAGCTCTGTGAAGCAAGGAGGCAATTTTGTCCTTGCTGTCTGGTAGGAATCAAGACAGTGGTTAAACAAGCTTTCTGTGGCACCATGGGTCAACTGAGCCAAAGCAGGGACTTGTACCTGATCCTCAACTTTTCTTCTGGCTGAACCAGTATCCTTCCTTTTTGGTCATCTGCACAGCCAGTACAAGTGTCCTGCTTTCAGTGGAGTGTGTGTTGCTTTAAGACAGCCTGTGCACTGCCTTTTCTGCTCTCCAGTATTTGTACAGCTTGGGTGTACAAATAGTTGCAGGTAAGTGCAGGTCTTTGCAAGCGTACAGTTAAAAATTAATCTGGACTAGATCAGCACAGGGATCCCAGCTGGCAATAAGGGGTTTAAGAAGCATGGGTCCTGTAGCAATGACAGGCAGACCCCAGGACTTTTAACTGCAGACCAATAACACAAACACCACAGCGTTTTTCCTAGGACAAACTAAAGACTATCTTTCAAGTCTGAATTAGTAGCTAAATTAGTAGCTATAGAACCTAAAGATCCTCCAGCAGTTCTGTGAAATGTTTAAATCCATGGTGCTTTCTTGCTAAACATACATACTGCACCATCTACCAAAGATCCTTGTAAAGACCCTTGTAAAGGGTCTCTTAGAGGATAAGAGCTGTACAGGTCCTGCAGGTAAGAAGATAAGAACCCGCACTGTACTTATTTTTATATAGACTATCAGTGCAGTGCAGGGGAGTTAGTCCCACATCTTCCATTCAAATACCAAAGTATAATCCCATCCCCAGCACTAGGGCCCTCATTTACCTCTTCAGACAGCAAAGCTTTGGGATTTTAGCCAGGACTGCAAGGTCAGAGCCAAGTAGGAGTGTGGTTTGCAAGTAGATGATGTCATGTTTAATGTCATGGAAAGAAAATGGCTCCTGCAATTCAAGATCACAGTGAGGTTGTGCTGACACAGCAGGAAAAGGGCATGAGCTGTGGGTGTTGGTGCGGGTACAGGCTTGGACTGTGATGTTAAGACGCCAGTAAAAACCAATGAAAGTATATGGGAATGTGCTGATTTTGATTAGCTTTGTCACCTGAAATATAGAGGATTCCCTTGTAGATTGTGCCTGCGTGATCAGCAATAGGCACGGGGAAAGGAGCTGCAAACTCCCACTTGTTGTCAGTGGGCTGGTACAATTCCACAGTGCAGGTGAGGGTCCCCAGCAGTGTCCCACCACCCACAGCAAAGATATGATCAGACAGCACATCCGCATGGAAGCGTGTCCGCCGCTCCAGCATGCTGGCAACCTGGAGCCAGGAAGCATTGCGTGGATCAAATCGGAAAACCTAGAAATATACCAAACAGAAGATGGTTAGCAGAAAGCAGGTGCCTGGCTTTGCATCTCATGTGGCTTCAAGAACCAATTAACATTTTCTCTGGGCTGAGGGATGGTTTACATTCAGAGCTGGACAGCTGAAACAGCAGTACCTTGCTGATGGAGCTGGCACCCCTGCAGAGGGGCAGATGCTGATCTCTGCTCTCTGGAAACAGCGACAGGGCCCGAGGGAACAGCATAGAGCTGCAACAGGGGAAGGTCAGGCTGGGTGTTAGGAAAAGGTTCTTCACCAAGAGGTGGTTGGGCACTGGAACAGCCTGTGCAGGAAAAGTGTTTACAGCACCAAAGCTACCAAGACTTCAAGAAGCATTTGGACAATGCTTTCAGACATAGGGTCTGATTTTTGTGTGGTCCTGTGTGGAGGTGGGACTTGGACTGAATGATTCTTGTGGGTCCTTTCCAAATCAAGATATTCTGCAATTCTAATACGTGGGAGACCTTCAGTGAGCAAGCCGAATAACATTCCCTCCCTCCCTCCCTCCCTCCCTTCCTCTCTTCCCTAGCCATTTTTCCAAGTCTAAAGGTTTCTTGTGTCTTACCTCATTTGATGGTTGCTCTCCCATGGGATCAAATTTGCACTGTCCCCCAATGACAAAGAGGAAGTCACTGATGATGGCTACACAGTGGTTGTACACTGGCACACAGAGGTCCCCAATCTTGTGCCATGTGCTGCAGCTCTTGTCAGCTGCCCACATCTCTCTGCAAATGCAGTTGTCAGTGGTTCTGCCACCAGCAACGAGCAGCATGGTGGAACTGGAGCGGAGGCTCGTGCGTTGGGTCTGCAGGAGTGGCTGAGCATATAGCAGGGAATGGTAAGTCAGAGCCTCCTGAAGATGCCTGTGGCAGTCTGAATCCAGCCTCATAAAAGGCATTTCCTGAAAAAAGTGCTGCAGATCCTGTAAAGGAATGAGAGGGAATCTTATGCGCCTTAAAATGTCTGCTGCATCTTCCAGCCGTGTGCGATCATGCTGCAGCCAGCTCACGGCAGCTCTGAACAGCTCCAGCTCGCTGCA
Organism: Nettapus auritus; assembly: GCA_011076525.1. NCBI lineage: Eukaryota > Metazoa > Chordata > Aves > Anseriformes > Anatidae > Nettapus > Nettapus auritus. The sequence goes on from CM021781.1 coordinate 79,741, forward strand.
CCCCTCTGTGTTGGTCCTGTCTAAGATTTCACAAAGGGTTGCTCTGTCAAGATCTTTCAAGCACTGAGGATCAGCCAGTATCTGTTTGTAATTCTGCTTTACATAGCACATGGCTTTCTGTCTCAACTCTGCTGGGCCAAGTTTTTTAGCAATGTTAAGAACATCCATGCAGTTCTCACAGTTCAAACAGCCCTCCAGAAATTGGAAGCATAGCTTGATGACTTCACGAACAAGCAGGGTTTCTGCAGCTTTGAACGTCTCCTCGATATTCTGTAATGAAAGATCTAATTTGTTGGAGTAAATGAAGTTGAGAACATTCCTCAGCCCTGCAGCGCTGACAGCTTTCAGATGGATGTTACGATCCAAGCTTCCCACTCTTGTCAAGTCTCCAACAAATAGGATCCTGCAGTAATTACTTGCTGACGCTAAAATGATTTTGTGTGCTGGAAAGCAAACCCCTTCTGCCTCCAGTGTTACATCACACAGTGCTTTCTGGGCACGAAGGCTGCTGATCCCTTCTAGGAGTCTCACCAGGTAAGTGCCAGACACAAGCCTCTCCATGTTGGTCTGCGAGCTGAATGGCATTGCTCTGAACAGCACAGTCCCAGGACTCGTCCTTGTACACTCAATGCATCTCCTGTGCAGTCATCTGCAGATGAACCAGGGGTTTCATGCTTTGAGGTAGCTGAGGCTGTGCTGCTTGCTCCATCAACCTATCCAAAATGCAGACACGGCAGCAACTTCTCTCCTCATTGTGCCTCTTCAGGTTGTGTCTGCAGGAGCTGTGTGCTGCGTGCCTCACAGAGCTAAGTGGGGTTGTTTTCCAGCAGAGCTGTTGGTGCTCGTTATCGCAGAAACAGTGTTTGTGGGTTTTGCCTGTGGGCTGTGACACTGGCAGCAGTGGACAGCCATTGGCGTTACTGCATTCCTCCTCGTGCTATCTGGTAACTACCGATCTGCACAAAAGCAACTAATTCCTCCGCAGCTCCCCAGCTATGCTTCACTGGACCCCATGGTCAGGTGCTTTCATCAGGGCAAGCCTGCACATGCCATCATTCCCTTTTTGAACAAGAGTCAAACAAAATCTTGCGACATGCACCCCCTTGGCTTTCTTGCTTAATTAGATGCATTCACACAAAGGGTACTTTCTGGGAGGGGGAGGAGGATGGTGTCAGCACACACATCCAGTTCAGCTTGAAGCCAGTTGTGCTGGAGACTAATTTTCTCTATACAGCCTGCTCTTGGGTGCATTAGGGATTGGAGGCTGGGGCCCTCCAAAAAAACTAGTGAGCTGTTCATTCAGCTTTTGGCATGAGCAGGGAGCGCAGGAAACTTTTGGGAGCCTCTTCCTAACTGTGGATGCAGCAGAATCAAGGGATAGAACATAGATGGTAGAGAGACCCTATGAACACTTTGGTATAAAGTTGTGATCATAACCCAAAGCTGGTACATATGCTGCTAGGGCTATCCCTGCCTTACCTGCTCACCTACCTGGGGTATCTACCTTTTCGATGGTCTTAGATGCCTGACTTTCAAAAAGGCTGTGGCTGAAAGGGCAGAGGGGTAATGATAAATTGGCTTTGTGTTGTGTTTCCACCTGGCAGGGGTATTTTACAACTCCTCCGGCTCAGTACAGTGTTATGACATATACCAACTGTACCGGCCCTGTGCTGATCCCACAGGCTGTGGCACTGGCATGGATGCTGAGGCCTGGGACTATCAGGTAAGGTGTTAGAGACACCAGCAAGCTTCAACAGCTGCCCTGTTTATTCCCCACCACCACCCTCCCCACCCCCCACCTCTACCTGCAATGGCAGTTCTTGTACCTCTTTCAGGTTTGTACAGAGATCAACTTAACGTTCCACAGCAACAACGTGACTGACATGTTCCCCGAGATGCCCTTCACAGAAGCCATGAGAGAGCAGTACTGCGAGAGCAAATGGAGCGTGAAGCCAAGAGCACAGTGGCTGCAGACAAACTTCTGGGGAGGGGGTGTGTTGTGTTGGTTGCTTATCACTTTGCTCATGTAATTTGCTCCCTGCATTCCTTTTGCCTGGCTGAGCCCTGCAGGGACAGGCACAGCTAACTAACAAGTGCCAGCAGAAAAAAACAACCACCAGGCCCAGCATAAGGGCTTGAGCAGACTTCTGTCTCTCTGAGATGGAAGTGGGAAGTTCTGTTCTCTTGAGTTTTCTGTTACTGTTTTTATTTGTTGTAGAAGCCAAACACCTGTGGGTAAATGGGCAGAAAGGAAGCCTCACAAATGTTATCTTTGAATTTCAGACTTGAAAAGTGCAAGCAACATCATTTTTTCAAATGGAGACTTGGACCCATGGGCTGGAGGTGGGGTAAGCAGGTGAACTCCCGTCCACCAAGCACAGACAGCAGCCTTCCCAAGTGATGCACTGCCCACCTCTCCCTCTCCAGCACTGGCAATTCAACTTCAGCCTATCTGAATTTCTGCAAGTGGCTGTTTTATGCATTCAGGAGTCCCCAGATGTTAATGAGAGACACGTTTGAGTAATGAGTTGCCAAACAGGCAGAAACATTGCAGCAGTAGTGGTGGCTTCCTGAGTATAGCAGGCACGGCAGGAATCCAGCACCTTCTGGGTCTATCCCACCCCTGGAAGTGTTCAAGGCCAGGCTGCAACGGGTTTTGGGCAGCCTGGGCTGGTGGGAGGTGTCCCTGGGGCATAGAACTGTATGGGCTTTAAGGTCTCTTTCAACCCAAACCATTCTATGACTCTATGAACCTTAACCTGTCACAATTCTATTTCAGGACAGTCTCAGCACTGAGCGCACCTTGAATTTTCCTTTCTCGGCATGTTTTGTTAGATCAGGCAGTTGCTGTAATCATCAATCTAAACCTGGGAACATTTCAGTTTAGAATCAACAAAACTTCAGAGTGGTGATAGAACTCTACTTTAGAAAGACCCAAAACAGGATTTTGAGTTAGTTGAGCTCTTCATTATATATAATGCAGGTGGTTCCTTGTTTATGCTGGCTTGGCAGTCCCAGCTACAAAAGGAACAGGGTCCTTAGGGTGGATGAAGCTTGTATTTCAAACTGCCTATTCTAGATTAGGCTGAGTTTTCATATTAGGGGAAGCCTCCAATTCACCTGAGTCAGAAGGTTTGACTCAAGAGGAGTTAGTCATGCACACAGTACCATCTATACCAACAATCTCTTCCCATGCATTTCATCACTCCTGCCCACATCAGCTTTCAGAACTGATGTCCAGTTCTGCATGGTTACTTGGTGACAGTTTGTTCCTTTCATTCCAGATAAATAGCAGCCTAAGTCCTTCACTAATTGTAGTAACCATTAAAGGAGGTGCTCATCACCTGGATCTCCGGTAAGTATGTAGTAACTGACAGGTTACTTCCCTTTGGATGGCAAGATCCTACTGCCATGTGTGTTTGGTCTTAGCTAGCCACAGTCCACAGAACAAGGAGATATTTTATTTAAATAGAATTGGATATCAGACTGTTAAGGCATAATTTTGCAGTCATTTTCTAACCTAATACAAATGCTCTTATAGCCTTCATGGAAGACAGGTTATGCAGGACTCATCCCTAAACTCATGTACTTTCTTGGAACATGTTCTCCTTGCGCTGGAATTGCCATGAGTGTCTGATGGCCTGTGGCAATCAGTCACATGAAGTAGTCCAGTGTCTCCTGGCATTAGCCATCAGCCCTCAGTCCTCCAGCAGAGAGGGCAGCAGCCACTGACGCAAGGGAGAGCTCTGTGTTTGTCTTGCCTCCCCCGAGCTTGTTGGGTGTTAACTTGTTTTCTGGGGTTTAAATATGAAGTACAAACCATGAGACTAAAGAGATGATCTCTGTCCATTAGTTCCATGGCTGTGCTTTCCCTATGCAAGAGACAAAGATATGGCTTAGCCAAAATGTATCAGTGCTCTCCCCTAACTAGCTCATACTGCTCTGCTTTCTCTAGAGGACACAATCCAGCTGACCCCCCATCTGTCATAGACGCACGCAAGTTAGAAACAAGCATCATCAGTGACTGGGTGAAATCTGCAACGATGAAAAGAGGATGGGAGAAGCACTCTGGAGCTTCAGCAAGCGGGTACCTGTGATAAGAGACACAGGGCCCGCATGGAGGTGGTAAGGCTGCCACTACTTGCAACCAGGCTGCAAAAAGACCAGAGCCTGCTGACCTGTTCTTTTTGAGAAGGTAATTATCTCCTCCACCATGCTGATGAAAATTCACCTTCCTGAAGTGTCCCACCTGCACCTAATCAAGAATCAAAAGAAAAACAAAAGGATAAATCACTGACTGAAGCCAAAACCATGTTCTGAGAGTTTCATGTTCACTTACTAATGAGAAGTTATTGTAAATGATGGAAAGAATAAAAGCTTGCCTCAAGGCCCAGGAGTCATCACTGTCCTGAACAGTATGTTGAGTAGGATGAAGCTAAATTATAAGAGAACATAAAAATTGGATGATGAGAGGAAAAGCAGAGGTATGTTTGGTCATTACATAGTATCATAGAATGATTTAGGGTGGAAAAGACCTCTATCCTTAAGTCCAACCTATAACCTAGTACTAGTCCACTGCTAAACCACGCTACTAAGCGCTATATCTACACGTTTCTTAAATACCTCCAGGGATGGTGACTCAAGTGTCTTCTCTGGGCAACCTGTTCCAATGCCACACAATCCTTTCAGTGAAGAAATTTTTCCTAATATCCAACGTAAACCTCCCCTGGTGCAACTTGAGGCTATTTCCTCTTGTCCTATCGCTTGTTGCTTCGGAGAAGAGACCAACGCCACCACCTCCACTGAGGTAGCTGTAGAGAGTGCTAAGGTCTCCCTTGAGCCTCCTTTTCTCCAGGTTAAACAACCCCAGCTCCCTCAACTGCTTCTCTTAAGACTTTTCTTTAGACCCTTCACCAGCTTCGTTGCCTTTCTTTGGACACGCTCCAGCACCTCAATGTCCTTCTTTTAGTGAGGGGCCCAAAACTGAACAGTATTCAAGGTGTGGCCTCACCAGAGCCAAGCACAGAGGGACAATCACTTCCCTAGTCCTGCTGGCCACACTACTCCTGATACAAGCCAGGATGCTGTTGGACTTCTTGGCCACATGAGCTCATATTTAACTGGCTATCGGCCAATACCCCCAGGTCCCTTTTCTCCAGGCAGCTTTCCAGACACTCTTCCCCCGGCCTGTGGCATTGCATGGGGTTGTTGTACCCCCCAGTGCAGGACCCGACACTTGGCCTAGTTGACCTTCATACAGATGGCCTTGGCCCATCGGTCCAGCCTATCCAGATCCCTCTGCAGAACCTTCCTACCCTCAAGCAGCTCAACACTCACGGCCCAATTTGGTGTCAACTGCAAACTTCCTGAGGGTGAACTCAAACCCCTCGTCCAGATCATTGATAAAGATACTGAAGAGAACTGGCTTCAATACGGAGCCATGGGAGACACCACTTGTGACCAGACTCCAACTGGCTTTAACTCCATTCACCCCACCTCTTTGGGCCCAGCCACACAGCCAATTTTTAACCCAATGAAGCATACATCTGTCCAGCAAGATTCTCCAAGGGAAGCTTGCTGCCTTTGATAAACTTATGCTGACTGGGACTGATCACCTGGTTCTCCTGTAAATGCTGTGTGATGACACTCAACCTGCTCCATGAGGTTCCCCAGGTCAGACCGACAGGCCTATAGGCTGGAAGAAGGATCTGGGAAACTTTCTGGTAGATGGGTGTCACATATGCTAGCTGACAGTTGACTGAGACCTGATAGCCAGGACTGCTGACACATAATGGAAAGGGGTTTGACAAGTACTCTCAGTTACCCCCAGATGGACCCCATCTGGCCCCATACACTTGTGCACATCTAAGTGGTGTAGCAGGCCCTTTCCTTGTGGATTAGAAGGGCCTAGGAGCAGAAGAAAGCTCTCATCTATCAGCTCAGGGGGCTGAGTACCCAGAGAACAAGTGGTCTTGCTGCTAAAGACCAAGGCAAAGAAGGCAGGAAGGACTTCAGTCTTTTCCCCATTTATTGTCACTGTTTCCCTCCACAACCAAGAAATTATTGAGATTCTCCTTAGTCCTCCTTTTCTTGTTTATGTATTTATAATTTTTTTTTTTTTCCTCTTTAACAGCAATAGCCAGTTTGACCTCAAATTAGGCTTTGGCCCTTCTAATTTTGTCCCTACGCAGCCTCATGACATCTTTGTATCATACATGCACAGGTTCACAATTGATTCCACAATTCCACAATTGATCAGCTATACAAATAGACTTGGTCAGCCTCATGCAGTGCTGTGGGTGTTTTTTGTTTATTTGTTTCTTTTGTACTGCTGTTACTCAGGAGCTGAGTACTAGTGACCAGGAAATGCACTTACACTTGAGACAGCTTCAGGTCTTTTTAAAATAAATTACAAGTTTATTAAAGTGTATGACAATTTCATGGCTTGGTAGTATAAGCAAAGAAGATAAAAAAGGATAGTTTTGATCTTTCAAGGTAAACTCATCTTTGCACATTAACAAGTAGATTCTCACCTACTAGAATTACTATATACCAATAAATATCAGCATAATTGCAAAAATATTACATCTTGGTTATCAGTTGGATGCCTCAGTTGATGAGTTAGTAAAGAAGTCTCACAGGACACCAAAGGCTTGCATTACTTACACAAAGTCATGGCATTGCTTCAACTTACATTACATTGCTCAAACACAAGAATTTAAGTATTTGTACTGCCAGGTCCTCCCTGCCATCACAGTACATTGGTTCCCAGAGCTACAATATCAATCACTGATGTTACTTCACAATATTCAGGTGCTGATAAAAGGATTTGGTTTTGTTTGCATATGACTAACTTACCTCTTTCCTGTTCTTAAGCTCAGAAGGCCAAAGCTTCTGCCCCATGCCCCCTGTTGAGTAATGCAGGGAAGAACAGGAACAGATGCAAGTCCATTTATCAAATTGTTCAGATATTAACAAATGAAGAACACCCTTAGGAAGACACAATTAGTCAAACTCCAGGCCCCAAATAAAGAGGCTTTAAGACTACTAATGGAACTATATCCTCAGTAATACTTTTTTTTCCCCTTCCCATTTGTGCTGTAGGAAAACCTGCATCCCTCTGCTAAGAGCTGCCAGCATCCCTTTTGCTCATTACTAGTCGTGCTTCAGATTTTTTTTCCTGAAACTATGGGTCACACAAATCTGCCTTAGTGAGCTACAACCTGGTATTCATCTTCCATGCACAGAGACACCCCCCACCCATCCCCCAACTTTTCTGAACTGAGATTTGCTGTACCCTAGCAATTATTCATTAGTAGCACCACATAAAAAGGCATACAGTGGTGGATGTCTGTACAAAGAGAGAGGATTGCATCTTGCTTCTGTTACCTAACAGCATCTTTAGCTCCCAGCAAGCAGGCACCCTAAACCAAACCAGCAGTACATTAAAGCAAACAAGTTCAGTGTACACCTTTTGGAAAGTAATCTGCAATTTACAACCTTTGGACACCAGCTTTTTTGGTGCCTTTGAGCGATCAGCTGCCCAAGGCATCCTGTGAGCTTCCAGAGGGATACAAATTCTTTAATCCTCTTACAATGAACTATGGCTGATCCCTTATTTTCCTGTTGCAGACAGTACCTGCCCCAGAGGAAACCACATAGCGTGAGGGACACGCATCAAGTGTTTGATTTATACGGATGGATGAATACTAAAATCTGAAGTACTACAGCAAAGGAATAAACTAGATATACAGGGGCTTCCATGCAGATTATAGATGAGCAGTACTAAAAATAATTATAAAAATATGTTTCAAACTGTGGTTGAAGACCGAAGGTAGTACCACAAACATATATAACATTTTGAAACCTTGGGCAAGGAAGGATGGGATCTAAGCAGAAAAACCTGTCTATCTGGTGCTCTGTGAACTGACGGGGAAAACCCAACAGCAGGAGTCACCACTCATACGCATTGTGGGATGGGTGCTTGTGGCTGACTTTCTGGGAACACAAAAGGAAAATGGAGTGCAAGCAGACAGTACGTGACCTGCAACACTGTCAATAAATGCTGCTTTAAGACCTGTATCAGTGATGTCACTGAGAAAAGGCTTATTTTATTTTATCACAACATAACAGCATAAGGAATGTACGACCAAGTTGGGAACATTGCACAAGGCAGTAAGAACAGTGTCTCTGGCCACAAGCCTTTAAGTCAGAGTTTGGGAAATGATCATGCAAATGAGCAGGTTTTCTGGGAAGCTGGCAGGCACAAAACATGAATATCCAAAGGTTTCTATTCAAAGGTTTTTAGTGGAAGCAGAAGCCTCCAGACTTTGACATTAAGTTCCAGCGATACTTGCAGACAAACAACCTAACAAAAACACACACAAAAAATATTTTCCAATCTGAAGTTGGGGGAAAAAAAAGTCTTAGAGCAGGAGAACTCACCAAACTGTTTACGTGTTAGTTGCAAAAAGCTGTCCTATCTGCATTCCTTATCACTGCACTACCACAGAGATATAGAATAGGAAAGCGAGCTGATTCTTTGTCTAGTATTTGGAGGATTAAATACAGCTGTATTTGAGCTTGACATTTAATGCTGAAAATCTTAAATGTTCAACGTGGAAGGGCCCCTGTAAGCTTATACCATGGACCTTGCAAAACTCTCAGTTTCCCAGTCTGGTAGCAGAATTCAGTTCTCAAAAAGGTTGAACAAAGATGCTAAACGTGCTCCCCATCCACCTATTGAATTTTCTTTGAGCAAACAGATTAAATCCCAGAGTGGGAGGTTTCCAACCCCTACATTTGTGCAGTACTCTGTGGGTGTGACCATACCCATTTGTTTCTCAGTGAAAGCATAAGTGAACAGTATAGCTGGGTACAACTGTTGTTTTGTTTGTTTTTGTTTTTGTTTTTTTGGCGCTTTAGTTAAATTAGACAAGGCACTCAAGCTCTTGGAGAGAAACCAAGGCAGCTCTTTGTGCAAAAGGACAAAATCACTGGCTTGAAGAGATGATGTTTCCACAACACTGACTTAAGCGTCAGAAGCACACTAGGATGCTGAAACACCAGAATGAATTACAGACCCCAGACTTAAGGCTGTGGTTCAAAGAACCACAAGAGTACACCCCCACATGCCCCTGGAAAAAGAACAGAAGTGCACGATTTCTGTTGGCTTTGGGAGGGCAGGAAGGGAAAATATATAGTAGAAGTGAGATGGACAAACTTCATAGTCTGATCTGACACAACATATTATACTAAGTAAAAATAATTAAGCAATTGAAATGACTTTTGCGAAAGAATAGGAAGAAGCAGATGAGCTTTTGTCATATTATTCAGGTTTGTGCCATTCCACATGTGATAAAGGAGTCAAACAAGCATTTGCTTTCTATACTAAACACAGCTGAGCACTCTTAACTTCAGATTTGAAGGATGAGTACGGTAAAATCACACTTCACAAAATCAATTCATTTTCCAAGGAAGAATTAGGTATAGAAGAAATCAGTTGGACCAACAAGCTCAGCTAGAAGACAAAAAATGTGTACGCGGAAGTGTGTGTGTTTCTTCTCTCCTTCCTTTTGCTCATTCTGCAATGGATTAGTATTACATGTTAAACATGACACAAAAGGAAATTTTAACACAGACTCCCACAGTCTCATTCGTAGAGTCAACTACATTAAGATCAGTGTAAGACTTCAACAACAGATTTTTGGTGAACACCTAGATCTATTCCACATCTTCAGACTTCTCTTCATTCCCTCAACAGGGCTTGTTCTATAGACGAAACACCAAAGTCTGGAATTTTTATGATCCATGGCAAAATCAGCAATTACGGGATCAATACTAGCTGCAATTGAAGGCACGAGGCCCAAGCAACTCAAGTTAGAACAAGAGGTTGTGTACTCACACTGAATTAATCTTTTTTTTTTTTTTTCCTTTTATCTCATTTTAATCCTCCATTTTTTTTTAGCCAAAGCTGAGCTCCAAAGTAACACAAACCTGCTTCACAAACTAAAAAACTGAAGATGTTTCCTCCTCCATTTCAACAGCAGTTTCCTTCTTCTCTGTTACATCAAAGAAAATCCAGTATCAAATAGGTTCTGCAGGCTAAGGGTACTGGATTACATTGCACGCATGAGAAACTTACTTCCAAGGTTACTGCTGGCATTTGAACTGGAGGAACATTGTAATTCCGCACAAAATTGTCCTGTCTAGAAAAATCATAGGGTCTTTTTGATGACAGAAAAAAGGTGCAATTTATAAAATTCCTTCATCTCCGTTAAGTCATCATTAGTAAATGGAATGATAAATATTCTTTAAAGAACTTCAGTAGTGGTCCATATAGTAAGTTCAAACTCAAGTAAACAGAATTAATCAGCATAAAACAAATAAAGATATATCTTATTTTAAAAGTCAATGGTTACAAATGCTATAAAATGCACATATGCCTAAGCCACTGGAAAATTAACCATTACAATCAGATTTAGACTAGTTCTGTTTTGCAACCCTAGATTTATAGGATACTGTACCTCACTTCCACTACCATACACCTGCATACTTCCCACTGCTCCCATTAACTAATTAAAAAGGGGAAAAGACATTTTGGTGAGAACAACCTCTTTAAAATTACAAACAAATTTCTGTGATCTGTGAATACGGAACTGTCCAAGTAGATAAACTACAAAGGCAGAAAACTACAGAAAGCTGATTTCCGAGTTCATGGTTTAAAACCTATTTGCACATATAAAAACAAAAGGTCCCAAGGCTCCCATAAGATTCTATACAAAGCAAACCAGAGTCTGCTTTCTTTTCAAATAACTGAAAAATCTTCAGTAATTCTGTTGCAACCACGAATTCTCATAATACTTCTAGACTGTCTGCTTTTAATACTTCTGATGAAAACACATCTACCAAGGAACCCCTAACAACAACCAAAAAATTGACAACTTCTCTACAGTCTAAACAATGATGAATAACCTGAATTTTGCTGTATAGTTGTAAGCATGTTGAGTCAACAAACACCTTACAATGCAAGATGTGGACAGGAAGGGGTGGAAGGAGGTTGACTTGGAATTATATCTAATGTGCTCACAAGCTTTCCCAGTGCCCAACCTCAAAAAGCAGCTTTCAGTCAGAATACCTGAGGTCTAACTGATACAATTAATATATATAATGCATGTGTAGTTTCACTTGTTTCACATTGTCTCCTGCATTCCTGCAGATAAGTTTAAAAAAACTGCAAAACGTCTACAAAATTATATACCACTTTGAGCCAACTCAGCAGCAAATTCTTTTCCGTCATTCATTTCAGCCACAGCTTGAACAGATTGTTCAAAGTGCTCTATAAAACTAAGATACTGTACAACAGTTGCTCTGCTGCCACTTCCTTCTAACGTGATGCAGCATAGCTTGGTAGTTTGGAATGAGATCAAGAGTATCAGTAACAATACTGACAGCTTTAACTTCTACCTGGGAAATTATGGTTCATCGTTTATTCCACTTAACATCTGAAACACCATATGCTTTTCTGAAGAATAGAACCATAACTAAGTGTTTCAGTATGTCCAGAATAAACCTGAAGGCTTATTCCTTCTCTCCAGAGACATCCCTGTGCTTTAAGACATCTTGCTGCATTCCTGATATTTAATTAGCATTTATTAAGACTGACATAAGTGAGTTCTGGTTCGCCAGAGCCCTGTGAATGTCATGGTTCACACTATGAGTATTCTCTAAACCTCGTGATCTGTACCAGGAAAAGCAGCTTAATATTGCACAGATTGTCCATCACAGAACCAAAGCACAGGGATTAGACATAAGACTGACATGACTTCTCCAAACCAGAGATGCTTTCTCAAAGGTTTTGTTTAAGCCTAAAAAAGGTGCAATATAGCATCTCTCCTCAAACCCTGAAAATTAAAGTGACTTGAAGATAAAAACACCACTGGAATGTCTACTGACACCCTGTCTATGCTGGCACCCAGATTGGGAGTGGATGAGCTTCTGTGTTAAATACAAATTTGTCAAGGTTGATTAAGTCTATGTCATCTGAAAACAGCAGAAACATGTACTTGAGTGTTTCCCCAAGAAAGAAGCTCTCCATCTTATCTCGTGGCTCTGGATTACTGGGATTCTGAACGTTGTTAATGGAAGTATAACCACCTGTAGGAACCTGTGTGAAAAGAGGAAAAAAAAGCAGAAACTTTGTATATTTCTATAACCTAAAATGTTTTATTTTAACCTCAACATGCAGCTCCTCCTGAAGAAAAGTGCTAAGAAAATCTATTAGTACTTGCTTTTCATTTGCACATAAAAATTCAGTTATGAAAAAAATCTGTGCAATTCAAAACAAACCACCAAACAAACTGCTACAATAAAATGAAGCAAAATGTCCATTTATGCTTAATTTAAAGAAGTATCACAAAGAACATACCAGTGAAGTTTCTGGACAAATGTATAGGAATTAAATAATGTAATGTCTGCATTACAGTTGGTCAGAGTACCATACCTATCCTGTTAAGAACAGACCATTAATATTTAATGACCATTGGCTTCTAGACCACATTTACAGCATATCAAAGCAGTATCTCCATGAGCACTGATGTCAGAATAAATAAAAAAAGCCCTTTACTAGAGCATTACTGCACTTCCACTGCAATTTTTGTCTGGCCACTTTAATTAAAGTATTGTTTCAATCCAGCCAGGTTCTTCTCAGCTCTGAATTCTAAAGATCACAGTACAGATCCTAATAGCTTCCAAGACAGCATACAAGTACTTTGGTAGTGTGCATAGACCTTCTTCATTTTACTTTTAATCAATGTAATATATAAGTAATCTTACTGAATATACTAAGTATTTTTCCATACTTAGTATATTCAGTAAGATTACTTAAATATTATTTGGTGCATTTCAGACTGTAAGGCACTGCATCAACAGACATTTTATTGTGTTCTTATGAGTATCCTCACAGTTATTTGATGGCTTTTGAGAAACAAAGTTTCAGAAGTTCTTGTCAGAGGGAGAGTGAATATAGTCCTGAAAGAATCAGGTCATTATCAGCTGACCTTACCCGGGTGTATTTATTGAAGTTTTGCAAGATTTCCCAGCCCCAGTCTTGGTATTTCTTATCTCTGGTGAATCTGTACATATAAAAAAGGCTTTCCACAGTTTCTGGTCGCAGTAAGTTATGCCTGTCTGCAGGCTGCAAGAGAAAAATAAAAAAGCAAATAATTCAGACTAATACACATGCAGAGAGAAAAGTAGCAATTCCCATTTCCACATACCCTAAAGAGGTTACTATGGATAATTCAGCTTCTATAATAAATACATTGCAGGGTTAATTAAAACCAAGGGCTAGGATACACCTGTAAAGCAATGCAGCCACAGAACAAGCTGCTTCACAAGAACAGCGTACATCACCCATGTCCAGGTGGGAGCTTTAGCAGCATACTAGAGATACAGAAGTGACATCAAAGTACTGTTGAGGCCAGCTAACTGTTCACCTTGATTTCCACATCTTTGTGGCCCTTTTGTGCATGAAGATTGAAGTGCACAATCTCTGGACTCAGGCCCGTCTCTACTTGCTCATACATCTGGTAACATGTTTCTATCAGGGCTTCCGCCAGTTTCATATGATCAGCAGTCAATCCATTGTGAGCTCCCAGTGCCAAAGTACCAGGCAAAAAACAAACCAAGTGATCCTGTAAGACAAGACAACTGTTACTAGGAAAAAAGTTACGAAAATCAAGTGAAGCAAGATTAATATTACACATAGAGACACATTTGCGTTCAAACTGTTTGTGTTTTGTTTTCTTGACATTTCAGGTACAAAGTACTTGAAGGTAAAGTTAAACTATCTAGTGTAATGCAACACAAAACAGGAAGCATTATTACAGTAAAAGCACAGATTTGAAAAAGGTATCAGACCATGTGTTTTTATGTCAGGTATCTGAAAGAAGGGTGGCAGGTCTGGGCAAATTAGGGGGAAGGGGGTGTTCTGTTTTACAAGAACTGTACATTTAACACCAACTGGGGAGCAGGGGGTTGATCATCTGAAGGTTTCTCAATAGAGACAACTAAATAAGGGACAAATTGATCATCTGAGCTTAAATTTAAACTTACAATAGAACACAAGCACTGCTATAAAGTTTGTTAGAAAAATACTTTGAGCATTTAAAAGAGATCCTAGTGGATTTTCAAGGCTTAGTATCTTCACAAAAATAACTGCTAATAAACTATGATATCCATCAAAACAGCAAGTTAAAGGAAAATGATATTGCCTAAAAACACCATTATATAAAATATTTACATAATACTTTAATAATTATTTAAGTAATTATGTTTTAAATTATATTTTTAAGGAATAGTATTTAAAATAAGCATGTAACATAAGAAATGAACTTCCCAAGTGCCAGTATTTTAAAATAAAACCTGAGGCAGGACCAAAGAGAAAGATGATTCAGCCACAGAAAACAAAGCTTAGGGGAAGGGGGATAGGACAGCTGAAGCAGATTTTCATGACTCTGAAATAATCACCTTAGCACTGCTGTAAGACAAACAACTTCACAGAGACAAAACCACTGTAGTTACATCTACTGTTACAACTGGAAAACACTGACAAGATTTCATATATATTTCTGCCTGAAAGCTTGCCCCTTTCTGGCAACTTTATTTGGAGTAATAAAAAGCTTTTACCCCTCATTTCTATAGAGCATCAGAGATGTAAGAGTACCATTCTTCTTCAGGCACCTGAGGATGACTTGTGCGCTTTTGTATTGCTTTCCCAACACGCAACATCAGCAGTGAAAGAACTACAGGGACTTTTCTGTCATGTTCCAGAAGTGTCTCACATGTCCAGAGAACATGTCTTGGCTCAGTCACCGATCACTGACACAGTGATCACAGGTCAGATTTTCTCTGACAAGCTGCAGGCAACTCATGAGACGCACAACAGCTATCAAGGCAGGGGTTTTTTGTTGGTTTTGTTTTTTTTGTTGTTGTTGTTGGTGGTTTGTTCATTTTGTGGGGGTAGGCAGAGGGGAAAGAGAACACAGCAGGCTTGCATTTGCCTGTACATATGTGGATATTTTTTGGTGGTACTTGTTTTGCTGTTGTTTTCTTTAATAGTCGGTTTAACGCAGGTGTATTCTTACCATCTTGGCACTGAAATGGCCATGAGCAAGCTCTCCTACAAAGGTAAGCTTCTTGGGTTGTGATCTCTGAATAAGATGCTTTTTCACACCTTCTATGGCTCTCATATAGTCTTCCAACAGTCTGTGAATTAAAACCATTCCAAGTTGGCTCACATACACACATAACAGGTTAACCACGTCTGACATTGAACATTTATTAGTTACTGCTACCATGTAACCATACAGGTTTGCTTTTCAAGTAACCCCTAAGTTTAAAGTATTAAGGTAAAGATATCACCAGCTCTGTTTCCAGACAACCACCAGATTTCATTTCAGGAATCCTTAAGAGTACAGTAATTCATACCACAGTTAATCCAGGACATCTCTAGCTCAACCCCCTCCTCTAAATTAGATTCAATTATATCAGGTTGCTTGGGGACTTTCTTTATGAAACTTCTTCACGCTATTTAATTGCTTTTCTCACATAAAAGTACTCAAAACAAGGGAAATTCCATTTTGAGGCTCACAAAATGCTATCATTCATAGTCCTAAAGACAATAGTTCTCAGTTTACAATAAGGTATGGCTTGGAAAAAGCCATCACGCAAACTTTCGTTGTAGATCTGCTCCAAAATGCCTCACTGGGGCATATTGTCTCTCTGTGTGGATTAAACCCCTTGACATGAACAAGTCCAACATAATTGGCTTGCAAGGACAAAAACTGGTTAGATTTTTCTTTTTTGTCTTGTTTGGGAGCAAATCCTTTTCAACATCTCTAATTGCTCTACTCCTTATAAACATTATCTTCACTTATCCAGGGCAGGTAGGAGAAACATGAGACATAAAGCAACACTTATGCAAATACCAAGCTTCAGTATTTCCTTCTTTCTATGAGGTTACACCATGAAGACTAAATCTGCCACCTCAACCAACCATTTAACAGGATTTGTCTTTCAATAAGAAACCCAGAGAAAGCTTGTACTGCTGCTGAAATGAAGTATCACCATTATTTCAGAAGTTAGCCTATTTATGCTCCATATTTAGCACAAAGACTTTTACCTGTTCTCCAGTCTCTAGTGCTCCTCTCATCTGATGTGTCAACAAAGAAAAATTTTCTGAGGAGTAGAAGTTTTTAGATTAAGCCTAATTCTCATGCTGTTTTTACATCAATTTACCATAGGTCCTCTTGGCTCGCTTTTTTAAAAAAAGAGGTATTTTTAGCTGAGTGTTGCACATACAGATTATTTTTCTTTAGGCAGTCATCTACAGCAGAAAGTTTTTACAGCTTGCATCACTTTCACACCAATACGAGAAGTGGAAAGAACTTACTCATTTTCTTTTTTCCCACCCTGAATCCATTGCTTGAGCAAATACTCATAGTAGCTGTCAGCTCTGGCTCCCAGAGTATAGACACCCAAGTGAGTGAACTGCCCGCTATTGGTGTTTATGAACATAGGCACCAGTCCATCATTCTTCCCTGAGAGTGTGTGAACATGTTTCATCACCTCATCTACAGCTTTCTAGAAGAAAGAAATTAAAAAACAAGTTACACATAAAGACTATAGCTAGTAGCTTCAGGCTGAAAACATCTTTATTCTTCTTCAAACTAGTATTGGGGATATCAAATTCCATTCATGCAATATATTCAATACAGGATTTCAAACTTAATGATTTTCATAACCTCCTGTTATGGGTAAATATGATTACCTTGCAATAATTGTAACTATCTCCTTCCCAAATACAAAGCTATATTCAGCCATATTATCAAGTGCTGTAACCCCATTGAAAAACCAGTACTGCAAAAAACAGTACTGGGGCATGACACTACAATCTGACTTAGTTATATCTGCACAGTAGAAGTCCAGCTAAAATAACATGAACCCGCTATAGCTAAAAATTATTTAACACAACAGAATTATATTACCAAATAAAAAGAAGAGTGGAAATTATTATTTTATCTGGAATTACTTTTGTTGCAACTAACTTTTTTTATATACTGTGACTCAGAATCTAAGAATTCTCATTCCTTGGAGGGCAACAACAGGGTTTTGTTCTTTGCATTTACATAATGGCATCAAGAAACCACATACAGAATTCTAAATATTAAGCAAGGCACAGCTTCACAGACCTTGTTTAGCTTAGTATTTTTTTTTAAACCTAATAATGTCATGTTAAACAAAAACATGAATACTAAAAACTGTGGGTTTTTGTTTGTTTGTTTGCTTAGTTTTGCTTTATAAAAATGAAAGCTGTTCCTCATGGAGAAAAATAATTGTCTCCACTACTACCTTCTGATATTTAAGAAAATAATTTGAATGATTTATTTTTCTTATTCTTCCTTCATCTAGAGTTTCAAAACTCATTTAACATCACTGAGAGACTACAGAGTCAGAATCAGTGGTGGTGTCATAAATAGGCAGAAAAAAGGAACAACATCAACACGTTCTTCAATACCTGGAATTTCTCATCTCCAGTAAGACGAGAGAGCTCCCTAAACTCCAGCTGAATACTGGTCACCTCTGCCACAGTGCTGTCAGATGTCCAGCGAGGTGGATGTGCAGTGCCCCGGCCAATGTTGACATCAGAATAGGGTATCTTGGAGGGGGTCTTGAATGCTGGCATAAGCCTATTCCCAATGTCTTTCTAAAGAAAACCCAAGAGCACAGGACACATACACGCAAAAATATATACACACACCCAACCCTTTATATTTTCTTTCAGTAACCAGACAGAGAACAGTACCTTAGTTTTAGATTTTGAAAGAAAGCAAAGAATTAAAAATGGTCATGGATTTACTTCTAACAGCTACAGAGTTTCTACCTTGTTCCTAGTACTGTATGCCTCATTTGAGTCTGCAGTCCCTATACAAAGTGACTTAATCCTGAAGTAAATGACTGAGATGCTAATTTAAGGAGGTGGTTGATGCTTTTAAGATGCCTATACAGAAAAGGCAACAAAATACAACTATTACTCTTTTCCAGTCATTTACCTTTTTTTTTTTCATAAACTTTCTTATTATGGTCAGCTCTTCATTATCAGAGGAACAGGCACATCTATAAGTATACCTGATAAAACACATTAGGGCTCTCAGGTGATCGAGGGTGCAGGCTCAAAAGAGTAATAGTAAATCCCTCTCCCATCATTTTAAACATGAAATGGTTGCAAAACAGCAACATTCAGCTTTGTGATGAATCTTCCCTCAACTTTGTCCAATACGAGGTATACAGTCCAGTTTCATTACTAAGATTCTAATCACTCACAGCTTTTTCCAGGAAGAGGCGATCTCCAGAAAGGTGGTAGGTGCTCAGCAAGCCACCAAGAATACGAATTGTGCTCTCAAAGAGATTCACATCCACATTTTTATCAAAGACTAAGTTGTTTGCTACCCATATTCTTGCTTCTTCAAACTCTGAAAGATAAAAAATGTAGTTCACTTATAGATTTCTGGCGTATTCCAAAAACTAGAGAAATCAGCATACCATATATACATGACAATTACTTATGTATTTGTCTACCAAGATCACAATTTTTGGTTGAAATCTGTAGCCAAGAGAACACAACATGCAAAGTTTGATTACCATCAGCTTAGAGGTTATTCAGCATGCACCACAGACGTATACAAAGAGAAATACTCAACAAAAATAAATAAAAAGAACTGGAACAATTCTTTATTAATATAGTCTAGAAATTGAGATCTTTCAAGACCATCCACTGATTTGTCAGACAATTAGTTACACTTCCAACAAGAGCTGTTTGAAATTTTTAATTAAATCTTTTTAAACCAAAGCTGAGATCTATCAAGATAACCAATAACATTTTCAATCAAAGCCATTAATGCCTCCAGTCTAGCAGTATCCTGGGGAGCCTGCCTCCTAGTTCAGCACTTAACTCACAAAATCCACACACAAAGACATGCTATTGAAAACTGTCTGCAATTTTTTTTCCCCAGAAACAGAAGTGGTTGTTTTGACACTACTAATTCAAAAAGAAATTAAAAAATAAAAAGAGATTTGGAATTTGACAGTATTTCAGGAGTACCACCTGATGACTACTTTTGCACAGGGTTTATCTCCATGGTCCATGTGAGTTAGCCTACACCTCTACCAATGAAGACTAAGCTATCTTAAGCTATCTCACACCCTTCAGAAACTCCTGCATTTTAACAGTCACAGAAGAATAACAATTTCCCCGGAAATGAAAGGTATTCCATATGAGAATTAAGCAGAAGGATGCAAAAAAGGTGCAAATGACACCTGTTTAAGAATAAAATCTGTGATGACCTGAAATGAACAAAGGATTTCAACTACAGCAGCCAAGAAAGCTTGTGCAGCTTTTTCATTTTTTTTTTCTTTTTTTTTTTCTTTTTTTTTTTTTTTATTTAATTCTTGCATGTCTTGTATTTGGGGGAAATACTCTTCTCAGTCTACTTGAGAAGAACCACAGAAAAATCTGTGCTGTCTGTTGTTACCATTATCTAGCAGTAAAATAAAAAAATTAAGGTACTCTTTTTCACAGAAGCATTAACATTTATCTGCTTATAAGAAAAATCAGCAACCTCAAAAATAATTTTCATTTAAACTTGCAGTAGGTTTACGTGGCAAGGTTTTGGTAGCAGGGAGCCATAGGGGTGGCTTCTGAGAGAAAGATCTAGAAGTTGCCCCATGTTTGGTAAGGGCCCCA
>CM021781.1:131879-252683 GCA_011076525.1 Nettapus auritus
GAAACTTATAAATGCTATTTTGGAAGGCATAGAATTCATCTGTAAAGATTTTCTTCTAGGCTTAAATGAATGGCAAAAAGAAATCTCAAGCAAACTGAAATATCTTGTTTGGGGATTGCATTTTTGTTTTTTGAGGATTTACTTTAGGAAGAGGAGCTCAAGTTTTCGATGCCCCATCCCTGGAAGTGCTCAAGGACAGGTTGGATGGGACCATGGGCAGCCTGCTGTAGTGGGTGGTATTCCTGCTCATGGCAGGAGGGGTGGAACTAGATGGTCTTTAAGTTCCCTTCTAAGGTGAACCATTCTGTGATTCTATGATTATCTAAGCCTTGTGTTACTGTGGGGCTAGTGCAGATAGAACTTCTCCATTTGGCCTCGTGTATGTCAGAAGTTTCCAGTGGAGGGGGGGGGGGGAAATACATGAGGGAAAACTTACAGGGAAAAAAGTAATCTAAAAAAGTTCCCATGAGACACTTCTGAACCAGTTTTGTTTCAAAAGGGTAATAAAATAATTTTAAAATCTAAATAATTCTGAACTGAAGTTGGCTGAGCTGAAGTATTTCACATTGATTTAACAAAGCTGCCTGAAGACTGAAATCAGCACTTGCTGTTCTGAGTTGAACTCCAAAGCAACACTTACAATATTTTGATTCATCCACTAATCAATATCCATCACTTACCCATCTCTGTCCTTGCAGCATTACCTGCTCCTGTGACAGCATCTATCAAGCTCACGCATACACATCCAC
This sequence comes from Nettapus auritus, assembly GCA_011076525.1. Taxonomy (NCBI): domain Eukaryota; kingdom Metazoa; phylum Chordata; class Aves; order Anseriformes; family Anatidae; genus Nettapus; species Nettapus auritus. The sequence goes on from CM021781.1 coordinate 132,629, forward strand.
ACTCTGGTCTTGACACAAAAAGGCCACATCACCTCCTCCCACGTGCCACTTGTCTCAAATGACAGGATTAAGCATAGTAACAGACTGCAAACAGTGGGCATCTTTCATATGAAGCCCAGCATTAACACTATTAATGGGCCCCCATGAGGGCACATTTTGTCAAGCAACACCAATCAAGAGTAGCTGCAATCCATGGCCATGACTCAAAGGTACCAGAGCGCCACTTCACTTAAATGAGGATACCTCAGATAAGACACAGTTCACCTAAGTTTTCCACACAGTGACTAGAGGACAGAAACTGCCTAATGGTTATTGAGCCTCTCGCACTGACCTCCCCAGTGTGGCCTTGCTGCATGGAATGCAGGCAGAACTCTGAAACTCAGACCTAAACAGGATGAACCCCACTTCAAAGCAATACCACTAATAAGACCAACATTTCCATCTTCTTTTTCACTTCCCAGAATCCAGTAGACTGACTAGGCAGATAACTCAGGACTCCTAGCAGGTGGGCATGCTGCAGGACTTGCTGAAACCATCACTGCTCCTACCAATGCCATGAGAAATTCTGCCCTCCTTTCCAGCAGAAGCAGGGTCACTGTACTCCTAGAAGAGGTCCAACAGCTTCTAGGACTGCGTGAACAGCCCTCCCTGATGGCAAGCAAGTCAGGATGGGACAGATCTTCCCTTCATTTATGGCATTCATGGTATTTATAGTGCAACCCTACAACTACTGGAGAGTTTTTCAAGTTCCTGATTTCAGGTTGCCATGAAAATAAATATCCCCCGAAAGTTTAGTACTTCTACTCTCACTACATAGCTGAAAAAATACTAGCATTCATAACAAGAACAGCAACAAAATATATATAGTAACTGACACATCTTGCTTCATATTCCTGCAGGAAATGGAAATATTTATCACACTTAAAAAAAAAAAAAAAAAAAAAAAAAAAGTACAACTTATCTTCTGCAGCACATGAAATACCAGAAGCTGAACCAAACGAAAAAAAAAGGAAGATGTGCTGGCTGTCAGATATCTGCAGCAAGTCTTAGTTTGCATATAAAGCAAAAACAAAAATAGATTTTGCAGGAAGAACAGATTGATCTTGCAAGAACAGATTGAATTCTCCTGCTGAACAGACGCATCAGCCTGATTATAACAACAGTCAGCAAGAAAAGAATAAATCAGGAAAAAAAATCCACAGAGTAGTCAGATAACCAGAGCAGCTCATCAAAGCCTGATGAAATGGCAGCTATACTGTGGCCCATGCCCTAGACTAGGATTTTATTAATAAAACATTTACAGAATCTAAAAGTGTCTGTCCTTGATTTATATCATCATCCATAAGGCTGCCTAGAAAGCAAACAATGTTTGTGATTAAGATCCAGAAAGCAAATCTGTCTAAGTTTTATCATCGCAGAGACAATAACAGATCTTTTTTTTTTTTTAACAGTTTAAAAATATCTTGGATGTTCCCAAGAATAACTTCTGAGTTGCTTGGCTCTTTTAACAAACTTTTTAATCACAAAAGTGGGAAGGGGAAAGGACAAGAAATTAATTTCAGCTGTTCAGTCTTTATTTGAAGATGACACACTTGCTGTACATGGGAACTGCTGGGAATTCAGATGTCCGCTCACAAAGCACAGATGAGCTCAGTTTACGGGTGTTAGCAATCCCCTGAAGCAAATGGTAACATCAGAGACACACAACCTCTGGGAGACCCAGCAACAAGCCGAGATGTCTAGAAAGGCATGCATGAGGGCCTGATCAGAACCAGAGTCTGTTCTGCTCATGTCCCAGCTCAACACCAGGAGCAGTTCACTTTAAAGAAAAAAACCGTTTGGACCCTGAGTCCTCCCAGGGATGCGCAAACCCAGGAAATCCTGTGCAGATACCACTAGCTCCCCCAGGGAACACTGAATGGGGGCTCATCAGTGCTCCCTGGGGAGAGGTAACTTCTGCACATCAGTGTCCTTTGCAATGCTGCTGGGGTTCAGCACTACAAAGTCTCACTCCCAGGGAATAAAACTGAGGGCTGATTCTCACCTGTAGCAGTAAACTGGATCATAAAAACAAAGTAAAGTGAAATTTAAGAACTGCATCCCCCTCTCCTGGTAGAAATTAGAAGTGGTCTCTAGGCCAAATGGGGATCAGGGCAATCTGGATTTCAGGGTCAAGTGAGGTTTGCATGGTCCCCGTCACAGAGGGCCTTCTGAATTCTTTCTCTGGCAAGAACTGCTTGCAGCAAGTAAAGTCAATCCCAAGGAGTTTACTTTGTTTGCTGCTGACAGTGGCATGAGTAAGGCATGCCAGCACCTCTCTGACCCGGAGCTGAAGACGAAGGACCTAGGGATCCAGTTTAGTAAAGTTGTTTAACTGTGCAGCCCTAACCTAGATCATCTGACCCTAAAATTCATGCATTTCCTCCTCAAAGCAACATCCTCAGGCCTGAGGCAGCAAGCACCACCCTAGCAGCTCCACTCCCAAATCCTACCAGGCATTCCTGCATGGCTGCAGGCATCCTGCAGGCATTCCTGCTGAACTCTGTTCAGCTCACTGAAGCTCTATGCAGTAGAAAGGCTTGGTGGGAGATGTGAGCAACGTTGCTGGAAAGCCTGGCTGGACACAAATACTTGCCTCCCCTGTCATGAGAACCTACCTGGGCAGCCTCCTCTAAGGAACCTGCTTTGGCAGGGGAGTTGGACCCGATGATCCTTCGAGGTCCCTTCCAACCCCTTCAATTCTGTGTAATACTAACTCTTCGCTAACCAGAAACCAGCCCTAGACACTGGGCTGTGGTTAGGCCCAGCCCCAGTTTGGTGAACTGAAGAAAGCCATTGTGGAAGGTGATGAACCCAGACCAGCCAAGACTCCAGCAGTGCAGGGATGATGCTCACACTGCATTAAACTGGACACCCAGCTGCTCAGGCCAGAAGGCCACCACAGCCTCACCACCACAAGACAGGACCAGGCACACATGGCCCATGTCACCAATGTTAATCTGTTCAAGGACCAGAGCAAGTGGCAGGCTGGCCATGATCCTCTACCTACAAGCGGAGAAGCCACCCTGAACATCTTCAGCAATGGAGCTGCCCTGACAGACTCTTCCTCATGCTCCCTCCTTCACCACTCAGCCCCATCTGCGAAGTCTGACACATCTGAAAAGCTCTTCTGTTCTATAACTGTGTCACTTCTATGTTTGCTTTTTTGATTTTGTTTGGAAATTTTTACTCCTCTGCCCACACATCCTCACCTCTTCACTGGCAGGTCTACGTCAAGACTGTGCAGACACTTGCCACACTTTAGGATATTACTCTGGCCACAGCTGTTTTTTCTCTTGCTTTCTTTCAATTTTGTATATATTTACTTATTTAACAGTGTTGTTTTATTTTATAAAGAAGCAGAGAGAGGCCGCTGTACCTTTGGCAATAAACAGAATAGAGCACACACTTTGAAAAAAGCACAGGATGTGTATGTAATACACATATGATGGGGAACTGGGGAGCACAGCAACCCACTCCACACAGCCTAGGTCTAGATACCACCTCTCCCATCAACTCCACCTTTCAAACACTCATGAGGTGACCAGGGAAAGCTGCCAGTATCTACCAGGCTCCAAAAAAATGAGGAAGGTGGTTTGACACCACATGCAGTCCCCAACAGCTCACTGGGTATGCTCGCAGGCCAGCTGCATCAGCCTAGCCATCCATGCAAAGTCTCTGCTGTGCAGGTGAAGACACCCGTCCACTTGCCAGGCCTGCCTCAGGCTCAGCAGCCACGGAGGGATGATGCAGGAACTGCCACGTGCATGAAGTCAGGGGATGCTTTGATAGCAGAGCTGTCTCCCAGAGAGCATTCCTCTGATGTGGTTCCCCATCCACCTGCCTTGTCTGACCAGGTATTTTCCTTTCCTGGGCTTCTCCTACTGCTACCCACTTCTCTGCCCAGCTCACATCTTCCTGTGCTACAGTGACATAATTTAAAGATTACTCTGCTCCCACCTCTGCTGTAACACGAAACCAGCTTAATGCCAGCAAGATGCCCATGAGACCACCCGCATGCCTGGGTGCAACTTCCCAGTTAAGCTGCAGCACAAACTCTGCTCCCACCTATCTCCAGGGACTTCACCTCTTCCTATGAGACGCAGTGCTATTCCATGTCTTGCCCACCACACGGCTCTCCAGCCACTGCTGCTGTGTTGAATAGCTAGAAATGAAAGTTAAACATGCTGGCCCCAAATGCCTCAACAGCCTTTGCAAGGGATCTGACTGCCTGTGTTCAGGGCTGGGTCTAACAAGGTATGGCCTTAACTCCAAACCAGAGTCCCCACACTGTCACAGAGGTCATTGCCCTACCTGCCCCGACATCATACTTGGCTGCCACTCTTCTTCCCCCTGCTGCCGACACCACACACCATGGCAAAACCCCACCGGTACAAAATGCAGTGCCATCATCCAGGCTGCCGGATGTCACCCCTACCACGATGCTGCAGGACACTGCTCTCTGCCCTGGGGATCCCACTGGCAACAGTTCTGATCTCTCCATCAGCCATTTCCAAGGTGCCACAGGGAGGCAGCTGCCCTCCCGAACACAGCATGTTATGCAGCCCTTCCTGATATTACCAGGAAGACAAGCCAGCCTCACGCAAGAAGCGTGACAGCCCACGGCTAGATCCAGTCAGTTTGGGAGATTTTCACAGGCACCACACCGCATTCTGGTTTTAAGATAACCCTCTCTATTTTTGGCCTTCAGCTGTGCAAGAGGTGTGCTCATGAATCTGATGACACCCCAAACAGCCGACCTCAAACACCTCAGCTTTCTGCCAGCCTCAGCGGCACCTGTGGACTCCACAGCCTAATGAAAAAGCAGAGGTTTCAGAGAGAACGTTTTTCCACGGCGGACGAGCAAGCAGCTCGTGGCAGTCGCTCCGGGCTCTGCAAGAAACGCGCTGCCGTCCTCCCCCGTGCTGCGCCCCAGCCTCCCGCCAGCACCTCACCGAGGGAGGCGCCGCCCGCCCCGCGCCCAGCCCGCAGCAGCGGGAGGCGCCTCCGCGCCGAGTCCCCTCGGCACAGGGCGGGGCACGGTGAGGGCGCGGGCCCGCGGCGGCGGGGGCCCCGTCGGGGCCGGGCGGGCCGGCGGCGAGAGCCCAGCCCCGCGCTCGGGGTGAGGCGAGGGGGCAGCGACCCCGCCCCGCCCCGCTCACCTTCCGCTTCCCAGCGCTCCAGCGCGGCGGGGCTGCTGCGGCGGTCGCCGCCCAGCAGCTCGGCGGGCAGCGGCTCCATCCGGCCGTCCAGGAGTTCCAGCGGCCCCGGCTGGCGGGCGGAGGCCGCCGCCAGCCGACAGTGCTCTCCCAGGCCGGGCGGCAGCGCCGCTAGCAGCGCCCCGCGCTGCGCCGGGCCCAGCTGCGCCCAGAAGCGCAGCAGATGGTCCTGCCCGGCCCGCGCCAGCCGCGCCCGCACCTCCTCGGGCGGCCCCATCCCGCCGCAGCCGCCCAGCCTCTGCCGCCCGGCGGCGGCGGCCTCGGGAGGCGCCGGGGCGGAGCGGGGCCGGGCCTGCCCCTGTCCCGCCGCCGCTCCGCCCCGGGCGCCTCCCGTTCTCGCCGCCCTGTCCTGCGCCCTGGCGGGGATTGCTCTCTGGCTTTTTTCCCGTTTTCTCTGCTGTGCGAGGCTGGCTGAGCGCGGCCAGCAGCCTTTCCCACCCCTCCTCAGGCCAGCGTTGCCCGTGCTCTTCAGGCGTCCGCCAGGCTAGAATACGCTTCTGCAGTGATTTGTGCGTACTGTGCTTTGGCTGCTCAGATGTACCTGATGGGGATACCAGAGGTGCTCGTGCTGAGAACTTCATACTTAAGCAACTCAGAAGGATTACATCCACTCTTGCATCAGAAAACTTGTGGAGTTTTCTCCAAAAACATGACTGACCATGCAGGAACATTTTAGCTGCCAGCTCAGGCCCTGGTTCCCAAACTAGCCATAGTGGGAGCCAGTGGAAATACAAATTCTTGCTCTGCTGACCTAGGCACATTACAGACTAAGGAGATACACTCCTCTTCCCCCCAGCTGCTTGTTTTAGCTCCCCACCCACTGCCCTTCTCTCAGCTGTCGGAACAGCCTGAGAGCCGCCAGCCAGCTACCAGACTTCCTGCTCACAGGGCCTCCAAGGGAAAAAACAGTCTCATGGAAAGAAAAGCAACTTAATGGGAAGTACCTGCCCCGCTCCAAAGCAAACAAACCATGTCCTCAAAAGGTCCAGTAAGCAGGAAGATTGAAATGATGGCATCTCAGCGCTGGGAAGAGCAAACAAGACAACCCTCCCCACAGGGAAAGTCTGCTGCTGCCCTGAGACTGCACACCTCCTGCCACCTCACACTCCTGCCCAGAGGTTTGCAAGGGATGGATGAGCTGCTGGGTTGATGGCTTGCTACCCCACTTGGAGTGATTCCCTGCAACCTCTCAGCTTTGGGGCTGAGAGAAAGGATTAGCACAAGCTGTGCTTAATAAATTAGCAACAGAGAGAACCAGAACTTGACATCTAGACTGCTGTTAGCACAGTTCCTGGTGTGGCTTTAACTGAGGGCCAACTAACAGTTCCAGGGTATTGATTTGGAAATCTGCTCTGGATGTGGCACTGTTTCTTGATAGATGCTGTAAGGCAACACAATGAGGCCTTCTGCTCCAACAGCTGCTCTCATCCTCCTGGGGGATTTCAGCCACCCGGGTGTTTGCTGGGAAAGCTACACAGCAGGTAGTAAGCAATCTAGGAGATTCCTAGAGTGCATTGAGGACAACTTCCTCATCTTGGTTTTAGACAAACCAACCTGAGGAGGAGTGTTACTGGACCTGGTGCTCACCAATGCAGAAGAGCTCATTAAAGAGGTTAAGATTGGAGAAAGCCTGAGTTGCAGTGGCCATGCTCTGGCTGAGTTTGTGATCTTGAAGGATATGGGCCTGGCTAAGAGCAAATTCAGGACCCTGAATTTCAGAGGAGCCAGCTTCCAGCTGTTCAAACAATTAGTGGAGGAGAGCCCATGGGACACTGTCCTCAGGGACAGAGGATCCCATCTGAGCTGGCAACTCTTTAAGAACATTTGTCTTAGAGTGCAAGAGGTCTCTATCCCCGTATGTAATAAATCAACCAGGGAAGGTAGAAAACCAGCATGGCTGAACAAGGACCTGCTGATCAAACTTAGGCAAAAGAAGGAAATGCACAGAAGGTGGAAACAGGGCCATGTGCCTGCCCTGGGAAGAGTACAGAGACGCTGTCCAGATGTGCAGGGATGGGATCAGGAAAGCCAAGGCACTGACAGAACTAAATTTGGTGAGGGATGCAAAGAATAACAAGAAGGGGTTCCACAGATACATTGGCCTCAAAAGAAAGACTAAGGAGAGCATACCGCCTCTGACAAATGAAGAGAGAACTGGTAACAACAGATGTGGAGAAGGCTGAGGTACTGAACAACTTATTTGCCTCAGTCTTCAGTGGTGGTCAGGCTTCCCTCATCTCTTGTGTCCCCAAACCCTCTAGGCAGGGACTGGGGGCGCAGAGTCCCTCCCACTGTAAGTAAAGAACAAGTTCAGAACTTCCTGAGGCAACTTAAAAACTGCAAGTGTATGGAGCCTGATCATATGCATCCCAGGGTCCTGAAGGAATTAGGCTTTCAGGGTAGGGTGTAGCTGCATTACCTGAGCGTTCCCTAGGTTTCCAACCTTAGAGGCTATCGCGCTGGGGGACCTGGTGTGCTGCCTGTAAGGAACAGCACAGAGAGTAGAGTGGATTGGAGACACCATGGCTAGGCTCTGTGACCAGGTGGGGACTCGATTGTTCTTGTGCACACCGAGACTGATAAGCTGCACTTTTGCTCATTATAATATCATTATAATACCAAAACACACCTCCATCCCAAAAGCTGCCCGCCTCCAAGGTGCGACCACTCCTCACTGAGCATGCGCTCTGAATTTCTCAGAGCCTATGACTTTAAACGGAGACAGAAAAACTTTTCACCAATCATAACTAAGATATGTTTGACTAGAGTCACTCAAGGTCCACCTAAAAGATAGAAAATAATATAAATTGGCCTAAGAGAGAGGGGATGTAAGGGAAGATACCACCATCAGGGGAGATACCGTCCTGAGGGAATATACCATCCTGAGGACCTCCTGACTCCTGGGATCAGTCAACAGGCTGAGCCTCTCTTCCCCCCCATTGGGACGCCTTTGGGTGAGATTTGAACACTTAATTATACTGTGTGTCTCTGCAGAAACTTTGAAATCTCTATAGAGTCTTTGTGCCTTTTAACGCGTTAATTTCCAGGCTGCACACCTGTATATTCATGCATGCTAGCTTGCTTTTGCAGACAGTCACTATCACCGGCAATCCAAAGAACCTGTGTACCTGTTGCTGTAATAAATTGCACTTGATTGCATTGTTCCTAGCCATGATAGTTCTCATTGAACGCAACTAGAGTAAGGGCAGTTATACATTATTGGTGAATCCGTGACTGTGGTAGTTCAGTGCTCTGAATACAACCAGACCCATATCGGTTATACGTTACTGGTGAATCTGTGATTGTGATAGTTCAGTACCCTGAATCCGACTGGACCCATAACAGTTAATTGGCAACTAGTGCTAAGGGCGGTTATATGTTATCGGTGAATCCGTGACTGTGTTGTTCAGTGCTAAGAGCTGTTATACATTATTGGTGAATCCATGACCGTGTAGTTCAGTGCTCAGTGCTCTGAATCTGACCGGACCTATAACGGTTAATCTGCTACCCTGAGTCTGAAGGGACCAATAATGGTTAATCGGCTACAACCCTTTAACACGACAAATGGATCCTCCTGGAGACAATGTTAAGGCACATGCAAGACAAGGAGGTGATCTAAGACAGCCAGCATGGCTTCACCAAGGGTAAATCATACCCGAGCAATCTGGTGGCCTTCTGTGATGGAGTAACTGCAGTCCGACCAATGTCATCTCATCTGCTTGGCATTCTGTAAGGCTTTTGGCATGGTCCCACATGACATCCTCATCCCTAAATTGGAAAGGTATGGATTTGAAGGGCAGACCATTCAGTGGATAAGGAATTAGCTCAATGACGGCACCTAGAGAATGGTGGTCAATGGCTCAGTGTCCAGGCGGAAGCCAATGACGAGCAAGGGATCTGTCCTGGGACTGGTGCTTTTCAATATCTTCAACAATGACATAGACGATGGGATTGAGATCACCCTCACCAAGTTTGCAGATGACACCAAGCTGAGTGGTGCAGTTGGTACCAAAGAAGGAAGAGATGCTATCCAAAGGGACCTGGACAAGCTAGAGAACTGGGCCCATGTGAACCTAATTAAGTTCAACAAGTCCAAGTGCAAGGTGCTGCACCGTGGACAGGGCAATCCCAGACATGAGTACAAACTGGGAGAAAACTCACTGAGAGCAGCCCTATGGAGAGAGACTTCAGGGTTCTGGTGGATGAAAGGCTCAACACGATGCATTGGTGCATGCTTGCAGCCCAGAAGGCCAACTGTGTCCTGGGTTGCATCAAAAGCAACTTGACCAGCAGGTCGAGGGAGGTGATTATCCCCCCCTCTGCTCTGCCCTCATGAGGCCCCACCTGGAGCACTACATCTTGTGCTGGGGGAAAGCACAATAAAGATGTGGACCTGTTAGAGTGAGTCCAGAGGTGAGCCACAAAGATGATCAGAAGGCTGGAGCACCTCTCCTATAAAAGAAAGGCTGAGGGAGCTGGGGATGTTCAGCCTGAAGAAGAGAAGGCACAAGGGAGGCCTCATTGTGGTCACTTTCAGTACTTAAAGGGGTCTTATAGAAAGGATAGAGAGGGACTCTTTACTCAGGTAGATAATGATAGGACAAGGGGGAATGGTCTTAAACTAAAAGATGATACATTTGGATCAGATATTAGGAAGAAATTCTTCACTGTATGGGTAGTGAGGCACTGGAAAAGGTTCCCCAGAGAAGTTGTGGATGCCGCATCCCTGGAGGTGTTCAAGGCCAGGTTGGACAGATAGGGCCTTGGCCAACCCGGTCTGGTGGGTGGCATCCCTGCCCATGGCAGGGGGGTTGGAACCAGATGATCTTTAAGGTCCCTTCCAACTCAAGCCATTCTATGATTCTATGATAGAGGCCAGCTGTGCCATGGCAACTGGTCTGGGTACATGGCACATACAGCCCACAGACACACCGTTGGTTCCCCCAAACCTTGTTCTCCCCCACAAGAAGGCAGCAGTGAGGATCACAGCATGTCCTTGAATCTTAGATGAGGAGACAGCCTCGTATGGCAGTAAGCACCATGTCTCAGCAAAGTTAAGATTCACACATGTATGTGAACATCTGTATCACACTGAAATCTGTATGGTGCTTAATCTGCTGCCACAGTCACACAGCATCATCTATACATGTGCTGTCAGTATCGCATAAGAATATTCCCGTCTCCACCAAAATCACCTTGTTAACCCCATTGATGAGGCTGCTGTGACCTCTTCACCCAGGGTAGGCAGTGTTGATTGGTGGGATATGCTGGTCTGCTACCTGCCTTCCAGGGGATATCAGATGCTCTGTGCCCTTCACAGAGAGGAGCAGTGGTGCATTTGGATGCCACCACACGAGAGCCAGTGCAAGTATTGCTGCATTCCCTGCTGTCAGCACCTGAGGGCCAGCAGAGGGAGGGTTGGGACTGTTTTGAATGGCGGGTGGTGCTTTCCAGAAGCTTGGAGGAAAAACTGAATAACTAAGTTGTTTATGTTAAATACAAATAAATTAATTAAAACAAAGAAAACAACAAAACAAAACAAAATAAAAACAACCTCTGCTAGTGAAAATAACCTTGCCTGCCCCTAAAATAAAGTATTCACTGAGAGAGGAAAAAATAAAAAACAAAAGCCTTTTTCAAGAATTTTCAAAATCTCCTATTCACCTTACCACTCCAATAAGGTCTGTTTGATGACAGTCCCTTCAGGTCACTTTGATACAAAAAATATAGTAAAACTGGAACTGCAATGGGCAGTTACACCCCAGCTTCTTGTTGCCACAATAGAACTTTACACATGGAGGAGTGAGAGTATTTCACTTGAACCAGTATATACAGTTAACACCAAGAATTGTTTTTGGTATTAGCAGATTACTTTCCTAGTAACACAGACCTGCCAGGCAGGGAATTTGGACAAGAGACATTAAGGTAATTTTAAATTCCCACTATTATTCCTTGCTGTTCCAGCAAACCCAGAGATGTGGGAGGAGTCTAGGGAAAAATTATTTTCCTACAGAGCAGCCTTTGTTGAACATAACAGTCCCCATGCTGATGCCACAGTTTGGATCATTTTGAAACTCCCTGTCTTTGTGGCACAGTATGAGTCTTTCAGCTCTACAGGAGCATGAAGCCTCCTCACCTCCTGCTGTTACCAGAGCTGAGCAGCATAACATTCATTGCTCTGCCTCTGAAGCAGAAAGGGGACGAATAATGTACTAGTTGCTTCTCACTGTATCCTACGAAGGTGTGAATGTGTTCAGTCAAATGTGGCCAAGCCAGGCAGAGATCTCAAAACAGATAGGGAGGCCAAAAAAAAAAAAAAAAAAAAAAAAAAAGTTATGAAAATGGTTTAAAGAAGAGCAGGCTGTGAAAAGCCTGGCCATAGCCCAGTGACCAGTCACAGCAGATTTCCTGATAGAGAAAGGACCACTGATGGTTTCCAGAGGCTGCTGCAATTTACCTGGCAGCCTGAGCCTCAGGTGAGTGAGAAACTCCATTTAGAAGAGGAGAGGCAAGAATGGGCTGAGAAGCCAGGCATGGGACAAAGCTGTTGAAGGCACTGGGGTACTTGACAGAAAAGCTGACAGTCAGGAGAACAGCAAAGGCCACATCAATAGGAGAACATGAGGGCCAAGTCTCTATCCCCTTCTCCCTTTCAAGCCAAGTCAAAGCTAAAGAAAATTACCCCAACAGACGGCACAGGGAGATGTCTACAGACAGCCTCACAGGGAATTAGCAACTGGACAGTGGCTAATTCTCTTTCCTGTGTGCTGAGCCAATTCTGGCTGCAGAGACTTGATGAGGATGAATATGTGCTGTTGGGATTCTCCCAGGTACTGGTGTCCCACTTGCTCCTGGCATTGCTGTCTGTGCTTTCAACAAAACAGGGCAGCCACTTGCTTGAGCACCCACATGTGCTTTTGTGCCTGCACAAGCCCAGCCATCGCCCTTCTCCAGCACACTAACTGCCTGACTCCCTTAGTTCAGCGCCAAGAGCATCGTATCAGGACAAATTCCCTTCAGGTGCCTCCCCATGGCTAAGCCACTTGCTGAGCCTGGGGCATGGGAATAGTGACACCACAGTGACATCAGTGCTTTGTAGTCTGCCTTGTTGCAATGCACCTGACGGAGCTTGCAGAGAAAGGCAGTATCTTTTACTAGGCAGTATCTTTTAAACTGTTAGATCTAACAGACAGTTCAAATTTCAGACTAAATTAGAGAAACCCTTTATCTTAAAACTGCTGGTTCATAAAAAGTTTGTAAGAAAGATAGGAGTGAAATCCAGCTGGCGATCAGTCACCAGTGGTGTTCCCTGCAGGTCGGTGTTGGGGCCCACACTCTTTAATATCTTTATTGATGATTTGGATGAGGGAATTGAGTGCACCCTCAGTATATTTGCAGACGACACCAAGTTGGGGAGAAGTGTTGATCTGCTGGAGGGTAGGAAGGCCCTGCACAAGGGCCTGGACCGAATGGGTCAGTGGGATGAGGCAGAATGTGGCTAAGTGCCGGGTCCTGCACTTTGGCCACAACAACCCCATGCAGCCCTATAGGCTTGGGAGAGAGTGTCTGGAAAGCTGTGCAGAGGAATAGGATCTGGGGGTGCTGATTGATGCTTGCCTGACCATGAGCCAGCAGTGTGCTCAGGTGGCCAAGAAGGAATCCTGGCTTGTATCAGGAATAGTGCAGCCAGCAGGACCAGAAAGGTCCTGCCTGTACTCTGCTCTGGTGAGGCCGCACCTTGAGTGCTGTGTTCAGCTTTGGGCCCCCCACAACACAAAGGACATTGAGGCCCTGGAACATGTCCAGAGAAGGGCTATGAAGCTGATAAAGGGCCTGGAACACAAGTCCTGTGAGGAGCAGCTGAGGGAACTGGGGGTGTTTGGTCTGGAGAAGAGGCTCAGGGAAGACCTCATTGCTCTCTGCAACTGCCTGAAAGGGGTGGGGAGCTGGGGGTCGGCCTCTTCTCACAGGTAACCAGTGATAGGACTAGAGGGAATGGGCTCAAGTTATGCCAGGGGAGGTTTAGGTTGGAATTTATGAGACATTTCTTCTCAGAAAGAGCAATCAGGCATTGGAACAGGTTGCCCAGGGAGGTGGTGGTGTCACCGTCCCTTGGGGTGTTTAAGGAAAGGTTGGATGTGGTGCTGAGGGAAATGGCTTAGTGGGTGACATTGGTGGTAGGGGGATGGCTCTAAGGACCAGATGATCTTAGAGGTCTTTTACAACCCTAACGATTCTGTGATAAATCCTGTTTCTCTCACATTTGTCAACACTGACACTTTATTTACACCCTTCTCCATATCTGTGGCACCGTTGGGCTGTTAGCTCCTGAACAAGGTTCTGTTGGCTTGTTGCCAGCGCTACTGCACCAGCCACTGAACCTGAGATGCCCAGACTCAATTCCTGCTGCAAGCACCTGTATTCCCTGTGGCAGCTGGCAGTTGATGCATACTGTGCCTTTTGCACAAGAGCAGTACCTCCCCCTTCTGCGAGGATGCTGCCAAGGTGAGGAAGCTGAACTGAAACTTAACTTCTCACGTGTGTTTGCAAAGCTGATAGTGATAGTTGTGTCACAGTTTGAACTTTTGGATCCTGTTCACTAACCAGATTTGCTCTAGAGATGCTAGAAATGCTAGCAATACCTAGGTCTTCAGGTATCTCTGCTTCAAAAGCTACAAGCTTCCCTTTACAAGGTTATGCCTTTGGTGCGGAAGAGGCAGGGCTTTCAGAGAGGTGAAAAAGACTCCCAGGAAAAAAATGTTCTCCCACCTACCTTACTGAGGCTGTACACCCCAGGCTCTGTACCTGTTCAAACGGGTGTGCAACAAAATTTGGCAAAGGTGCAAAGCCCAGCTCAGTGATTCTGCCATCCTGTCCAGCATCTAAAGTTTGTCACTGTAAAAAGCAGAACAAGCCGTTGAGTTCGAGCACAGGTAGCAGATTCCTAGTTCTGCTGGCACATAAGCAGATTTACGACCGGAGAAGCAGCAGGCGAGGCAGTGCTGTGAGAAAAGAGGATTTGCTCCTGTCCAAGCACCGGCACCGCTCCGGCCAGCGCGGCTTTTCGCGGGCCTCCCCCCTGCTGGGAAATAGCTGCGGGCAAAGGTCCCCAAGCCGTTCCAGGCGGCACCCCCGCCCTGCGGCTGCCGGCGAGAGGCGCCTTCCCGTCCCCGCGACCGGAGCAGGCGGCACGTGCCCCGCGGGCTCGGGGGCGAACGAGCGGGCTGCGGCTCGCGGGGGCGTGCGAGGCCGCTCGCTGCGCGGAGGAGGCCGGCGGGGGCCGCCCCCCAAGATGGGGGAACGGCCGGGGGAGGCGGTGGCGGCAGCGCCCCTGGGACACGGGCGAGCGGGGAGGGGGCGGCTCGCGCCGCGCCGCAACTCAAACCTTCGGCCGCGCCCGCAGCCAATGGGAGCTCGGGGCCGCCCGCCGCCAGCCAATGGGAGCGCGGGGCCGGGGCGGGGCCGGTAGCCCGACGCGGCTGGGCGGCGAGGTTCGCTCGGGGCGGCGGCGGCGGCGGCGATGGCTCCGGAGCGCGGTGCCCGCCCGCCACCCGCCGGGCCGCCCCTCGCCGGCACCGAGGGGCTTCCCAGGGCCTTCCTGCAGAGCCTGCGCACCCTGTTCGACATCCTGGACGACCGGCGGCGGGGGTACGTGCACCTCCGGGAGATCGAGTCCCGCTGGCAGGGGGCGGAGGCCCGCGAGCTGCCCGCCGGTGTGCTGGAGGGGCTGCGGAGGGCGGCGCCGGCCAGCGGGTACCTCACCTTCGAGCGCTTCGTCCTGGGGCTGCGCGCCGCGCTGCCCGGCGCCGACGGCGGGCCCCCGGTGAAGGGACGAGCCCCGGGGCGCGGCCGCGGCGAGCCGCGGGCGGCGGAGAAGGAGAAGGAGAAGGAGAGGGGCCGCGGCACCGCCGTCAGCGCTTCGCGGAGCCTGGAGAAACTGCCGAGCCCCCACGGCGCCGAGGAGCGGCGGGGGCAGAGCGCGGGCCACCGGGAGCCGGAGCCGGAGCCGAGCCAGCCCCGGGCGCGAGGTGAGAGGGGCCCCGGCACCACCGAGCCGGCCGCGGCTCGAGGGGAGGCTTCGGGTGCGGCTCCCTTCGGCAGGCCGGGACGGGCCCGCTCTGCATGCTGAAGGTGTCCGTCCAGCCGCGGGCAGGCATCGCAGCAGAGCCGGCAGAGTTGCGAGCGATCCAGCGGCGCCGTTGCCGGAGAATCGAGTTAGGCAGGGCAGGCTGGGATCCACACCCATGGCTAGGTCTGGTTCTCAGGCAGCACAGACCTGTTCTTTCTTTTTGATTTAAAACAACAGTAAATTCTTCCCCCGGGCCAGATGCAGAACTCCGAGAAGCCGCTGATATTTTTTATTTTGTCTTCAGTGGACTTTGATTCAAGCTCTAGATAAACTGGAATGGAGAGCACACAGTTTGCAAATCCTGCTCTGTCTCAGGCTTGTTCTTCCCTTTACATTTCTCCTCGTGTGGGCGCTTGTCTGTTTATAGTGGTGACAAGAAGAATTAAGGGCTTTACAGTAACATGTCCGTAGTTGTCCTCTGGCACAAAGTCTGTAGGTGACCTTCCTTGTGGTGGTAGATCATGAAGCTGATCATCTCTGAGAATCACTGGGTATTGGGATGGGGAAGCAACTCCTGAGAGTCGAGCAGCGTTGCTTGAGTGCCAGCTGCAGCTGTGTGCTCAGAGTCAATGCTGTGGGTGTGCATTATCAGAAGGGGTTGCTCCATGATTTCAGGCACGTTTTGAATGGTCAAAAAGCAAAATCTGGTTCAACTGTTGTGTTCATTACATGGCACTATTTACAGCAATAAACGTATGGGAAAGCAGCATTAGGGAGATGTGCTTCAGTGTCCCCAAGCACTGTCCAGGTGGTCGGGACAGCGAATGCCCTGCAGCCTCTGGCAGAGCTTTGGCTGCAGAGCTCAGCAGCAGGTTGCTGCTGGCTGTGTCCCTTCCTCAGGACCTGGGGTCCCTGTTCTGGATCTGCTAGGGTTCTCCTGATCCTGGGCCAGTGAGCTGTTAGAGGACTTTGTGCTGTCTCATGTGGCTTTGTCCTAGGGCTGCAGTCTGACCTAAAGTGGGGCATCCACCTACTGCTGCAGGAAGCATGGTCTTACCCCCACCCCAGCGTTCCCCATCCTTCACTTGTCTTAGATGCAGTGACTGGGAGGTTCATGGAGTGAGGTGATTCAGCCAACTGAATGGGTGTAAAATAGATTATTTTTATACTTTTGTGTGCTTGTATGTGTTCTTTGGCAGCTACACGATCATTCAGTTTGACAGGCTGGTGAGAATTTTGGGCTGACAAAGGCAGGAGAGGGAGAGCACCACTTCTGGCACCCCTCTGCACATTTACCAGTCACGGTGCAGTATGCTGAGCTTGGCAAGGGGGAGGATTGTTCACTGACGTCTAGATTTGCTGCTAATAAGTAGGAAGAGTTATAAGGAATACAGGACTTCTTACCTATTCCAGTGAAGTGCGTTGAGATCTACTGAAACAGAGCTCTGTGTGAGAACTTGGTGTTTGTTATTGCAACACTTGAGCAGGATCACTTCCTTTACCTTGGAAAAGTTGTCTGAGCTAGTTTGCCTTCCATTCCCCACCCTTTCCTTCCCAGTCCCTTCTGTGGGGTAGAAAAGAAATTTTAAACATTGCAGAGATTGTCTGCTTTTCATTTTGCCTCCAGACTAATCACTAGAACTTAACTTAGTGGAATGTTATTAAACTGTCTGGTTATTTTATCGTCAAGAATGTAAATCCAGGAGAAAATGAAAAAAAAAATCCTGCTTGATAAATAATCGTCAAATTGAAAGCTCTCTACTAGATGGAACTGAGCAGATGACTACTGCAGAATGTAACTTTCTGGTTGCTAAGGATCTTTCCACTGTAGTATGGTACACCGATGCCCTGAGTGTACAGGCAGGTTTAGTGCCTCAGCCCTTGCTGCCAGCTTCCCCAAAAGCAGGGCTATACTCTGGCAACAGGCCTGAATTTCAGACTAATTCAGCAACTTAGTGAAAGTTATAACTCAGAGTTACCATATCTCTTTTAACTCTGGATCCTGCACACCTGCTCAGTGATATCTTCTACTGCAGAGGGCTGTGGGCTCTGTGCTTTTATCATGCCACACAGACCCAATGCTAGCACTTTTGGGTAACAGCAGCAAAAACTGTTTTAACTTGTTGTTTCTACCCTGCAGCTCTTCCCAGAGGTGCTCCTGGTTTTGCTTTGGGATTCTGCTTATCAAAACTACTCTCAGTTTTGGGACTATTCTTCTGCTTCCCCATCAGGATGTGTTACAGGTCTGCTAGGAGAACGTGTGCATAGCTGCACCAGTCTTGCTGTTTTAGACAGGCAGATATAGGTGTATGAAACTGAAGACAGTTGGCAAAACAGATAAATGAGCGATATCAAAGACATTGTGTTTAGTAAGATGCCAGAGACCTGTCTCTGCTGGAGCACTTGCTGGTAAGACAAGTGGGACACTGATGAATCAGCAGGAGGATTTTTCCCATACCATTGTGGCCTCTCTCCTCAGTGACACAAAGTGGCAGGCTGAGTGAGGTGACTGCATAGCATGCCACTGTTGGGGCACTGCCTGCTGTGACTGCAATTCTAGCTCCTGTTGCTGAACTCGTAGATACGTGGCATCACAGACACCTGCAGTGTGGTGTGATTCTCCCTGACCTCGCTGCCTTCCAGCTCCCTCCTGTGAACCGAGCTTGTCTTTGAGATGCAAGGTGACTTCTGCTGTCTCAGCTCACTTCTCCTGCCCTATATTCTTCTCCCTTCCCATCTGTGTGCTCTGCTGAGGAGGCTTGTGCAGCAGCTAGGTGGTGTGCCTGGCTGGGCAGCACCGCACGTCCTGCCTCAGCACTCCCAGTCCTTCATGCCCATCTGCACTGGAGAACGTGCTAGACCTGTGGGAAGCTGCTCAGGTGCCTGGGAGCCGGCATGTGCCCAGCCCATAGAAGAAGGATGTGGCGATGGGTGGGAGTGCCTGGGAGATACATGGTCCCATGGAGATGTTTTCCACAGCTGCCTCACTGCCTGTTCTTTTTTGAAAGCAGGGAAAGGAAAAAGCTGTGATCAGAGAGCATGGTGAGCAGCAAGAACATGGGGGTGAGCACACAGTAGGGTCTGCTGGGGACTCAGCAGGGGACTGGAGCAGGGAAGGAGTGCAGCAGGCTTGCTGCCTGAGCACGTCTGGAAGGGGCGGTGGCAGCAACCTTGGTGCCCTGGCACCAAGCAGCAGGGCGGTGCTCTAAGCTCATCCAGAAACATGGAGCTGAGCTGGCTGGGACATGGCTGCAGGGCTGCCTTTCTGGCAAGTTAGCCAGGGCATGCAGTACAGGGCTTGTGCTGATGTCAGAAGGTGCTTAGCCAGTACCTGCTTTAGTGTACAAGCATACAGCACGGGCAGGAGATATCCGATCCAGCCTGAAATCTGCCAGTATGAATTTAATCTGCAAAAATAGGTTATGTGTGGATTTGGACCAGCATCATTTGTATGTAGTACAGCAGCCTTTTGCTAAATAGGATGTTGGGATTTTGATAAAATTTTGGTAACCTTATAGCCAGATTGTTGTACGTTTAGACCAAAGGCGTGTGGCTTCTGGTGTGCATCACTCCCTTTAGTACCAAGCACGTATCTGGGTGGGGAAGGAAAGTGTAATTGTTCTGAAATGTGTTGGTCTGATCTCCGTGACCATCTCCAGAGCTGCTCTAAGTGGCTGCCCCCTCCAAAGAAAGCCCCTTGTGAGAGCTGCCACATGTGACTGGAGAAGGAGCTGATTTCTGACCCTCTCTGATGCTGCTGGGTTGCCACTGTTTGTACCAATGGGAGCAACTGTGTGAGCCCGTCACCAAACGGGAGCTGCTTTCAGGAGGAGGTGAGTGCATGGCAGAGCCTGTGCTTCTTGAGCAAAAGTCAGGGATCCCATGAAGACTGGACAAAAGGGTAGGCAGTATCACTAATGGTTTAATTGTGCTGGAACTGAAGCAGCATTGCCTAGAAGCTGCCTGCTTTTTTACAGAAGATAATCACCGAAGTCTGCTGCCAGCCTGGCACAACAAAGTAAGCTGTTATTGATGTCTGGCTTGCCTGCACAAAGATGTGAGCAGGTGCTAGGGCCAGTGCTTCCTCAGCTGCTACCTGTCCTGCCTGCTTGCAGGGCTACCCCACAGACTGCCCCACAGAGGGGCCATGGGGAGGTTTTGTTGTAAGCAGCTGGTGCCCTCATGCTTTCATCTGTTACAGGTATTGATGTTAAGTCTGCTGGGCAGTCCCAGGGAGATGGTGGCCATGGAGGCACTGGGGACATTCGGAGACATCAGAGGGGACGTGCAGAACACCGGAGACACACTATCGCCAATGGTGTGGATTTTAGCATGGTAAGAAAACAGCCTTGTCCTGGGCTGCAGTCAAGGGGCCTGCCCCTGCAGGATTTCTGTTATAAAGCTGTATTGATGTACATGGTGGTCTTGCAGTTACTTTCAAAGTGTTTTCTGTCCTGAAATGTTCAGAAGGAGGAGATATGTTTTCCCCTGTGTCCCGTGGAGTGATGTCGGCCCATGGAGTTGGCACCTGTGCAGTCAAACACTGTCTTCATGGGCAAAAACTTGGGTAGAGAAAGGCAACAATTTACCTTATGGTACAAGAGAAGACCCCAGTGCTGCAGTCATCTGAAAAGATTGTTCTCTGGGCTTTTCAAGCATGCCTTGTGCAGAGCCTCTGTGCTGTGTCCTCTGCTAGCTGTTCTTTGTAGGTCAGGGCTCAGGTATGCTGATCCTTGTGGCTCCCAAGAGATTTTTGCCATCAATGCAGAGAAATCTGAACTAAATTTGGCAGGGAAGCCCAGTATCAAGGGATCTGCTCCCCTCTCTGTCCCTGAATGGAGAGGTTTGGATCAGATTGCCTAGACCAAGGGATCTGTGCTGCTCCCAAGTAGAATGGAGAAGCTGTCTGGGCACGTTGCTCACAAGCTCAAGCCAAGACCTTGCCTGCAGGATGAGAGATCATCTGGTCTTTCTCACTCTGTCTTGTGGAGTGAGAGCTGCAGGCAAGGCCGTGACTCTCACATCTGCAGTTCCACTTTTGGCACCCTGGTGTCACCGGCTCCCTGAGCAGGGCCAGCAGGCTGCATGGATGTCCTTGCGCAGCATTGATTACAGCATTGCACTGGCCTTGGGCATCATAATACGCTCTGATTCCTGGCCTGACTACTCTGGGGAGGGGGCAGTTTATGCACACATGGGAAAAGATTTGTTGGGCTTACAGCAATGCAAGGGGCTGGGTCTTTCTGTCTCAGACTGAGGGGGTCTCTGCTGAGAGGTGCTGACATGGAACAATAAATGTGGATGTGTCTGCCTGGGATTAGGGGTCACTCTGGTCCTCAGGTTTCTGGTGGTTAGACGTTGCTGCTTTGACAGGCTATGCCCCTTTCCTCCCTTAGCAGGGCTCTCACATGTGCACGTGGCTCCAAGGTGGAATGCAGCAGAGGTGTCGTCATTGCCGTGAGTGTGAAGTCCTGCCTGCTGTTGATGAGGAAGGGGATGGTGGCCAGGTGTCTCGCTGAAAGCTGGTGTTTGTTCCCAGCACTGCCACAAGTGTTGTTGCTTTTTAGTGTTGCCATTGCCTTTGTTTCCCCATGGTGCATAGCTGTGGGGGAGGTGGGAGGCAGGTGCTCTACCTCTCTTCCATCCATCCATCTCTAGTGTATCCGAGTGCTGCACTGCCTTTGTGTTCCTCCTCCCAGAAATAGGATGCCTCAACTTGTCCTGAGGGGATGAGAAGCCTTCCCAAGCACCAGGGCAGAAGTATTTGGTACCAATTCCACTTCTGAGTATGCAGAGACGGTTGGAACAGGTTTGAATCCAGCAAGGATTGGATCTGCATGCAGAGCGGGGATCTTGCCTGGCTACACTTCCTCCCTGATGCTGGCAGGATATTTGGCAAGACAAGGCACACAGCTGTGATCAGGCTAATCTGCCTAATGGGGGAGGAAGGGGGAGTTGTAGAAGGGGGGGAGTGAGGCACCGTTGTCCATCATGCGTCCCATAGGTGCACTAGGACTTGTTCATCCTGATCAGCAAAGCAGAGGAGTGGGGGCTGTGCTGCAGCTCCGGAACCCTTTATGATAGCTGGTGACTGCTCAGATGTTTGGTGGTGGTTGTTGTTGTTGTTTTATTTTCGATGAGTCCATTGATCGACCCAATTTCCCCATGTCCTTGGCACAGCTGGAATGAGACCTGTGAGAGGCCAAGCACATTTGTTTGCAGGCAGCCCAGAGAACAGCACTCCTCTCCCCTTCCACCGCAGGCAGTGACCAACCAAGATGTGCTGTGCCCGTTCCACCTCCCCGTTCTCCTGCCCCAGAAGCTGCTCTGCCCCTAGCTGTATCCTGTCCTCTGCCCCTAGATTGATTCCGTCTGTCCCTGCACCTGGCAGAATTGCTGATGTCCCACTGCTCTGTGGGATGCTGCCTCTTCCTCCAGTTCCCGTGCTGACCAGCAAGCCCAGTGGGACCAGGTTGGGATAGGCAGTCACAGGCTGCAGCCAGAGCTGGATGGGGTTCCTTGCCAATACAGCACCTTCTTCATGCCCCTCAGCAATACTCTGTGTAGCACCAAGGCTCTGCAATTCTTCGTGTGGGTACGTCCCCTTTGTCTGTTTGTCCATATGAGCGTGTGTGTGTGAGTGGCTGCTGTATCGTAAACAGCTTTTCCAGAAGCAGAGGGAGCAAGAACAGCCCTGGCATAAGGGGTAGCTGGCATGTGACAGTTGTGAGACTTAGGGGGTGGAGGTGGGGACAGAGAAGTGCTGGCAGCCTGAAGAAGCTGTTGGTACAGTCTCACCTGTTTGCTGGAGGTGATCAATGTTTAGGGTCACTTCTGAGCTGAATTGTTCCCATCCAGATGTTCTCCAAAACAGCAGAAGAGGTTCCCGAGTGTCCAGCAGTTTCTAGGCTTGCTTGCTTGTGTGATCAGAGTGCTTATGGTGGACGGAGAGCTGTCTGCCCTCCACAGTGAGGACTCTCCTGGTGCTCAGTCTGTGCCACAGGCTGTGGAGGTCAGGCTACATCATGGCAGAGAAGGCAGGCAGCCATTTGCTCTGGGGAGTGCTGAGCACGCAGCCCAGTGCTTGACATGGAGGAAGGCCTTTCTGCCTTGGAGCAGCCACAAGGGTGGCCCAGGAGGGGCATGAGCTGGTACAGCTTGGGAGAAGGGGACAGGAGCTGGACTCGATGATCCTTATGGGTCCCTTCCGACTCGGGATATTCTATGACTCTATGACAGGGAAGAGTGAAGGCTGATGAACTGTGCTGTGGCGTGCTTACTGTGCCGTGGTCATTCTGTTCTTCTGGGAACAGACCCTGCTCTTCTTGACACCTCCGTGATTTCCTCATGGTGGTGCAGAGCCAAGGGGCCTTGGGAGAAGGGGGTGGCAGCAGAGCAGGGAGGACTCTTGTCAGCTGGGCACAGGCAGCCAGGTGCTGCTGCTGCCTGCTGTTGATGGAGGGTCCAAGCTGCCTGTGCTGCAGCAGGCTGTGGCTGGCAGGGCCCTGTTCTGCTCGTCCCAAAGGGGTGGGGGCAAGAGCCCTGGGTGCTCTGTTAGCAGCCCTCTGGACATGTGAGCATATCGTGTCCCTCTCCATATGATTCTGGAGCTTGAACCTGAAAGACTAAGCAGACAGAGTCAGCAGAAGGGTATTGCTGTGCTCAACTCCAAGATGCCTTGGCAGAAAAGCAAAGGAGAAAGCAGAGAGCTGGGTAAACAGGACTGTAGATTTTGCCTGGGGTTCTAGTCTGTGTAGATAGCTTGGCTGCTCTCTGAAAGCCAGGTGAACTTGTGCTACTGATTGAAGCTTGCAGCCTCAAGAGGATTTAGAGAGCAGGTGCAGGCCCTGTTCTTAGCACATCCTTGGGTAAATGACAAAGCAGAGAAACATGCTTCTTCACTAAGAGCTGGTGGGGAGCAGGCCTGGTTCCCTAGACAGGAGAATGGAGGCAACCTGACTGCCCTTCAGCTGCTGCAATTGTTCTCCCAAACTGGAGAATTCTTACCCCAAATCAGGATCAGGCAGTGACTATCATCCAAATTCTCCACAGCTTTTCATGGAGAAAAGGACTGACATAGCTGCTGGCAACCAAATTCCTCTGTGTCTCATGAAGAAACCAGCTCCTTGGGCTTGGCAAGACCTTGGACTAGACTAGAGGAAATTGCTTAAACTTTGGATTAAGTTGATCTATAGATGCCTTCACTTGGGATCTGATGGGGCAGTGCTTCTCTGAACATTTGACTTGGACCTGGGTGAGGAGGGTGTAACACATCTGTGCACTGTCCTGCAGCTAAAGCATATGAAGGAGCTGGAGCAGGAGAAGGATTTCTTACTTCAGGGTCTGGAGATGGTTGAACGTGCCCGTGAATGGTACCACCAGCACATCCACTTCATGCAAGAACGCCAGAGACTCCTGGGAAAAAACAAAACCAGTACCGTGAGTCTAGGACTTGTTCTGGGGATTCCCATTTGCTTGGGAGGGTCCATGGGATGTGAGAACTGGGCTGGGATGTTTTGGTGCACCCAGCATTGGCCTGGCTCTGCTGCCTCTGCTTGTTGTGTGTGCCCTCACTGTTTGACCGAGGATCCCAGAGGGGACACTGGACCAACCCTCCCTTGGCAGAAGAGAGGGAGAGTGGCAGCAGGTAAGGAGGGTATGAGTGAGCTACTCCACGTGCCTCGTATGGAGCTGTGGGGTTGCTGCCTGAATGGGATCAGGCCTGGCCTCCCGCCATGGTGGATTTCCCAGGTAAAATTGCCCAATGCAGAGAGGCCAGCCCTTCCTCACCAACTGGGACATTCTGCTGCCCACCTGCCAGTCACGGGGCTTTTCTTTGGGCCAGCCCACCTGGGGGAGCCCTAGGGCAGCACAGGAAGGGTCTTCCCTTGTGTGGACACCCGTACCCTTGGCACAGCTGGCCAGCCCCACTCACCTCCTGCCAGGCTGCATGCAGGTTTAGGATCAGAGCATGACAGAGCAGCCACAACCTCTGCCCTTGTGCTGTCTGTGCCATAATGCCAGGCTTGAGGCTGATGTCTTGCCTTCTGAACATGGGTATGTCCCATGGCCTGTACAAGCGCCATGCTACAAAGGAGAAGAGCCAGCTGAGACATGGAAGCAGGTGGGTGCCCCAGCTCTGGGAGGTGTTTGGAGGGGGCTGGAGGCCAGCCAGCCACCAAGCCCTCTCTGCAGGGCAGAATGACTCCCTGGAAGCTGGCCCCAAAATAATGCCTGGACTCTTCTGCCCAATCCCCCAGGACTTCTTCCCTGATGGCAGCCAGAGCCACCTGGGGCACCTGCTTCCCAAGCTGCAGGAGGTGAACCGCTGCCTGGGTGACCTCCTGTCCACCGTGGGCAAGGTGAGAGAGCAGTGCATTAGCAGCTTCCATCACTTGTGTGAGCTAGGGGCCTGCCCTTTGTGCCCTCATGCTGACATTGGAGCTATCAAAGCTTCCCAAGGCTCTAGGGGCCAGCTTGACTCTGTTGGCAAGACAAGGATGGTAGACAGCCAAGAGGATAGTGCAGCTAGTCCTGGGCTAGGATGGAGGATTCTCAAGGTATTTGAGGGGATAAAGGAGGTCCCCAAAAAGGTGTAGACTTTGTCATGAGAACAAGGAAAGCATCCTGCTGAGGTGCCGAGCCAGTCCTCTTGGAACTGGCTGTCCTGGATGCCAGGTCACATGTGCTCCTGGCAGGAGAAGGATACGTTGGCATGAATGCTTCCACTTCTGTCTAGAAAAGCCTTGGTGGAGACCTTGTGATAGCCTGTGCTCACTGTACTGGTAGTGTCTTAATCCTTTGTAGGACTTCGCTCAGCTCCCAGTCTATTAGTTCCCCATGGGTCACAGAAACAGCTTCTATCCCAGGACACAGGTTGGGGAGGGCCACGAGGAAGAGAGCTCGATGTCTCAACCCTTCCCTTCATCTTCTCCACAGCCAGGGAACCCTTCCTCAGCTCTGAGCAGGCTGGCCCCCACAGCCCCTGTGGTGTCCCCAGCCTCAGCAGGTTCCCAGCAAGCCATCAATATGCTGAAAGAGCAAAACCGACTTCTCACCAAGGTGAGTGGGGATGATGGAGAGGAGATAACACAGAGAAGGCTGGGAGGGAGCCACTGGGGAAAAAGTATGAGACACTTAGAAAGTGTTCCTTCGACCTGGCCAACCTTGGTCATCCTGGAGAAGGGCTGTGGGCTACACCTGGAGCCCTTCCATGTCCTGCAACTAGGTACCCCTCCTGTTGAGGGGCATGTGTCTAGCTATTTGCTAGGTGAGGGACCGTGGATGTAGACCTCATTTTCCTGCTAAAGGGAAAAGACCTTGATAAATAAAAGGCCACAAGAGGGTGCAGATGCTGCATCTTGGGTCTGCGAGCAGTGCTTCTGGGAAGCAGACACCAAAGATCCCTCTGCCAGGGCCACGCTCACCACAGGGATTTGCATCCTGGCACATGCAAATGGTGCTTTTGGGTTGTGGGGGGCTTAAAGCAGCTGAGCCTAGCCCAGCTCACAGATGCCTCAGGCACAGCAGAGCTCTGATCAACTTTTCCTCCTCTGTCCTGTGTAGGAGGTGACTGACAAGAGTGAACGCATCACCCAGCTGGAGCAGGAGAAATCTGCTCTGATCAAGCAGCTCTTTGAGGCTCGCGCCCGCAGCAACCATGAAACAAGCCAGCTGGACTCCACCTTCATCTAGTGCCTGTCCCCCAGTACTCTTCCTGGCCCTGAACTTGAGCTTCCCCAGAGGGGTTTGTGGGGCTGGGACTTTTGCTCTAAAACCATTGCGTTCATTGCTCCAGGTGTGGAGCTCTCAAGAGCTGTGGAGGTCTAGAACTGCCCGTGGTGTCCCTGTGGGAGGAAGCTGGGGACAGCACTTCCCCAACTCTGCTTGGGCAGGCGTGGGGAGTCTACCCTCCCTGCTGTGCTTGGCCAGCAGCACTGCTCGCAAGCTACTCCTTTTCTAAAACTGACTGCAGTGACTACTCCCCCATCCTGTGATCCCCAATGTGTTGGGTGAAACAGATGCTACCCATGCTGTCTGCACAGGGAGAGGTGGGGGAGAGCTGTTGTACTCTTGGCCTGACTTAGGCTGAATTCTGACTGCTCTTAGAAAAAGATGATGCATCTTGAACACTCCAGCTGGCATTCCCAGGCAAGCCTGGCCATTGGAAGGTGCCCTGTCTGTTGCTTGTCCCTCTGTCAGGGGACAAGATTGAAAATCTGTCGTGGTGCATACCTAGCTCCTCCCTGCTGTCTGCTGGTGGAACCAGACTGGGCTAGAGTAGTGCCTGAGCTGGTGCTCCTCCTAGGGCAACCCCTTTCTCCAGTTTGCTGTAGTGATGCCATATTTGCTGTTTATATGTCTGCAGGCTCCTATGGTTAATGAGCCATAGACCCAAATGAGGTAACCCTGTACCTCTGAGCTGCTGTTTCAGGCTGTTTGCAGATTGAGGCAGATACCTCTACGTCACTTTATTTGGTTTGACCTGGTAAGCGCTTGGTTATAAGTCTCAAGTCATATTTTTTCATGATGCCTTTAGAAGGAGGGCAATAACAGAAGCCTGATTTCACAATGGGGCTTTAGGACTTGGTTTCTTGTAACTGAATGTGGGTGATGAAGAGGAAGCTGCTAGGCTCTTTATTTGTACATCTCCAAGTGGGGAAATGGCAGCTTTGGGTGGCCTGGTAGTATATGCAGGCTACCTGGAGTGATGTCCAGGGTGTGAACTGAATCCTTCTCCAGCTCTATTGGGGTGGTGGTCATGTTAGACTGGTGTGCCTCAGGATACCTCCTCCTTCCCACCCAGCTCAATGATGAGGCTCGAGCTGTGGCTTGGTACTTGGTACTTATGGTACATTCATAGGAGATCCATGTGAATCCCCGTGTAGCTCAGTCCTTGTCCTTTGTAGCTCCAGGACCTTTCTCTTCAGCATTGTTTGTGCTTGGACTCTACTGGCACAGTGCTGTGGCACAATGCACTGAGCTGAGCAAAAGGTTCTGGACCTGCCCTGCTTTAACAGGTTTAGCTCTGTAGGGCTGGGAACTGTGCAAACCAGTTCCTCTCCCAGTCCTTGGAAGATGTTTCTGCCAGTCCAGTGCTGTCTCTCCCACCCATCTCCTCTCTGAGCTTGATCTCGACCTGAAGCTCACTGCAGGGTATGTGGTCACAGTTCCTCCTTTGTGCCTACTGCCCCCTGCCAGAGTGGGGGTCAGCAAAGTGTTAGGGAAAGGAAGAAAAAGCAAGGCCATGGCAAGTCATGTCCTGTATCTGCAGGAGTATGGTGTTAGTTATCCCCTGGGCATCAGTGCCTGCCATCTCTTTGATGTCTCCTCTGGTGTCCAGTCCCTGTTTTGCCTGAGGCTGAAGGAATAGTGTCTCTCTTTATAATCTGTCTTTTGGATTATGGATAATAAAGTGGGGGTGAACTGTTCAGTTTATCCTTCTGTTTCTCTGACTAATTCAGTCCATTTGTTGCTGCAAGCCTTGCAGTTCCTGACTGTCCTGTCCCAAGGAATTGTGGGTGAGCTGAGGTTGCACAACTGCAACCTGAGCATGAGGAGTACAGTGGGTCTCTGCTCCAGGCTGGGTTCCCATGCTCTTTCCCTTCCCCTCAGGGCATCCTTATGTTCTTGAGCTGGGGACACTCCCAGTCTTCCCTCGCTACTGTAGGATGGGATCATGAAACTGCCATGCGCCCCCCTCAAACTTTAATGTTATTATTTCTTCTCAAGCAATGCTCCAATATAACCACCTCCAATGACTGTGGGCAGCTATGGCCACAATGACTGGTGCCAGCTCTGCAGTTGTCTTCCTGCACAGGGAGCCTGAGGGGAGCTCTCTGGCAGGGTGCATTGTGGTGCATTTGCCTTGCACCAAAGGTGGCTGCACCTGCACCGCGTGAAGCTCAGGGCCCTGCACTGGCAGGAGGCACCTTTAACATTATGCAGAGCCATGAACTGGTGTGAACTGGGACCCTTGCTGCATGCTACAGAGACCAACCTGCAACACTGCTCTGCCAGCGAGCTGCCCAAGCCTCTGTGCTCCCAGTATGGGAGCAGAGCTATGGAAGGAAGACCTGAGCCAAGCCTCCTATGCCTGGGAGAAGAATCATTGCAGCAGCCTCTTTCAAGTGGTGATTAGGGTAGCCACAATTCCCAGACAGGGCAAGGAGGGGGTGATAATTGCCCTCAGTTCCCCTGTTTAACATCTTTCTTAGGATGTGAAGTCCCAGAGGTCTTTCAAAGAAAAGAGAGAATCATTGTCCCTGCTCAGTGCCACTCTGTGTGGAGCCAGGGCAGCTCTGCCACTGCCCTTGTGCTGGGGCTTGCCCAGTTGGAGGGGAAAGGCCTCTCTGCAGCCTGGGCAGTGCTGGCCCGGGGCCTGCTCCCTGCAGGGAAGCTCTGGCATATGGGAGCCTCCTGCCAAGAGTGGGGACTACCTGAGGACTGGGAGTCACAGTCCCTGGCCTGGAGCTGCAAGACTGGCCTGGCTACACTGCTTGTAGGTCCCTTGGGGGCGGGAGCCTGGCCTGTGCCTGACCCTCTCCCGTGTGCCTAGGCTGTGTCACCTTCCACCCCATTAACCACGAACAGCTCAATGGTGGTCCAGTGGCTGTGAGACCTGGGTTTGTGTCTACAGCTGTTAGCAGGGTGCTGGTGAAGTGGGTGAACGTGTTCCTTTCTCTTTGGGCTCTGATCTCACTGGGTCTGCACAAATCTGTGAAAGCACATCCAGGTGTGCTGATCATGTCTGGAAACATTCACAGTTGCAGCACAGCAGGAACCACCACAGCAGGTCCGGTTTGTGCCCAGCCAAACAACCTAAACTCAACCCCCTGACACCTGAGGTTGTCAAAAGCAAAGTGCAACACCATGTAGTCACTGTTCAAGTCTTCATGTATTATCACAGGCTCAGGAGCTGCTGGCCCCAGGGTGAAACTGAACAGGGGCAGCTGGTGTCAGGAGAGGACCATCCACAGAGGGGGTATGGGCAGGGTGTGCTTGGCCCTGGCCAACCAAGAAGTCTTGTCTGGTCCCCATCCTGCCCTAGGGGATCCACAATCTCATCTACTGTGTCCTCAGCTACGATCTTTGGGAAGGGTTCAATCACCCAGGTCTATTTGTAGGTTCTTTCTCTTCTTCTGCCCAGTTCCATGCCCTTCTCACGCCCTTTAAGGCTGGGCTGCATGCCCAGCTACCCCCCTTAAAGAAGAGCTGGTCTCCCAGCAGAGCAATTATTCCAAATGCCAGCAGGAACAACCACATCTTGGGCCCCAGCCCATAGGTTTTGTGCTTTTGCTTTTCTTCCCTGCTACACAGAAACTGCTCTTTGCCAAAAGGGTTCCTTGCTGCCCTGGGCAGTTTTCAGCAGCTTCAGCACCCAGTGCACTGTCAGACTGCTCCTGTTTTGCACCCACTGTCCTGCTCTTTCCATTGCAAATCACTGGGAGATGAACCGACGGCCTGAGGACATGGGGAGCACCCTGGGTCCTGGGACAGTCAGTCAGTCCTCTCTGGGAAGGGGAGCTGTGCTGCACAGAGCATGTGCAGCTACCACTGCCTGTGTTTGTTCCCTCAGCTCAGGGTCTGGTTGGTGCCTGACACTTCTCAGCCCTGTGACCTGGCACCCAGTACCTCTTGTTCACCTCCTTGATCGCTCATTACAAGGTACTTTCTCCTGCCCCAAATCACCTTGTGCCTTATTACCATGCAGCCCTGCCTGAATCCCAGCCTCCAGCTTGCCAGCACGTTTCTCCTTTTGGCGGATGTACGACTGCTTCCTGCATTAACAGCATTGACGCATGTATGCTTCGTGCTCCCCTTTTCTCCTCCCTGGCTGAGACCATTGTCATGGTGTAGACTCTCAGTTGATAAGGACCAGCTCTGCCCTCACCTCTGCTTGTGTAAATCATTGTAATGGGAGCAGCAGTAATGGTGGGTGAGTTGGGACCTCTGCTGCCCCATCCCAGCTCATTCCTTGGGGGATGCTGGTGCCTTGGCTGTGCCAGGTGCCCCCAGGGTTCCCATCACCAGGGGATCAAGCACAGCAGTTCCGGCTCCACTCCAGCATCGTGCCAGATCCGATGTCTCCCTGCAGCATGACTCCAGCCTGGCACGTGTGATCACTGCTGTTTGTGCAACTGAACCTCTTCCAAGGTACAGATTATTGAAGCCAGATGCTCCCTCCCTAGGGAATCCTGGCACAATGGGGAGGGGGTGGAGGTGGGGCTCCCAAAATTCCTGCTTTGCTCTGCAGCTGTGTGCTGTGGGGACTGTGGCTTTACTCTCCCCATTACATAAAGCACAGCTGCTGTGGCGGGTAGCCACCCTGCTTGCTCGCTCTTGGAGCAGCAAGCTGTTGGGGAGCAGTCTGGGGCTGGCTGCTGCCTTGAGGTTCGGGCAGACCAGAGGCTGGGTTCCAGAGCAGCACCCCAGGGCACTCGTGTGAGTGCCACTAGACCCTGTAAGCATCTTCTTGCAGCCCACCCCCCCTCCTCACCCCCCCTCCCGAGTATGGCAGTTCAGTGCCTGTGACACTCAGACACTCACAGGTGGCTGTGGGTTCTCCACCCCCTGCCATTGTGACAGTTCTGGTCACCCTTTGCAAGAGATGGTGCCATGCTAAGCAGGGCTGTGCTTTGGGAAGGGGTAGGCAGCTGAACTGGAAGGAGTGGGAGTTCTGGCAGTGAGCCTGTGCTGGCTACAGCCATGTTCCAGGTAGAGATCAGCACTCACACACTTGGTTACATCATTTGACTGCTCTGCCTCAGTTTCCCCAGCTGTAAAAGAAGGCTAGGCATGTGGACCAGCTGCGTCAGCATGGCAGGAAGCCTGGGCTGCTTTGTGCCTGCACAATTTCAACAGCTGAGCATTTTTCCTTCTTTCTTTTACTGTGCACTCTCCCTGCCTCAAGGCATCAGGGGGCTATGTTGGATCCAAACTGCCTTGCAATAACTCTGAGGCCTGGAAGTGATGCGGCTTGCCCTGGAGCTTTCCCATCCTGCCAGAGCCCAGCCCCATGCTCCCAGAGGGGGAAGGACAGGCCAGTGAGGACACAGGGGCTCCTGTGTGCTCAGGGGCCAGAGCTGGGAGCGGCGAGCCCTGCTGCTCCGGATCCTCCTTGGGCATGTGTCCTTGTGTGCCCTCCAGTGTACCCCTGCAAAAGGCTGAGGGACCCCACAAACCAGCTGTCCCCTGTCGTGGGCAGCCAGCAACACCCCATCTTCAGCCAGGTCCATGCAGGCAGGTGCTTCTGGTTTCTTTCTGATGTTGAAGATGGTCTCCTGCCCATGGAGGAGGACTGTGGGGTATCCACAAGCCTGAGAAACATCCACAGGCATGGCGTTGGCCAGATCCTTGCCGGTGAGGACAGCTGCCATGGAGAGGCTGGTGCCTGCCAGGCCCTACCCAGGTAGGGGGAGGTGCTGCCCAGCCATGGCCCGAGGGTGGGGTTCACAAGAGGCACAGTCTGCTCCTTCTTAGCCCTGGGCTCTTCCACACCACCAAACTGCAGCTCTGCCATCCTAGCAGACACCTGGCATAAGGGGTAAAATCATGGCTTAGAAATGCAAGCGATCCTGCCATGGAGGAGACCAAGGGAAACAAGAACCCAGCCGCCCTGTACCAAGGCCGCACAGTAGCTGCGTGGGCTGACTTTCACCCTCATGCCACTATGCACATCCACATGGCAAAAAGCTTTTTTTTAACTTACTGCTCTGTCCCCAGGAGTGCTGCAGATGTGGGATGGCTGAGGAGCTGGGGATGAGTTGTGTTACAAGCAGGGCCTTAGGCTTTTACTTTCTATAAAGGCACAGAGCAGGTCCCAGATCACAACTGCTTTTTCCATCCCCACTGACTGAGGCTGAATTTGGGCTGTGGCTGGCAATGAATGTCGTGCTGGTCAAACTGGAAAAGAAATATGCTTTTTACTATTACTGACTGAACAAACCAACCCCAAAGACATTGCCTCATTCACCAAAATTTCATTTAGTCCTAAATGAAAATACTTTGTATTGTTTTGAGTTCTCTTGGGGCTTTTTAAACATGCTTACATTTTTCCTTCCGTATTTCGGACCAGTTCAAATGGAAAGGCCATTTCTAAGTTACCTATGCAGAAATGGCCCCATCCTGGTACTTCTGGCATGATCTGTCCTATGAAGAAATCATCAACTTCTTTGGGATGATTCCAAAACCTTAAATAGATCTTAATATCTTCCAAAACCTCCATTAGTCCTTAGGCTAAGACACTTTGCAGGGCAGACCAGGTCCCAGAGGCAGTCTGGACATCCCTCCATGCCTGGTTGGGGAGCTGCACCGAGGCTGAGGTTCAGCAATGAGCACATCCCCAGCTTCCCAGCACCAGCAAGGGATGTACCCAGACCAGCTTAGAGAGAGCTCAGCTGGACTGGCCATGAGGATAATAACTGAAAAATCTGATGATTTCATCCTTAAATATTTAATGTTGATGGCTTAGCAAGAACATTTTTTGGGCTTGTGAGAGACATCTTGGTGCCGTGCTCCTGCACAGATGCAGATGCTTCCTCATCCATGGCCGTGGGACTTGTTGGGGCAGAGGAGGGCAGCCTCTGCTCCACATCAGGCTGTGGGTTCATCCTGCAGAGACCAATGAACCCAACATCTTGATGGCACCCACCACACCACGGGAGCAGCAGTGGCTGTGCCACTTAGCAGCATGGGGCTACCGCTGCCCGAGGAGTGCCATGGCCCTGTGGCCAGGTGGCTGGAGGCATTTGGCTGGTTTTGACCAGAGCTGAGGGTGGGGTGGCTCTGCCCAGAACACTTGGAAGTGCCTGCCCTCACTTTGCTTTTCTGACCTAAATCCTAAGGGGGTGTTTCTGGCCCATGCATTTTTCACATTTCCCTCTGATGAGTAGGTTGTTACACCATTGCCAACTCACAGAAAGTCATAAATCTCCTTTAAAAAAGGACCTTCTAAAATCATGAAATTAGCCATAAACTAGTAAATAAAAAAAATAAAACCTTTGTAAATAATAATTTTAGGATATGAATTTTATTCCTCTCCAGCCTTCAACACTACTATCATCAAGCTTTCCTCTGCAGCCAGTGGGGCTGGAAATGCAACGCTCTTCTTTGGTGGAAGCCCAGACCTGTGTAACCAGAAGAGCTCTGAAAGCTCAAAATGTTGCAAAACTTCATTTGGTTAAGATGTGCAAAGCCATTGGGATGTTAGGGCTGCAAGGTCAGGAGCGGCACTGACAGAAATGACCCAAAGAGTTTGTGTCTCCACTACAGTGTGGCTACTACCACTCTGTCACCAGTGTCTGCATGGGGTGTGTCTCCCCAAATGCTGTGTCCGGGTGCTCATCTTGGGCACATGGGCTCTCCTCCTCCTTGCAGGTCTCTGAGCCCTCCTGCCCTTGCTGCCCTGGGCACTGATCTGCCCTAGATTCTTGTCTCTGCTCCTGGTAGAACCCTGTTTGGAGGGTAATAACTGCAGGCCAGGGCAGCTTTTGCCATCCTACCAGCTCAGCTCCAGGGCTGGGAGGTGGGTTTCCCTGTTTCCACCATGTGCTGGTGTCAGCCTGCCCCATCCCAAACATGTGAATAGCACTGCACACCACAGCTGCAGCTCAACAGCCACTCAAGCACAGCCTATGAGTGCATTAACATACCCCCAAACGAGCCAGCCACTCACAGACAGGCAGATGAGAGAATTCCTGGGGAAGATAGCAGCACACACACCAGCTTGCCTGCATTCACAACACTGGTCTAAGCTCAGGAGTTCAGGCACCATTAGAGAAACCCATGACACAAACACATGCACAGCTGCAGGCATGTGCACAGCAGCGCATATGTGGCTGTATAGGCTCACACGGTGCCATGCTGTCTGGCCCATTCTGTGTCATGCCCATACTCATGCCATGCCCTTGCTCACACTGCCCATGTTCACACCAATCTGTGCTCTCAGTCCCACACACCGTGCCCTTGTTCCCCACTCAGTTTTTGACTCCCCAGCAAAGTGAAGGAGCCCCTCTGTGTGCAACAAATTCTGCTGGGATTTGATGTCCTCCCCAGCCCACACACATCCCATGTCCACACACACACAGCCTTGTTCACACATGCATCCATGTCCACACACACACCCCCACATGGCATCACCCTGGCCGTGTGTGCATGTCTGTGCACCCAGGGTGAATTAGTGCAGTGAGGCTGGAGGAGGCACGTCAGCCTGCAGAAGCTTGGAAAAAAATAAACTGAGCATAAAATTAGCTGGAACTTTTGTTGCTGGATTTTATTTTTAAATACAGTAGAAAACACATTGCTGGAAAGAAAATCAAAGAGGTCTGGGCCTGCAAGAACAGCCTGTGGGATCATGTGGGACTTCTCAGAGGTGCTCCCTATGTGTCCGAGGGCTCTCTCAGAGCAAGATTGATGGCTCTTTATTTGATAAAGGGGTAGATATTGTCATGGTTTCAGCTGGGATAGAGTTAATATTTTCTTCCTAATAAGCATTCTGAGGGTCTCACCAGGCCAAGTGAACATCAAAACAAGCATTAGGTGGATTAGGCTTCTAAGACTCAGGTGGCTCAGGTGGATCTGTACTGGCTTCTGCATACAACAATCCAACACCTGCTTCTGATGTGGATGCCCTGCTCGTCCCCAACCAGACCATGAGGCAAGAGACAGCTTCAGGGCAGAAAACCCACCATCACCCACAGTGTGGCCCTGGGCAGACCATCAGCTTGGCCCCACAGAGCCACAGATGGTGATATCCCAAAAGCCAGCCTGGCTGAGCAATCTTGGGCATCTAGGGGACAGGGGGTGACCAGGGGCTGGGTGTTCATCTCCACCTTCTTTGTGGTAGGGACTCTCGGGGGCCAGCAGGACCAGGGAGGTAATTGTCCCCCTGTACTCTGCTCTGGTGAGGCTGCATCTTGAGTACTGTGTTCAGTTTTGGGCCCCTCACAAGAAGAACGTCGAGGCCCTGGAACATGTCCAGAGAAGGGCTACAAAGCTGGTGAAGGGCCTGGAACACAAGTCCTGTGAGGAGCGGCTGAGGGAACTGGGGCTGTTTGGTCTGGAGAAGAGGAGGCTCAGGGGAGACCTCATTGCTCTCTGCAGCTAACTGAAAGGAAAGTGTGGGGACCTTGGGGTCGGCCTCTTTTCACAGATAACTAGCAATAGGACTAGAGGGAATGGCCTCAATTTGCACCGGAGGAGGTTTAGGTTGGAGATTCGGAGACATTTCTTCTCAGAAAGAACAGTCAGGCGTTGGAACAGGTTGCCCAGGGAGGTGGTGGTGTCACCATCCCTTGGGGTGTTTAAGGAAAGGTTGGATGTGGTGCTGAGGGAAATGCCTTAGTGGGTGACATTGGTGGTAGGGGGATGGTTGGACCAGATGATCTTGGAGGTCTTTTACAACCCTAATGATTCTATGATTGGCAGGCGTATCTGTGTGCCAGTGCTGGAACACATAAAATCATAGACACACCTGCCAAGCATAAAATCATAGAATCGTTTATTTCAGGTAGTTGTAGAGAGCAATAAGAGAGCCTCCTCTTCTCCAGACTTCTCCAACCCCAGTTCCCTCAGCCACTCCTTACAGAACTTGTGTTCCAGGCCCTTCACCAGCTTCATAGCCCTTCTCTGGAAATGTTCCAGGGCCTCGATATCCTTCTTGTTGTGAGGGACCCAAAGCTGAACACAGCACTCAAGGTGCAGCCTCACCAGAGCAGAATGCAAGAGGATGGTCACCACCCTGGTCCTGCTGGCTGCACTATTCCTGATACAAGCCAGGATTCCTTCTTGGCCACCTGAGCACACTGCTGGCTCATGGTCAGGCAAGCATCAATCAGCACCCCCAGATCCTATTCCTCTGCACAGCTTTCCAGACACTCTCTCCCAAGCCTATAGGGCTGCATGGGGTTGTTGTGGCCAAAATGCAGGACCCGGCACTTAGCCACATTCTGCCTCATCCCACTGACCCATTCGGTCCAGGTTCTTGTTCAGGGCCTTCCTACCCTCCAGCAGATCAACACTTCTCCCCAACTTGGTGTCACCTGCAAACTTACTGAGGGTGCACTCAATTCCCTCATCCAAATCATCAATAAAGATATTAAAGAGTGTGGGCCCCAATACCAACCTCCAGGGAACACCACTGCTGACCAGTCACCAGTTGCATTTTACTCCATTCACCATTACTCTCTGGGCCCAGCCATCCAGCCAGCTTTTAACCCAGCAAAGAGTGTACCTGTCCAAGACATGGGTTGCCAGCTTCTCCAGGAGAATACTCTGGGAGACCATGTCAAAGGCTTTGCTGAAGTCTAGGGAGACCATGTCAACAGGCTTTCCCTCATCCACCAGACAGGTTATCTGGTCATAGAAGAAGATGAGATTGGTCAGGCAGGATTTGCCTTTCATGAACAGGCTGGCTGGGCCTGATCCCCTGGTTGACACGCATACGTTGCGTGATTGCATTCACAATGACCTGTTCCATCACCTTTCCTGGCACCAAGTTCAGGCTGACAGGCCTGTAGTTCCCAGGGTCCTCCTTACAATGCTTCTTATACATGGACATCACATTAGCAAGTCTCCAGTCATCCGGAATCTCTCTGGATGACCATGACCACTGATAGATGATGGAAAGCTGCCCAGTAATCACGTCTGCCAACTCCCTCAGCACCCTCGGGTGGATCCCATCTGGCCCCCTAGACTTGTGACAGTCCAGGTGAAGCAGCAGGTCTCTAACTGTTTCCATTTGAACTGTGGGGTGTTTCTTCTGCTCCTCATCCCAGAGTTCCAGGTTGGGAGGCTGAGTACACCGAAGATAAGTGGTCTGGCTAGTAAAGACAGATGCAAAGAAGGCATTAAGAACCTCAGCCTTTTACTTATCCTCAAGTAGTCATGTTTCCCTCTGCATCCAGTAAAGAATGGAGATTCTCTGTGGCCCTCCTCAAGGCATTAATATATTTATAAAAACATTTTCTGTTATCCTTAATCATAGTGGCCAGATTGAGCTCATACTGGGCTTTGCCATTCCTGTTTTTTTTGCTCTGCATATGCTGGCAACTTCCTTGTACTCTCCCCAGGTAGCCTGCCCCTTCTTCCACTGGACATAAACTCCCTTTTTCTCCCAGCCACTCAGCAAAAGTTCCCTGTTCAGCCATGCCGGTCTTCTTCCCTGCCGGCTCATCTTATGGCACACAGGGACAGCCTGCTCCTGCACCTTGAAGACTTTCTTCTTAAGGAGGATCCAGCCTTCCTGGACCTCTCTGCCTTTCAGGACTGATTCCCAAAGGACCCTCCCTACTAGTGTCCTGAACAATTCAAAGTCTGCTCTCTGGAAGTCCAAGGTAGCAGTTTTACTGACACCCCCCCCCCCCCTCCTGACTTCATCAAGAATAGAGAACTCTACCATTTCCTGGTCACTCTGCCCAAGACAGCTCCCTATCACCACATCTCCCAACAATCTTTCTCTGTTTGTGAACAGCTAGTCTAGTATGGTACCCACCGAGTAGGCTCACTAACCAGCTGAATCAGGAAGCTCTTCCACACACTCCAGGAACCTCCCAGACTACTTCCTCTGGGCTGTATTGTATTTCCAGCATATGTCTGGGAAGTTAAAGTCCCTCATGAGAAAAGCGCTGGTGATTCTTCTGCCAGCTGCTTACAGAACACCTCATCTGTCTCTTCATTCTGATTTGGCAGCCTATAACAGACCCCCACCAGGATGTCTGCCTTGTTGGCCAACCCCGTGCCCCTTATCCACAGGGACTCTACCTTATCATTCCCAACTCTGAGGTCAATAGCATCAAAACTCTAATATAGAGAGCCACCACCTCACCTCCTTAGTTGCCAGTCCCTTCTGAAGAGCTTGTAGCCATACATTGTAGCAGTCCAGTGGAGGGATTTGTCCCACCACATTTCAGTGATGGTGACTAGGTCATAGTCTGCCTGCCACATAATGGCTTCCAGCTCCTCCTGTTTTTTGCCCATGCTGCATGCACTGGTGTAGATGCACTCGAGTTGCACCATTGCCTTCATCCTCAACCCTGTGACTGCTCCCCCGGGGGACTGCTCCCCATCTCTATCAAGTCTCATTTCCACCCCATCCCCCTTCATACCTAGTTTAAAGCCCTCGTGATGAGCCCTACCAGCTCCTGGGCTAGAGTCTGTTTTCCTCTTTAAGACAGGTGGGACCTATCCATCAGCAGTCATCAGACCAGGTGCCGAGTAAACCTCCCCATGATTAAAAAAACAAACAAACAAACAAACAAACAAACAAAAACATTCTGCAACAGCACCAGCCTCTAAGCCATGTATTGATCAGCCAGGCCTTCCAGGTCCACTCAGTATCCCTCCCTGCCACTGAAGGGATAGAGGAAAATACCACCTGCACACCCACTCTATCCACTAACTGCACAAATCATCTGAAGTCCCTTTTAATAGCCTTCAGGCTTCTCTTAGCAATTTCATCTCTGCCAGCCTGAATTATCACTAAAGGGTTGTAATTGGAGTGGCGAACAAGGTCAGGAAGTTTCCTTGTAATGTCCCTGATCCAGGCCCCAGGTAGGCAGCAGACTTCCTTACAGGTAGGGTCCAGCTGACATAGGGGGCCCTCTGTTCCCCACAGAAGGGAGTGACCTATGACCATTACCCTTCTTTTATTCTTGGTGGAGGAAGTCTTGAGGTGTGGAGTTGACTTCCTTGCCCTAGACAGCCTCCTGTGTGGACTTTCCCTTACATTGAACATGGTGCATGGAGGCACTTTGCAGCCCAGTGCTTCCAGGGTGTCAGTACTGCAGCAAGGGCAGTGAGGGGATGATCCTGTTTCCCAGGGTCCCATTGGTGTTCACCCAGGGCTATGAAGGCATGAGAAGCAGCAGTCACAGACAAGCCATGCTGGCTGTCATTGCCGTGGACATAGTCACTGAAAAGTTGGGTGGGAAGCAACCTTGGCTGCCCAAGCAAGCTGGCATGTCCTGCCAGAGAGGACACTTACAGGGTCTGGAAACTCAGAACTGTCCTTGAAAGTCTTTAGAGGAACAAATCCGCTATCTCTTCCAATGCAAGAATTGAGATGAAGTGCGTGGAAGCCAGATGCAACACAACTTAGAGTGTTGGTTCTTCATGCTGGGGTAGCAGGAGTTCCATGCTGGAGGGTGGTATCAATGCCAGCAGTTTGCATGAGCTCAGATAGTGTTTTCTGACAAGTCCATAAAAGAGGAACCTAGAGAAGGGCGTAAATACAAAGAAATCAGGAAATCCCCTGAGGTGAAAATAGCCAGAGACTGGAATAATGCTCAAAGAAAGTGTTTAAGTATGCTTGCTGTGGTCTTACTCATCTCTGGACATCTGGCCCTGGATACTGGGCTGTGTAAGGCCTGGCACCACTGCATGTCTGGAGGGGACAGTGGAGACCTCGTGGCCACGTTACCAGTGGCTGATCCCTGGCTTATGTGGCCAGTGTGCTGCATGCTGGCTGTGAACGCAGCCTGCACAGGCCCTGGCTGGCCCTGACATAGTTATTTTTTAAACCAATGAAACTTGTACCCATTATGGTCTTGCTTGAAAGCTTAAATTTACTTCCGAGGGTGCAAAACACTGGAGCACTTCATTTGTAAGTGAGCATCCCAGTGACTCCCAGGGACTCCCGTTATTCCAGACACTGGAAGTGTGGCTGCTTGCACAGATGGTGGTGGTTGAAATGGCAGGCCTTGGTGTCCTGCCACTGTGCCCCAACAAGCTACAGCCTGGCTGATGCTCTGGCCCTCACAGAGCCATGAGGAGAGGCCAAGGCACTCTGGAGGCCTGGGTGAGGCTTGGGGTCTCTGCCTCATGCCCACGTGGCCATGGCTGGTCCAGGCCAGAACATAGTAGCCACTTGACAGATGACTGTGGAAGTCTCTCTGTGGTCAGCCACCCACTTAACTACAGCAGAACTGAAAGTGACGATCCCAGGGCTTGCTTCTGAATGTGATACTTGCAGGATGTCAGAAAAGGAAGCTGAATCATTTAGCAAGGCACATGTAAAGGTTCATACACCACTTGGCAGGGGCTGGAGGAGATAACCCCAGGCAGGCTCCTGACACTGGTATAGCTTCTGAACCTGCCCCTGAAGCTGGGCCTTGTTGGGGGCCACCACCTGTATGCTCGCCACCTCAAACACCAGCTGCCTGCCCGGAGCCACCGGGGCTGTGTGGCAAGGGGGCTGGCATTGAGGCAGGGCATCTGACATCCCCCAGTAGGACTGGGGATGTACCAGTTGCGGCTGCGGCTGCTCCTTCACATTCACTGCTGCCAGTGTGCCAAGGACAGGGACTGTTTCTGACCTGAAAGCAGTTCTTTACACAGCTGGGTGCTTGCAGCTCTCCCAAGGACCACCCTGCATGGAGGGAACCTTTCAGAAGCTGCACCTTGACAGTTGCTCCTCTGCAAGGAGACAAGACACTGCTGACAGCTGAACAAGCCTCTGGCAAGACACATCACCCCAGCCTCTG
Organism: Nettapus auritus; assembly: GCA_011076525.1. Lineage (NCBI taxonomy): Eukaryota > Metazoa > Chordata > Aves > Anseriformes > Anatidae > Nettapus > Nettapus auritus. Next base: position 173,437 of record CM021781.1, read on the forward strand.
ACAGATTTCACCTTCAGGCACAAGGCTGTTTTTTGATCTAAGGTTTTTACTTCAGTGCTGCTTAGGGACTTTAGCTGAAAAAGTCAATCCAAAGATTTTCCTGCTTCAGGGCTGGTGTGCAGTGTCTCCCTGCAGCCCTCATCAGAAGTATGTGAAATGATGATTGCCCTTCCACCTCACAAAAAAGCAAAATCTAATTGAGGCTGGGAACAGCTAAACTTGGTAGTTCAGTCCAAGCCATCTGCTGAAACCTGAGGGCAACAGTGTGCCTGAAGGTGGGACTAGCATCCTCTCTATGCACTCTTCTAGCACAGCCCCAACCCCGCGATCAAGAAGGAGCACCTGGACATTGCACTGCCAGCTGCCTGCAGATGAACCTGGGTGGGTTTTTCTTTTCCTTTTGTCCTGGTTACAAAGCATATATTATACAAATATAAAATACAAAATATATATTGAAAGGGCAAAGTGTCTCAGGTTGTGGCACTGAGGGAAGTACTAGCAGCTCTGAAGGCCTCAAGGTCGTGCAAGGACACAGCCTTTCCCCTGCTGGTGACTCCATCATCTCTGCAACCTGCTTTAGCCTAAGGGACATATTTTTAATTGGTGTCATCCTAAGTATGGGTCCTATTTGCTCTTCTGTCCTGCAGCATAATATCCTAGAATCTCAGAATGGTCTGGGTAGGAAAGGACCTTAAAGATCATCTAGCTCCAACCTCCAGGGTCGAGTTCTTCCAGGCAGCAGACTTGGAGTAGTCCCTAGCCTGCTTCATGCTGAAGCAACTCTCTTCATTTTCAAGAGTTTTGGACCAAGCTGGCTGACCTTCCTGAAGTGGCTTGGAGAAAGCTCACAGAGATGCCCTTGTTTTAGGGCAGGAACACGTAACCTGCTGCACCAGATGGCCTGACGGTGTCTGTCTGCAGCTGTAGAGATTTCTGCATACTCAGGAGCATCCACCTGCTCATAAACCACACTCTTTTATAACATATGTAGGATAAGTAAATAAATTACGTTCTCAAGGGCTTTTTGAGCCCTTCACAGCACATGATTTTCTCAAATTGCAGCTGCTAGCATCCTGTGATCAGCTTAGAAGCTCCAGATCTCACTGAAACACAAATAAAAGTCCAGTTTCACAATTATTTTCAAAAGCTGAAAACTGCAACAGTATCTGAAGCTCATGAACTTTCTCTTGTTTTTGTTTGTTTGTTGGTTTGTTTAATTTTCATGATTTTGAGGTATCCAACTAAATTTTTTAGTTCTGAGTCATTTGAGAAAGAAGCCCAAGAGAGACAGGGCAGATTGGAGCAGCCAGGAGCTAGAGCTGCAACAGGAACTCAGCACGAGGATTCCTATTGAGGGCTCTAGGGTGGGCAACCAGGGTGAAGTTGGAAGATTAAATATGGAAAAAGGTGGCTTTAATCAATTCATTAAAGTTGATTTGTTCCCTGGAAATGGATCCGCTCAATGACCTGACATCAGTAGTAGCATATTTTGCAGCAGCCCCACAGAGTTTTTTCCTGCTCTCCTGGGTAGCCCTGAAGAAGTGCTAGGTTTGCCAGAAGACGCTGAGCCCAGATGCTACCCAGGAGGAGAAAGCTGCACAGAAGTGAATGTCGAGGGAGTGACTCTAGGAGAGCAAATTTCTAGTCATATTTGCCAAAGCAGGGGCCCCTGCAGCTAGGGACATTTCCTACCTCGTGCCAAGATGCGTGCAGTTTTCAGCTGAAATCTTCAGAGTCTGGGCAGCAAGAGGCAGGCAGGCCACCTGGCCATGAGACAGCCCAGGGTGGACACAAAGATCTGGGAGGTGAGATGGGAAAGGAAGGGCTCACTTGAGCCTTGGCCCAATGGCTTTGCTCTCCTGTCCTTGTGCTGTAATGGGTCCCTTTGCTTCCATCCTGGCCAGCAGTCCTGACAGCATGCCAGGCTGCTCTGTGAGGCTCATGATGTCCTCCATGAAGTTTGTCCTGCAGGTGCCTTTATCTGTCCTGCTTGTGCATCACACCAGCATTACTCTACGGGGCACATGGGTCCCAATGCCAGGAGTGATGACAGTTCAAGGCAGGATAATCACAACCCATGTCTTTCCCCTGTGTTCCCTTTCAGAAGATGTCAGTGCTCCTGCCTTCCCCACCGAGGTCCCAGTGCCCTGGGAGGCAGTGAGAAATAACTTACTGAGGTCACTTGGAGCTGAGATCTGGTGCTGATGGGCAGTGCAGTGGGTTCTTGGTTAAGTCAGCAGTGTGGTGGTGTGAAGTCCTTGTCCCAGGACAAAGGCTGTTCTCCCAGGACTGGGACCAGTACGGCTGTCTTTGAGTCTGCCTTCTGATCCTCTAGCCAGCAGCTTGGGGTTGCATGTTGGGAGCCTAACAGTGATCTGGCTGCTCACATACAAAGCTGGTGGGGAGAGTGTGGGAAAATGCCATTTGGACTAAAGCTGGGTAGACAAAGTTACACACTAAGCTGGGGCTGAGGCAGGCCCTGGTGCTACAGCTTCAAAAGGAAACAGCTCTCAGGGGATTTTTTTCTTGTGTTTTGGGATGTGGGAAGGACTGGAAACATGCCTGCTGGCTGGAGGACAATTCTCTGGGGCTGCATCTTTACATAGAGAAAATAACCATCTATCAAAAGAAAACTCTGTTGAAAGGGTGAGAAAAAACGATGCCGGTGTACTTACATTTAGCAATTGCTAAGCTGCATGAGTGGGCATGAGGAGCTGAATGAGGGGCTGCCTCTGCCCAGGGGCACCTTACAGGGTGGGCACAAGGCTCTGAGTGCCCACATGCCAGCAATGCCTTGCTGAGGCAGGGCTGCTCCCCTGCTCCTATTTGAAAAGTGTGTGAAAAGAGACTGGTGCAGCTAGGAATCCAGACAAGATGCTTCACGTGTAGAGGGCTTTTCCCATCAGGATGGGCAGGATGTGGCATGGAGAGAGGATGGGATATGGTGGGACATGTCTGCTGGCTATCACAACCTCATGGGGAAGCCACCAGGGAGTCCCAGGCTGACCTACGCCTCTAGTGTATTAATTAAGTCTTGCCAAAGCAGAGCGGATACCCCTCCTTTGCCTTGGGTTGAACTCTCAGTGAGAGATCTTTAATCAAACAAGTGTGTTTTGATGTCACAGATTATAACAAGCAGCCACCTGGGACAGAACAGCTTCTCCAGCCACAGCACTGCACACTGGTGGTGAGGGAGGTGACTGTGCATCTGACAAGCAGGAACCATCTATGGAATGCTGGTGGTCTCCAAAACCTACTGCAGGCATCAGAGAGAAGCAAAATGATTTTTCCAGTGGTGGTCCAAAATGGGACTGTGCTGGGTTGGCACCTTCCTGCTTCTCCTCCATGAGCCCAGAAAAGGGGAGCTGGAGCAGCACCACACCTGAAGCATGATGCCAGACAGCTGCAGGGCCTTTACAGGAAAGTGATTGACATGCTCACAGGGGGCTCCTACCTCCCTACCGACCTGGCTGCTGTGAAACTGCAGAAGGGTGGTGGGTGTGCAGGGCCCTCCCGGGGCTCACTGTCTTTCAATAAAATGTTAGTTTTGTCCCCAACACCTGTAGGAAATCAAAGGAATCTCAGAGCAGAGGGTGTGTCTGTGATGTGGGCAATAGCAATGGTAGAAATTTTTTCCTGGAACAGGGTTAGATGTAGATAATTGTGGACCAAGAGACCTCTTTAGGTCAGAAAGTGGGGTGGGTTTGGGGAGAAAGTGGTTGGCAGTGCTCACCCTGGCAGGGGAGGCAGTGCCACAGGCACCTGGGGTTTTTGGCATTCCAGCAGAGTAACCTACCAGGAACCCCATCCCTCTGTGGCCCTCTACAAGGCCACAGACATTATGATGGGCCACAGGCTGCAGCAAGCCCTGTGCCCCCTGACTCAGCACAAGGGTTCAGCCACTGCAGACCCAGCTGTACACTGGCACTAGTTGTGTAGCACCTCAGGACAGGGAACAGATGGCACCTCTCTGCTCAGCCTTGACCATGGGCCTGTGGCTCCTGCTCACTCCTACCACAGGTCCATGCCAGTGTTCCTTTCCTTCATTTTGTGTGCTTTCTTCCTGCCCACACAACAAGTTTCGGGACAGGTGAGCTGGGCGCTGTGGTGTGGGGGGGATGGAAACACTCTTCCGGGAAGGCATGGACTGAGTTGATCTGTCTCCAGGGTGCTGTGGCCACCAAGAGCCACTCAGCTGCCATTCAAAACCTGACATGGCTTTGGATGTGAAGGGGCAATGTTGTTCTGAGGGAGAAGAGAGGCCTGGGAGGGTTTCTTTCATCCAGCTGCAGAGTGCTCCTTCAGGAGCCCTGCCAGGGCTTGAGGATGCAGAAGAGGAGGTGCTGAGGGCTATTAGCGCCTGTGCTGCCCAGAGCGCTGCATGTGCCTGTGCTGGGGCCATGCTTCAGGGGAAGGATGCTCTGCCCCCAGTCCCCAGCCCCACCCCCCCTCCCAGGATCCGCAGCCTGATACACGAGCTGCAGAAAGTCTCACAAGGCATTGGCAGCACCCTTATCCTGCAGCCCTGGATCTGCCAGCATGAGAAGGCAACTAGACCATGGGGAGTGTGTCCTGGGCATCAGAGGGCTCTCAGCAATGCAGCACACATTCTGGACAACTGGCAACACTTTCCTGGAGAAGCACACCCATTTGCTGTCTGTTTTGGCACCAGGGGAACTGCTACCCCAGCCAGGAACCTGCCTGCAGGAGCCCCCAGGCCAGCACTGGCCAAATACTGCCCTGGGAAACAAGAGAGAAAAAAGGCTTTAGAAAGGAAGGCAAGAATGGAGACTTTTGCTTGGGTTTGATCTTCGCTTCCAGGCAGGCATCTTTGCCAGGAGGGAGATTATAGCCTTGGATACATGGCTATTGTTCCAGTCCCTTCAGTGACTGTAAGAGGAAAAGCTTTGGGCTCGAAGCTCAAGTGCATCAGGGTGAACTCCCACCTGCTGAGTGTAAAAGACACTGGCTCAGTGGGAGCTGCCCTCATTTTCACTTTGTTTTGTTACACCCTTTATTTTTCTCCTGTACCAATGTAAAATGGATGAACTTACAGCATTATTGCCCACAGATTGAACAACAACTAAAAAAAAAAAAAAAAAAGCCTTGCATTTGGGTGCAGTGGGCTTGCTCAGTGCTGCAGGCTAGTGTGGGCATTCCCCAAATATTCCCAGGCAGCCTTAGCATGGCTTTTGCTGTATTGGTGAATCAGTGCAGGTGGAGATGTGAGAAGATGCACCTGTGATGGTTTTACTCGGGTGGGCAGCCGACCTCCACCACAACCGCTCTCTCACTCCCCTGCCTCAAAGAGGAGCGAGGAGAAAATATGATGAAGGATGTGGAGATCACGCAGTAATTATCATGATGGGCAAAACAGACTCAGTATAGAGAGATAGTAGGATTTATTGCTTATTACTAACAAGGTAGAGAAGCGAGAAACAAAGGAAAGAAACCAAAAGCACCTTCCCCTCCCTCTCCCCCCCATCCACCCTCTTCCACCTCCTCCCCCCGAGCGGCGCAAGGGAACGGGGGAATGGGGGTTATGGTCAGTCTATAGCGCTTCTTCTCTGCTGTTCCTTCTCGGTCACTCTCCCCTGTGCTGTGGGGTCCCTCCCACAGGATGCAGTCTTTGCTGAATTGATCCAGCGTGGGCTGCCCACAGGCAGCAGCTCTTCAAGAACTGCTCCAGAACTTTAAGAACTGTCCGTACCACGGGGTCCATCCCTCAGGAGCAAACTGCTCCAACCTGGGTCCCCCACAGGCAGCAGCTCCTGCCAGGTCACCTGCTCCTGCATGGGCTCCTCTCCACGGCCTACAGGTCCGGCCTGGAATCTGCTCTGGGGTCTTCCACAGGCTGCAGTCTCCATTGGTGCAGGTCCACCTACTCCACCATGGTCTCCTCCACGGGCTGCAGCATGGAACCCTGCTCCACCGTGGTACTCCACGGGCTGCAGGGGGACAGCCTGCTTCACCATGGTCCTCACCACAGGCCGCAGGGGACTTCTGCTCCAGCGCCTGGAGCACCTCTCCCCCTCCTTCTTCACTGACCTTGGTGCCTGCAAGGCTGTTCCTCACTCCTCTCACCCTCCCAGCTGCTGAGTGGCGCAGCATTTTTTTCCCTGACTTAAATATGCTCTCACAGAGGTGCAAAACAACATCACTTATTGGCTCAGCTCTGGTCAGTAGTGGGGCCCTTACCAAACATGGGGCAACTTCTAGATCCTTCTCACAGAAGCCACCCCTATGGCCCCCTACTACCAAAACCTTGCCACGTGAACCCACTACAGAACCCCAGGCAAACATCTCAGCTGGGTTGAGGAATCTGCCCTGGAAGGGCAGACCTCGGGCTGCCTGGAGTTTTTACAGTACTGCCTGTAATTTTGGACTCCTACGTGCAAGGAAAAGAGCCACTGTGGAGTAGTTCAACACCAGCAATTTATGAAGCCCAGATGCCCAAGTCCTTCAGTTCATGCAGAATTCAAAGTGCCCAGAGATCCCTGGGGAAAGGCTTTGGGCTTTCTGGGTGGTTGGCCCATACTGGTCTGAACTCTCCATAAAATATACCTGTTTCCTCAGCTGAGTCTCCACTGTTGGGTCAGTGCCAGTCCTGACCCCATACCCACAGATCTTGACTGGGCTGTATGTGGCCCTGGGACTGGGAGAAGGCTGCAGCTACTCTGAGCTGGATGTGGCTCCACACTGCTCCCAGGCAGGACTGGGCTTGGGGTTGGTTTTGGGACTGGGACTGGTTCTTGGGATTGGTTTGGGGATTGGTTCTTGGATTGGTTTTGGGACTGAGAGCGGTGCTGGGGGATTCCTTTTCCCATGGGCCAAAACACATGGCCCTTTGAGCCCAGTCCATGACCAAGGAGTGAGCTCCTGCCATTACCTCCCTTCAATGTACCGCCTGAGAGATGCCCATGTTGCAGAGAGGGGCTGTGATCCTGCTAGGACAGCTTTGCAGGATCCTGCCATCCCAAATGTGTTGCTGCCCACTGTGAGGACTGTGCTAGTCTCCAACCAGCCCTTTTCCCTTCCTACCGTTCTCACTCCAAGTATGTCTATAGAGTATTTGAGGCACCGCACTGCCCTTACCTGCTCCCTCAGGAGCAGACTGGGACCTCTCATCTGCTCTGAGATCAATGTTTTACTGTAGCAGCTCTTGAGTGTGTCATGAGGTTCCTTAAGCATTGCTCATGGCTAAGCATGGCTGATCTTATGGTGGTTCATCATATCCCAGCTCATCCTTATCCCAAGATTATTGAGTACTCCCGGATGCATCTCCCCTGCACTTGCTCTCAGCTGAGAAACTTGCACATGGGAGCAGAAAAACCCATCACTAATCCCTCCCTTTGGGACAAGGTCTGCTGCAATGACTCTAAGCACATCCCCTTCTTCCTGTTATTTCCCAACCACATATGGAGTTGCAGAGCCATTCACCAGTGCTCCCAAATGTGCTGTCATCTCTTTTCTGCTCAGTGAAGATGTTGAGAAACCCAGCCCTGAGCAACAAGCAGCCCCCACCCACAGACACCGATTCCCAGGGCCAGCACTCCATTCTCTGTCTGGGAGGGACTCTCAGTGAGTCCCTTTCTTTCCTTCCATTTTTTCCACTCATCACTTACTCGGCCTGGCCAGCACTCTCCCAGGTGGCCCTGTGTCAGATGCTTTTGTTGGAACCGGTGGATTAGAAAAACTTCTTTCCTTTGGGAAACCAGCAGCAATCCTGAGATTCTGGGTGAGACTTCCCATCTTTGTTCCCCTCCTGCTGCTTTGTCCCTAGTGAGTATTTTGGCTGCAAGTCCCTCAGGGTGAGAACAGGCTTTGTTGCACAGCTGGGACAGGGCTCCACCAAGACCTGTTTTTTCCTTGGGAAACGATGCCTAGTGCCTCAGCCTGGCAGCAGCTGGTAATATGGAAATACATTCCAAGAGCCTGCAGATGCCCCAGGCATGCTGGTGTCAAGTCCTAATTCAGATTTACCTGGGACCAAGCACTATGTGGACCTGGATATGGGGTGAGTAAAGGCAGAGCTGGGGCTCTGGATCTGGCCCTGTCTTTGCCTGTGTCATCTGGCTGTTCCTCTGGGCTTGCTGGTAAGCAAAGGGACCCCTGTAGTGTGCAACGTCTCACAGAGATGCCTGCTCCTTCTCTGCATAGGCCATATATGCTTGGTCATGCTGAGGGTCTCTGTCCCCAGTGCTATGAAAGCAGGAGAATTGGCCCTTGAAATTTCATCTTGTGCCTCTGTCACTGGAGGCTCTCAAGGCAGGATGGTGCTGGCAGATTGTCCCCCTTTTATCTGGCCATCCAACATGTTTCTCAGCTGCTGCATGTCTTCCAAGCCCAGTGGGTTGGGGGCATGGTCAGCTCCTTTGGGAACAGTTATAATGATGATGTGATGTGCAGGGAGCAGGGACATCATCTTCCTCCATGGATCCACTTTCCATGCCCCTGTCTACAGTTGGCAATGCCTCCAGGCTGCAGCTGGGTGCTAAGTGGAATACTTGCCTGCCTGGGCACAGCTACTGGGAAGTACTTGCCTGTCCAAGTACTGAGCTCCTGCAGGCACAGTGTGGTGGCAGTGGGGCTCCAGAGGACAGCCTTGATGTCTGCTGGGACATGGGGCCCCAAGACCTCTGCTCTTGCCTTGCTGCACAGTGCAAGGACGTGTAGGAGTCTTGTAGGGTGCCCAGAGGTGGCAGGGCAGCAGGGTGGCAGAGCAGCAGAGAGGCAGGGTGATCAGGCTGCACCAGGCTGGCTCCCTGCATGGTCACTTACACATTGAACCTCAGGCAGGTCCTTTGCTTCATAATCTGGACCCCTGCAGAGGTGACATCTGTGTCATTGGAGCACTGGCATTGCTGGCATCCAAACATGTGTCCTTGATTTTCTCAGTCAAATGAAGCCGAGCTCTCTTCTTCTCATGACATCCAGAAATCCCCTGCTCCATCCTCCAACCCTCCCTGTCCCTTCCTTTCTTTTTCCTGCAAAATTCATTCATGTCTGGAGCTAATTTTATACACCTTGGCACAGACAGCCCATTTGGGATACCCACTTCAGTGCAGGTGCTGGGTCCAACCTGTGGATATGGCTGGGTTGCAGGCAGAGGCGCAGCCCCACTGCCCTTTCCAGTGATAGCCCTGGTGAAAGGGGCAGGATGAGACATGGCCATTCACAGGAACCTCCCTCTCAGGCCAAAGCAGCCAGTGGCTGCCCCTCGCCTGGCTGCTAGGGCACCATGTCTGACCTTGCATGCAGCAGCGCCGTTTTGCACCACATGTAGATGCAACATCGCTGAGATGTTTCTCTGGCCACTGCTGGGTTCACATGTCTGTGATTCCTTTTGCATGGCTGGGAGTGCGTCCAGCCCACAAGCATATCCCAGTGTCCAGTGCCTCCCTGTTTGTGCTGGAAGTTGAGTGTCCTGGGATATTAGTCTGTGTTTTGGCTTTGGGCTTTGCTGGGGGCATGCCTGAAGGCACCACCAAGGGCCATGGAGCTGCTGGGTGAGCAGTGGTGCAGTGGAAAGGCGATTCATGCACAGCCATGCTGAAATGCTTCAGCAGTTCTTCACCCTGGAGTTCCCTGGGTGGGAAAGCAGGGCCAGCCCAAGTGACAAAGAAACAAGGCATCAAGAATCAGCAGCAAATGGCCAAGGAGCTCCCTGCCCATTGGGGCATGGTGAACAAAGGGTGGCAAACATGACTTCATGCAGAGAAGGCAAAGGGAGCAACCATCGTGCAATGAGAAAGCCCCTGCTCCACACCACATATGGGCAACCTGGGAACAGGATGGCTGACACTGCACATGGCCAAGGTATTAATCCAGCCATGTGCAGACATTTGTAGGAGGATCCCATAGCACTGATCAGCCACTTGACAGATATGTCCCCATGTCTCTGAAAGCAAAATAAGGACAAAGAGCAAGGGACTGTCCCTACCTCCACAGAGCTATTCCAGACACATCCTTGCTCAATGCTAATCAGGGAAGAGCTTGATTCCTCTTCAAACAGCTTCAGAAGATATATTCTCATTGCTTATTCAGTCAAAATGATAAATGTGAGTCTTGGCAGCTATTGGGAAAAGGATTAAGAGTGTCTAGAGAAGATATTTTTGCTTCTATGTTAATCCCTGGTGTAGTTGCACCTGTGACAATTGTAGGTGTGCACCTCAGAAACACTATGTGGGTGAGAGGGATGGCAAGAAGAGTCGGTAAAGTGAAGTTGGTAAGAGTTGGGTCTGCTAAACCTCAGACCCAAGACTCTGGTCTCCTCTGGTATAAGCAGCAGACTTAAAGAAAAGGGGATTTATTTATTTATTTATTTATTTTTCACATAAGTCTGTACATGAATGTCTAGTAGTTCATTGATACAGGTTTTCTAGAGGTTAAATACTTAAAGGGAGGAGTTGGACACACCTGCAAACACTCACCAGTTAAACACAGAGGAGAAAGCCATGCACTGCTGTCAGTGGGCACCAGTCTCTCTGTGCTCTTATTTAACCATTTACTTCCCCAGCCCCTGCTGCTGGTGACTTCTGGCTGCACTGAGCAGAGCAGAGGGAAACAGGGGCTGATTATCTCCTCCATTCTCACTGTACAAGGGGCTTGCAGCCCTGCTTGTGGGGCAGGAGAGAGCCCCCCTGTTTTGACCACATCAAGCAGCAGGTGGAGGTCTCATCTTGTGCCCAGAGGCATGCTCCCGGAGAGAAAAGCCCAGGAAAGGTCACTGTCTCAGAGGCAGGACAATGGTCTCGTCCCCGGTGGATTGCCTTCCAGCATCAGAGCCTCGATGACATGCAGGGGAGTGGTGGCCAAGGGCACACAGACCACAGCCCTTGGCAAAGGCAAGGGCATCTCTAAAAGCCTTATGCCACAGCAAGAGTCAGGAAGTGCTTAAGAACCCCAAGTGCTGGTGCAATATGTGTTGTGTGTGGGGCAACTGTGAAAAGTGGCTTGCTTAAGAAAAAAAAAAAATTAAGTGAGGCTGCCTGTGAGGAGCTAAAGCATGACCCTCCTGCATGCAACTCAACTGGGCTGGAAGCCATGTCCTCCTTCAGACTGCTCTCCTTGGTGATATCTCCTTGTTTATTATTTTGTTCACTGTTTTATCCCTCTGTGTAAGCAAGCTCAAAATGTCCCTTTCAGAGCCAGGGGCCCAACCTCCCTTGGCTCAGTGCTCCATGTGGTAATGCATTTCATTATTCACTTGTGACCATATTAAAAACTATCTCAATATATATCTGTACTCCTCATAGCTGTCATAAACTCTTTGTAAAGATTAAAAGCAGTAATATATTTATAACAGTTGGTAGGTGAGACTCCTTCTCAGAGCTTTTCTGTTGCTCGCCTCCCAGCAGACCCACTGGGGTGCCCAGTGCTGAAGGGCCTCTGGCCTGAGGCAGGTGGGAGCCCCTCACTCCCTGCCCCAGGGCTCACAGTCCCCAGCCCTGCTGGGCCCTCGCTTTCCCAGAGTCTGGCTGTGGCAGGGGTGATGCCGGAGCTGGGGACAGGAGGGGCTGAGTCCCACAGCCTGGGTGGTGCAAGGGGGCCCAGGGTGGGTTGAGGACAACGTCTGGGGCAGCAAGAAACTAGAACTGAGCCCTGAGACAAGGGGGAATACCCGGGGGAGCGGGGTGAGGGGCGGGAAGGGCGGCCCTGAGCCCCGCAGCAGGGGCGATGACCAAGACGGGGATCAGGACTGGGCTGAGAGTCTGGGACAGGAGTTGAGGAGTTGATGCCCGGGGGCCGAGTCCTGGCTCAGGGGCCGTGCCCAAGCTGGTGGGGACGGGGCCGAGCCCGGGACAGGGGCAGGCGCATGGACCGGTGCCGGCTTCCCGCTGCCCGACGGGGCCAGTGTCCAGCCCGGGTGGGCCGGGGCGGCGGTGACTCAGCCGGGAAAGGCGGGCGAGGAGGAGGAGGAGGAGGAGGAGGAGGAGGGGGAAGGGGACGGGGAAGGGGAAGGGGAAGGGGAGGAGGAGCAGGAGCCGCCGCAGCCACCGCGGAGCCGCTCACCTGCCCCCGCCGCCGCCGAGGAGCGGCAGCGCCCTCCCGGCCCCGCCATGGCCCGCCGGGTCGCCGCCGTCCTGCTGCTGCTCGCCCTCGGCTGCCTCCTGGGCATCCTCCTGCTCTGCCTCGGCTCCGGGGACGCGCGCGGCCCGCCGGGCTTCAAGGTGAGCGGCGGGGGCTGCGGGTACGGAGAGGACGGGGACGCGGGGCACCGGTGGCATCTGGGCTACGGGGGCTGGGGGCCTCGGGGGCCCCGAGTGCTAGGGAGGTTACCCAGCTCTGGGGGTTCCGGGTGAGGGAGAGGCTCCGGGATGCGGGGGCTCCCTGGCGCCAGCAGAGACTCTCGGAGCCGGCGGTCCCGCGCTCCGGCCGAGCCCGGCCAGAGAGCCCGGGGGGCTGCGGCAGCACCGCGGCACGGCCGCGCCCTGCCGCCTGCCCTCGTTCACCTCGGAGGAGCCTTCGGAGCGCAGCAGAACAGCAGAGGGCCCGGGGTGCGGTGCCTCTGGCCAGGCTTCTGGGGATGGGCGCCCCGGGCGCTGCTGGGCTGCAGCTGCATTGCCTTAGCTGGCACTGCAGGGCAAGAAACGCGCTTGCCTATGAAAATGCACTGGTGTTTGTTGTTTTCTTGTTTGTTTGTTTGTTTGTTTTAATTTTACATTCAGGCACCGAAGGAAGTTCCCAAACAATTTCTTGTTGCCAGAGTCCTCTGATTGACTCCTGCTGTGCAAGTATTTTGTTTTAAAAAGGTCTTGTTTCTTCTAGTTGCAGACAGCTATTCCATGGGGAACAGGCTCTTGTCCTGGAAAGTGGTTCATCCACAACCCCCTCTTTCTCATCCTGACCAATTTGCTTGGAAACTTTCTGACTGCCAGATGTGTTGCCTTCTCTCCAGATTTGTCAGATATAATGAACATTAGGTTGAGAAAATGAACTGGCTTAGCCAGGATGATACTCCCTGGTTGTTAGTATAACTACTAATAATTAAATCTTTTCCTATAACACCTTTCTTTGCCACTCATTTCCATGTGCTGTGACAGTTAGGGGCTGTGCTCATAGTTGGTTTCCAAGCTGATTAAGTCTCTCTGGACATGGGGGAATTAGAACTACTGTTGCTGAGACCTGTCTGTATTTGCAGTGCCTTGGTCAGTCTGGGAAACCTTTTATCCTCCTGCAGTTGATTCCTATCTGGAGCTTTAAGCTAGCTGTGTTCATGCAGCACTGCAGTTTGAGGTTGCACAGAGGTGACTGAGGCTAAGCGGCCCAGCCCGGAGACCTGGGGTTTTGCCCCATTCCTGGATGGAGCAAGTGCCACAGGGTTGGCACCATGGTGCTTTTTCCTGGGGGGATGCTGCTGGGCAGGCATGGAGACAGGTAATTTTACACAAAGCTCAGGGCTGTTTTGGGGATGCAAAGATTTATCTTATTCTAACTCAGCCTAAAATGCACCAACACAGGGTAAAGTGCTTGTTTTGGACTCACTTGGCAGCCCCAGCCAGCCCAGGGCTCTGGTGAGCTGCAAGATTTGTCTCAACCCTCGTGCTGCTGCTCACCCATCACCAAAGCTGTTTCAGCATGGGGGGGCAGCCCCAATCTCTGACCCTTCACCCCAAAGGAGACAGCCCTTCAGCTTAATGCTGTTCTGGGGTACATTACATGCCCCAGCTCTCCTCCTGCCCTCCCCGGTCAAGGGGTCAAGGTCCAGCTGCAGGTGCCATGCAGGGCTGGCACATGTGTGTGGCTGGCCTCCACTAGAGCCCCTGTGCAGCCAGCCAACCCCGTGGCAATAGGGAGCCTGGAGCCATGTCCCCAGCCCTTATGAGGCAGAAGGAGGAGCAGAGGCAGCAAACCAGAGATACTCCAGCTCTGCAACTATCCAGTAGCTCCCCTGCCTTGGGCTGTGTTTAGGAGCTGGCTGCATCTCTGCTTGTGCCATGGCTTGTGTGGGGTGAAGATGCATGAGTGGGTGGATCCCGTGGAATCCTGCTAGCCTCAGGATCAACGCAAGGATCAGGCCCTGTTTGCTGGTTTGTCCTGCTCAGTTTAGGGTGGTGGCCAGAGTTAAGCCATGATTGTGATCAGTCCTGCTCCTTTGTGGCTGGGGGGAACTGTGGTCCCATCCTTCCCTCCCACCCTGGGAAGACATCACTGTCCTTGCTGGCTTTTTCCACATTAGTAACAGCTTCTGGGTGACAGCTCAGTTCACTTACGAGCTAAGGCTGACCCACAGCTCTACCTCTTCTCCTTGTAGCTCCTTTGCTTGGAATATAGCCCTAAAAATACCCCAGATCATTTATTCTGCTGCCAGAGGGACTCAGAGCACAATCTTCTCCTTCATTTTGGGTACAGAGCTGAGCTTATGGCACCACGGCCTTACAGCTCTGAGCTGTTTTCTTTCCTTTTGCAAACCTTCCTCTTTTTTTCTTTTTTTTTTTTTTTTTTTTTTTAATTTTTTTTTTTTTTTTTTTTTTTTTTTCCTTCTTTTGGCAAATCTCTTCACTGGCTTTTATAAAGCCTGTCAGGTTTGTTCCCTGTGAGCCATCCTGGGGAGAGCTTGAGTTCCTGTGGCAGGAGACCTGCCATAACCTGCAGCACCCTCAAGGGAGGTGAGCTCCATTGTGGGGCCAAGATGAGCCCACGCTGTACTGTGGCACAGCCCATAGAGCCTGTGGGTGGGGAGGGATGGGGACCTTGGACCATGAAGCATGGCCGTGGGGCCTGACACCAGCTGCAGTGAGCTGGGCCGTTCTCAGCACCCCTCCCTGCCTCCCCCAGGGGTGTGGGACATTTCTGGGCAGCCTTTGGGGCTGTGCTGTTCTTGTCCATTGGTACACACGTTTGATAGGAACCCCAAGCCCTACCCACAGTTTTGCCCTGTGGCCTTTGAGGACATCGACCCTGTGTCCTCTCCATGCGGACTGAGCTGCCCTGGCTGTGGCTAAGGAGGGCAGAGCCCACAGGCCACACAGGGCCACTGTCCCCATGTGGGGCTGTGCTGGGACTGTCCCCAGTCCTGCAGCATCACTGGAGTCAGGTTGGTGGGTCCTATAGGTAGAAAAATTGTCTCTTCGCATGCTGCCAGGAGATGCTGGTGCCGTGGGATTCCCACAGGCTGGGGACAGGGCTGTAAACATGGGTGTGAAGCCTTCCAAGCCCTGTGACTCTGGCAGCCAAGCAGGACAGGGCCAGTGAGAGGGATGATGGAAGCCAGGCACCAGCACAGGAGAATGCCAGGACATTATTGTGTCCCTCCAGTCCTTGTGTTCAGCCAGCTTGTTGGCAGGCACAGGACAGCTTGGCTGAAGAGCTGAGGCAGCACTTACACTGCAAATCACTAATGAGATGGGCTTTTGGTGGTGCTTCTTTCTCCAGAGGCTTGCTGTGCGCAGAGGTCTGTATGTGACCTGCCTGAGGCTCCCAGTGCTGCCATAAGCCTCTGTCTCTGTGCCTGCACAGCAGTTTGTGCTGGCTGCACTGGTGACACCCGCGTCCCCCACAAAGGGGCCAAAGGGGCAAAGGAGCCAAGAGCTCACCCTGGTGCTCATTTCAGGAGAGCACTGGGCTGGGTGTCTGAGCTCCCTGCACCCCCAGCTACCACCAGGCCCTGCAGGGTGCATGTGGCCTGGGTAGGGGCTGTGACAGGGACAGGAGCTGGTGCTGGCACCAACACAGCTCTGCTGTGGGCAGCAGACCTTGTCCCTAGCTGCCATTCAGATGCTGGAGGAACGTGTGTACCCCAGGTCTGCAGAAGGGGACATGTCATCTGCTTCATCTCTGGGACCCTCTCAGCCATCTGAGTTTGGCCTTTGCCCCTTCATACACATGTGCACACATGGCCTTCCACTCCTGCTCACTGCCTCAGCTGCTGGGCCAGGCAGGGAGTGCTGGCCAAGCCACCACTGCCAGGGAGGATGGCGCTTCTGCAAGGACAGGCTGGGATGCAGAGTCCTGTGGAGGCCTGGAAGGGGTCAGGTAGGGCTGGCACACGGCATTTCCCGAGGCAGTCTGGCTCCTGTCACATGCCATGCAGAGGCCGTGGTTCCTCTTGTGCAGGGGTAGCCAGGGTGCAGGACATCACAGAGCAACTGTCTGTGCCACGAGCTCCCTTCAGCAGTCTTAGGCCCAGCTCCTGGGGCCAACCTCTCTCCAGCACTTTGTGTTGCCACTCATCTGGATCCCAATGCTGCTGCCTATGGCACCCATGTCCCCACGGGTCCCTCACCCACAACTCCTTGGGCTCACAGCAATGGGTTCTGCCCCACAAGAACACTTGGGTTCAAGAGGACACTTAGAGGCGCTTAGAGTACATGGCAGAGGGACATGCCTGCTTGGGGTGACTGGTTCTGGTTCTGCAACATGCCAGGCAGTGTGACCCAAATCTGATACATCCCCCAGGAAAGCTGCTCCAGGCTGTAGCCAGGCTGGTGATACACTGAAATGGGAGTTGTGGATTCTAGAAGGAAATGTATGCCCTCAGGCAATGCCACTCCCCAGCTGCTGCCTTGGTAGCCACTGAGGAAACCTGCATACACAACAGGAAGCTTAGTGGAGGTGGTGTGGGTGGGAGTCAGCTTTGGAGTTGGGGAACAGCCCCACTCACCCCACAGAGTTTGGCACATGCCTGGGGGGGGGGGGCGCATGGAGTCAGGGGTGCAAGACCCTACTGAGTGTGCTTGGCTTACTGTGGGTCTAAGCAGGCAGCACAGCTGTCCCAGGCACACCCACACATGCCTATGCACAGACATACATGAGAATATGCATTCACGCACATCCACCTAAATGCACACACATGCATACAAACCGGCACCAAGTGCACACAAACTCATGCCTGCACTCTTGTGTGCATCCTTCCTCTCACATGCACACATACGCCCACATATGTACATCCATACACAAGCATGCCCTCACATGTGCATCTACATGCATGTCTGTGCCCCCCCCCCCCCCCCCGGGCATGCACCCCCCACCACAGCTCTCCAGGAGCTGGAAGCAGCCAACCCCACACCAGTGCTTTGTCATGGGACATTTCCCCAAATGCCACAGGCATGTGGAGCTTCCCCTGCCCACCCTGAGTATGGCCATATGTCTGAGCTGGTGTGGCCATGTCTGTCCCTGCTTTGTGGTCAGTGTCGAGTCCCCAGGAGCTGCTCCCACTGGGCTGTTCACATCCCTTGTTTGTGGCACCAGGCATCCCCAGCACTGAGTGCTCAGCACTCATCCTCTCAGCCTCCTGCTTCAGCACTTCTTAGCTCCTGCTGCTCCTCAGCTACCCCCATTTCCAGCCCATCCCCTTGGCAGGCTGCAGCCTCTCCCTGCATCACCCCAGAGTTGGTGACGCAGGGGCAGCACAAACCCCCACACTGTCCCTGGTGTCCCAGCTCTGCTCAGCCCTGGGGGTTGAGGGTGAACTGGTGGTGCTTTCCCTTTGGTGAAGATCTGTCATCCAGCTAATAATAATATCACTCAGGGGTTGCCTGAGCACACTGGCCCCAATTCCCCCTTCTTCCTGGCCGCAGAGGGGGACTCTCTTGGCTTTTGTCCAAGGGCATGAAGCAAAGCACTGCCTGTTAATGGGAGATGGGGGAGACTGTGGCACCAGAGGGGTCACATGTTGAAAATGGTTCCCAGGGAAGCAGGGAGGTACTGTCTGTTGTGGGGCCATCTGCTCATATGGAAATGGGGGTTGCTTCTGAGGGGGGAACCTCAGGTGACCTTTCCTAACACTTTATTCCTGCTTCTTCTGACAAGCTAAAGTAAGCTACCCAAAACTTAACCCTGCAGCCACTTGACCTGGAGCCCGCTCTGCAGCTGGCTGAGGACAAGGACAGGCAGCGATGGCGCAGTGGCTCAGAGCCAGATGATGGCCCCACAGGCCCAGCTGGTTGTCTGTCCCCATGGGACCCAACCAGGCAGGGCTGGGGCAGCTCGAGGGCATTGGGCTGGGAGAAGAGCAGCCTGCCCCTTCCCAGGGGTCCATGTGGGTGCTTGGCAGGATTTATGGGCTGCAGGTAAAGCCATTGTTTAGGCCAGGTTTAAGTCTTATATCGTTTCACTCTGGAGAGGTGGTCAGCTGGGGCAGCACTGAAACCTCTTGTGACCAGCCGCAAGCCAGCAGCCTCCTCTCCAGCAGAAAAGCAGCTCTGGCCACAGTGTCAAGAGGCCCAGGCAGGCAGCCCCATATCCATGGACAGCCGAGTGAGGCAAAGGGGTCTGGGGCCTGGGGGCTGCCAGTGGCATGGCAAATGGCAGCTTCTCCCCAGGAGCTGGGTAACTGTTTGGCACGAGGGAGCACGGGTTATTTATAGCCGTAGAATGGGCAAGCCTTACAAGGGCAGGGAGAGATGAGGTGGCTGGCTGCCCTTCTTTGGAGCGCTGCGTCCCCAGGCGGCCGCCCTCAGGTGTCCTCCCTGCTGGCCTGAGGGGCCACAGCTCAACACAGCTGCCTGCCGCGAGGAGCAGTGCGGTGAGGATGGGAGCAGGGGGCAGCACCTCCCAGCCCGTGCTCAACGAGGCGAGCGGGTCCCTACACCCAAAGAGCCAGTTCCCTTGGTGCTGAGCAGCATCCCAGGTCAGCGGTGTCCCTCTGGGGCAGAGTACCCCCCTCCCAGTACCATCACAGTCCAGGCAAGATCCTGGTATGGACAGGCAAGACCTCACTCAGTGCTCACCCCAAGAGAGGATGCACCTCCACTGCCCAGAGGAGCTGGCTGAAGATGCTGGGACTCTACTGCAGTAATGTCCCTGGAGGCGGCCAGGAGCAGGCAGAGGGGCTCCCACCCTCTGGGCCTGATTCCTGCCTCTCCACCTGCAGTACGGCATCGTGCTGGACGCCGGGTCCTCCCACACTGCTGTGTTCATCTACAAGTGGCCTGCGGACAAGGAGAATGACACTGGGGTGGTCAGCGAGCACAGCATGTGCGACGTGGAGGGTAAGGGCTGTCCCAGCCCCCTGGGTGGCACATCCCCTCGCTGGCAAGTGACCATGGCGGTCCACATGGCCTGACTGCCCTCCCTGTGCTTTCACTGGGGCAGTGAAGTGTTAAAAGGGGTCTGACTCTGTTCCCCAAACCTCCCCCATTCTCCCAAGGAAAATGTGCTGTAAGGGTGGTGGTAGTTTGTCTTTTCCTGGCATGCATCAAACCTCCAGAACACAATTCAGGCTCACTGCCTAACCCAGGTGGTTTTCCGCTATCAATTTATCCAACCTTTTCCAAACTGACACCGAGTAAGGGGCATCCCTTACATGGGCAGAGATGTGGCTAAGCTCTGGCTATTTGGACAGCCATGTGAACAGCTACAGCAACCCTCATCTCTACTGAACATCCTGGGAGGGGCAAAGCTGTTCACTGAACATCCTCCCACCACCCACACGGCTGCAGGGCAATGCAGTTTCCCTCTCCACAGGTCCTGGCATCTCCAGCTACAGCTCCAACCCTCCAGCTGCTGGAAAAAGCTTAGAGCACTGCCTGAACCAGGCTCTGAGAGATGTGCCAAAGGAGAAGCATGCAGTGACCCCGCTCTACCTGGGCGCTACGGCTGGCATGCGCCTGCTCAAGTGAGTGTTGGCTCTGGCAGTGCCAGCTGCCTGGCCTCAAATGTTACTGGGGAGGCCTTGCCTCACCACCACTCCATCCCACCACCCATGGTGGGGGTGGAAAATGTGAAGGATGGCTGTGAGGTCACCCCTTTGCCAGGCAAAGCTGCACCCTGCCTCCAGATTCCCCAAGGCAGTGGCTCTGTGTGCCTTGCAGAGCTGCTGGGGAATGCCATGCTGCAGGAGACACTCTTCAGGACACAGGCAGCATGTCCCTCTGTACTCCCCATATGGGACAAAAAGGAGCAGTAGAGGTCTGGAGGAACAGCTACAGGGTAACCCACCCCTTCTTTTTGGCTAGCTAAGAGCAAAGCCCCCTTGCACTTACTGCCAGCCCAATTGGACACAATGAGGGTATTATCCCCCAAATCCACATGAGCAGACAGTCCTGCCCCATTTGCCTAGCCACCAGAAAGAGAGAGCACGCCTCCACCTCCGCCTCCTGGCTCCTTCCCTAGCAGAGACAAGGAAATTAGCTGGGTTTTGGGGGATGTCCCAGCAGGTACATGGGTAAGAGTTCCCCACCTGCCTGCAGTCAGCTCCCACACACTGGCAGAGCTGGAGAGCTACACAGCTCTAACTCTGCCCCTTGCACTGCTGCATGTTTCCATCTTGCCTGCAGCATTGCAAACCTCCAGGCCTCGAACGCCGTCCTCAGTGCAGTGACAGCCATGCTGAAGTCATACCCCTTCGATTTCCGGGGAGCAAAGATCCTGTCAGGGGAAGAAGAGGGGGTGTTTGGCTGGGTCACAGCAAACTACCTTCTGGAGAACTTCATCAAGGTGGGCAGAGGAGCATGGTGCACAGCAGGGCTGGCTGTGGTGGCCAGACTGCCCTGCAGCTAACTGCTTCCTGCACCTGCTACTGTCTCTTTGCCCAGCGCGGGTGGCTCGGGGAATGGATCCAGCCCAAGAAGAAGACCCTGGGGGCCATGGACTTCGGGGGTGCTTCCACACAGATCACCTTTGAAACCAAGGACACCATTGAAGACCCCAGAAATGAGGTGATGCTGAAGCTGTATGGCCAGCCATACAAAGTGTACACCCACAGCTTCCTCTGCTATGGAAGGGACCAGGTCCTCAAGAGGCTGCTCTCAAAGCTCCTCCAGGTACAGGCATATGCTCACCCAGGGATGCTGGCTATCATCATTCCAGCGTTTATACAGGGTGGGAGGTGCTGTACCCCAGATTCTTCAAGCACTGCTTTGAACCTGTGATTACCTCCTGGGTTCGGCTTCGGGGGCCAGGGCAAGAAGGGGATGATTTGCAGAGAACCTGGGGTTGCTGGGACTCACGCTTTCTCTGTGGGCTTCTCCCAGCCCTGCTTTCCAGGACAGCCCTGGGGGTTCAGCTGTACAACTCATGGCTTTTGCCCCCTAAGCCTCTCCCATGGTCCCCAGGGCTTCCTCCCACCCTCTCCATAAGATGTGCATTCAGCCTGTGCCAAATGTCCTGAGTCATCTCGAGACAACAGTAGCAACTGCTGTCTCCTCTAGTTCTTTGCGTCCCAGGCATGTCAACATCTCCCTGGTGGGAACCAGAGCCACACAAGTGGTGCCAGGGCAGCTGTAGTACAGGGGAGCCAGGGTGATGGCACAGCTCACAGGGGCCCATGTGTTGCTCCTCCAGCAGGCCGAGAGCTACCAAGCAACTGTCCCCAATCCCTGCTGGCCCACAGGCTACCGCAAGAGTCTGTCATTGAGCAGCGTCTACGATAGCCCCTGCACAGAGAAGGAAAGGCCCAGCCTTCCCCTCAACACCTTCATCACCATGGCTGGCACTGGGAATGGGAGCCTCTGTGCTCTGCACGTCAGCAAGCTCTTCAACTTCACCACCTGCTCCTTCTCCCGCTGCTCCTTCGATGGCATTTTCCAGCCTGAGGTTTCAGGAAACTTCATCGTAAGTTCCAGCATGGAGCAGGGTGGTGGTCTGGCTGTAGGATCTGCAGCAGTCCTCTGGCTCCCAAGTGTCATGTGTCAGCAAAGTCAAACCCCATCTCTGCAAGGGCGGTTGCTTGCACCCACCACAGGTTACACCAGCTCTCTGTGGTGAAAGGGTTTGCTCCCAGCCTGTCCTACAGGTGTTTCCATTCCTCAGGCCTTCTCTGCCTTCTTCTACACGGTGGACTTCATCCAGACAGTGATGGAGAGACCTGTGCACTTGCCCAAAGACCTGAAGGATGCTGCTGAGACCATCTGTGCCACCAGCTGGAGCGAGGTGGGCTCCCCTAGCACAGTGGGAAGGAGAGGGATGCTTCATGTGGGGCATCTCCTGGGCTCTGAGAGCATCTCTTGGAGGCGGCTGGGTATCCTGGCACCTTCACATAGCATGTAGTAGGGAAAGGGTTGGTGATGGCTCCCACATGGGACCAGGAGAGGTTCAGATGGGTATGAGAAGTGCCTTGGCCAGCCAGATGTTACTTAGAGCTTTGGGCTGCAGAAACAAGCCCTGGAACATACTGGCCTGACCCCCTTTCTCTCTCTTCATGCATCCCCCATCCAGCTGCTCCAGAAGGCTCCTGAACTCGAGAAGAGGCTGTCAGATTACTGTGCTACCAGCATGTTCGTTTATTTGCTCACCACCAGAGGATACAACTTCAACAACCATTCCTTCCCAAATATTGCCTTCCAGAAGAAGGTGGGTAACACCAGAGCACATATCCAACCCATAGTATTCGTTTGACACTAGGCCAGAAACCACTACAAAAGCAATCATCCCAAACCAAGAAAGATCCAAGCAATGTGTGAAGAAAGATCTTGGGGAAAAGGGGCAGGATGGGACACAGTTTTGGGGTTTGTATTTTGGGATATCGAGAAAAAAAAATGATCTGAGTTGACTGTAGGGTGGTCACGGAGTCAGGAATTTCAAGGTCCTCCAGCTCATCCTTGGCCCACAAAACACTACTGATCTCAATCAACTATTTGGTTAAGCTCGTTGGGAAATTACCTCAGGATAGGATCCCACTTTTGCCAAGTCCTTTCACCTACACGAGCTGTGGGATGGGCAGCAAAGTCAGGACTGACCCTAGCAGAAGAGATCCTACTCCCATCAAATCAATTCAGCTAAGCCACCAGGTCACTGCTTTGTCCCTGGGCTAGCTGGACCCACAGGCAAGCAAGGACTCAGGGTGCTGTGGACTCCTCCAGACTTCTCTTCTTGATTGAGCTGACAGTGAGATCCCTGGATCCCTAGGTCCCTGGAAGGTCTCTTGAGTCCATGGGGCTTGACTGACCAGGGTGGTGACCATGCCAAGCTGTTTCCACAGGCAGGAGAAACCTCCATTGGCTGGGCCCTTGGCTACATGCTGAACCTCACCAACATGATCCCAGCGGAGAAACCTGCTTCCCACAAAAGCATGCTGTACCACTACTGGGTCATCCTCATCCTGCTTTTTGTGGTCACCACCCTGACAGCTCTGGTGACTGCTGTCTACCTGCTCTGCCACAGCAAGTCCAGCGCAATCTAACTGCAGGGACAAGACAGGCCTTGTCTGCAGGAGCCAGCACCATCCTTTCTGCTGAAGTCTGAATACCTGGGTTGCAGCAAGTGCTTGGCAATACTGTTCTCTGATACCCAGTGCTGTCTGCCTGGAGGAAAAGCTGCCCCTTTTTGCCTTTCCCTTGCTTTCAAGCAGCAGAAAAGGTAGGGATGGACAAAAGAGGACTGCTGACCCTGCAGTGCAGCAGGAGGAGAATGTCTTAAGGGTTTCCCAGTACTACTCAGGGACAGATGCTAGAGCAGTCTCAAGGTTAGGACATTTGTATATGGGGCATCTTTCTACAACCAGACCTGGGCTGGACTGGGCCAGTGAGTCCAGACAACTGCAGGACTTTCTTCTCATGTGCATGGGGAAGGTGGGGAATATCACTCTAGTCCGTATAGCTGACCTCACTATCCTGTCCCTGGAGAATCAGCCCAGCCATTCAGGGGAGCTCCGGGCATCACCCAGAACCTACAGTGTCTTTCTGGCTGATGCACAAGCTCCAGTGACCTTCCCGAATGCCAGATCTTGACCTGGACTTCCACCTGCCTTGAAAGGGCCTCTTCCACTACCCAAAGGGGCTTTTGTAGGGGCTAAGCAACAACCAGAGCAAGCAGCTTCCCAGTCCTCTTCTTCAGCAACCATATGTAGTGCCTTTCTCATTCCTGTGGTTCCTAGGCCAGTCTCACCTTTGCCACAGCCAGTGCCTCCTCTGGCTCCCGGGTGCATGGCTGTGTCAGCGCACAGGTGATGGACTTGGTGTGTGAGCAAGGCTTTCTGCTGCTTTAGGATTTGAATCCTGCATCACCCCAAGCCAGACAGCTGGGAGGATGTGCTTTCATGTCTGAATGAGTAAAAACAAGGACATGGAAATATGCAGAAAGGTTTGTGTTTTTGTTGTTGTTGTTCTTGTTGATTTTTTTATATATAATCAGAAATAAATATTTGTAACCATTCCTATAGCTTTGTCAACATCATAGCAACAGGCTGACAAGGCCTGGCTGTCCCACAGGCGTAGTGCTGCTGGTGGGCTCTGCTTCGACACAACCACATGTAGAGCTCTACCTGAAAGACTTGGTCTCTTGCAGCCTGTCCAGTGCTCAGACAAAGCCATGGTTTTATATGCTTTACCAGTCTGCAGAATTCCCCAAGACAAGACAAAGTGGGCTTTAAATCCCACTCCAGGCTTAGGCCCACCTGGAAGTGGAAGCCAACCACAGCTGAGAAGTTCAGGCTTCTTGAGCACCAAGAACTCAGTCACCCCACAGGTGCAAGTAGGCAGTGCTCGGCATAGCTCTGTTCCATGCAGTCACTTCTGCACTCACAGATGTCCCGGTGCACACAGGAAAGGCTCTGTTGTCCAGCCAGGGCAGAACAGCAGTCAGGAATTTGTCAGTGCAGGTTGCTCTGAGCTGCCAGGCTCACAGAACCACTGCAGCGCCCACCCAGCAGTGGGAGAGCTGTGCAGGGCCCATCCTGACTCATAGATCCGATCTGGTAACAGCCTGCTGACCCCACCACATTCCTCCATGCACCCCCAAGAGAGGAGCAGCTTCTCACTGCCCTCCTTGCTGTTGCAGACAGTACCAACTCTCCTTGGGTTTGCTCAATTACTGATGTCCTTCCCTAACAATGCGCTGCACTGAACTTTTCTCTAAGGCACTTTGACCTTAGCTGTTCTGATGGTTGCTCCCCATCTCTGTGTAGGGACAAACGGAATTCTAGTTTTACATTACGTTCTTAGCCCACGCAACCAGTTTCAAAAGCCCAGCCTGTTGGCAGGAGCTCCCTCCGGCGGCCAAATACAGGTACTCCAAGGTCTCAAACAAGGAAGCATTTCTGTTCTCTTTGAAGCTGAACAGCTGCTGCTCTGCTTTAAGAAATTGGCTTGATTCAAAACCCTCTAAAAATTCGGCTGCAACTGAATCAGAGCTGGACATCCACTAAAAGCAGCTAGGTTGACCTAGTCATGACTTGGGGTTTGCAGGTTGGAAAAAAAATCAAAGAGATTCTTGATCTTCCATATGCCTCTCTGGACATTTGGGATTCAAGACAGTACCCTTCCATCCCTGTGGGTGACAGATCCGGATGTCACATGTGGGTACATAGTCTGAGCTGGCCAGGTGCCATGACTTGACAGCAAGCAAGGCAGGCGATGCACAGACTGTGCTTTGGGCATGCTCCCTTTGTGAGGGCAGAGATGGTGCCCGAAGAGGCTGTGCAGCTGCAGGGCTTAGACCAGCCCCATCTGGAAACTCAAGAAAAGCCTTGCTGTTATGAGGGCAAAGAGACTGTGACTGACTATGCTCAAGAAACAGAATGCTTGTGGCAACAGCTCTGCTGCCTCACAGCTTAGCCTAGACACATCCATGTTTGGAGACATTTAACAGCCCAGTGCTTTTAGATTGTAAATCCTATAGTCTCAGGGAGACCAGATTACAGAATCAGAGAATCATCTAGGTTTGAAGAGATCACCTAGTCCAACCTCTGACCTAACACTAACAAGTCCTCCACTAAACCATATCTCTAAGCTCTACATTTAAACGTCTTTTAAAGACCTCCAAGGATGGTGACTCAACCACTTCCCTGGGCAGCCCATTCCAATACCCAACAATCCTTTCGGTAAAGTTTTTCCCAATATCCAACCTAAACCTCCCCAGTGCAACTTTAGTTCACTCCCCCTCGTCCTGTCACCAGGCACGTGGGAGAACAAACTAATCCCTACCTCGCTACAGCCTCCTTTAAGGTACCTACCTGTAGAATGCGATAAGGTCGCCCCTGAGCCTCCTCTTCTCCAGGCTGAACAATCCCAGCTCCCTCAGCTGCTCCTCATAAGACTTGTTCTCCAGAACCCTCACCAGCTTTGTTGCTCTCCTCTGGACACGCTTGAGCACCTTGATGTCCTTCTTGTAGTGAGGGGCCCAAAACTGAACACAGTACACGAGGCGCGGCCTCACCAGAGCCGAGTACAGGGGGACAATCACATCCCTGGACCTGCTGGCCACACTGTTTCTTATCCAAGCCAGGATGCTGTTGGCCTTCTTGGCTGCCTGAGCACACTGCTGGCTCATATTCAACCAACTATCAACCAATGCTCCCAGGTCCTTCTCTGCCAGGCAGCTTTCTAACCACTCGTCTCCCAGCCTGTAGCTGTTTGGGGTTGTTGTGCCCCAGGTGCAGAACCCGGCACTTGGCCTTGTTGAACTTCATACCGTTGGCTTCTGCCCATCAGTCCAGCCTATCCAGATCATCTTGCAGAGCCTTCCTACCCTCGAGCAGATCAACACACACACCTAACTTGGTGTCATTTGCAAACTTACTGAGGGTGCACTCAATCCCTTCATCCAGATCATCAGTAAAGATACTAAAGAGAACTGGCCCTAATACTGAGCTCTGGGAGACTCCCCTAGTGACTGGCCTCCAACTGGATTTAAATCCATTCACCACTACTCTTTGGGCCCAACTATCCAGCCAGTTTCTAACCCAACAAAGCATATGCCAGTCCAAGTCATGAGCAGCCAGTTTCTTCAGGAGAATGCTGTGGGAAACAATGTCAAAAGCCTTACTGAAGTCATGGTAGACCACATCCACAGCCTTTCCCTCATCCACTAAGCATGTCACTTTGTCACAGAAGATCAGGTTCATCAAGCAGGACCTGCCCTTGATAAACCCATGCTGACTGGGCCTTATTGCCTGCTTGCCCTACAAGTGCCGCGTGATGACACTCAAGATAATCTGCTCCATGCGCTTCCCTGGCACTGACGTCAAACTAACAGGCCTGTAGTTTCCCAGTTCTACCCTTCAGCCCTTGTAGACAGGCGTCACATTTGCTAGATGCCAGTCGACTGGGACCTCCCCTGATAGCCAGGACTGCCGATAAATGATGGAAAGCGGCTTGGTCAGCTCTTCTGCCAGTTCTCTCAGTACCCTCAGGTGAACCCCATCCGGCCCCATCGACTTATGTACATCTAAATGCTGTAGCAGGTCACCAAACATTTCCTCATGGATTATGAGGGCCATATTCTGCTCCCCATCCCCTTCCACCAGCTCAGGGTACTGGGTATTCAGAGAAAAACTGGTCTTGCTGCTAAAGACTGAGGCAAAGAAGGCATTAAGCACCTCAGCCTTTTCTTCATGTCACTAAGTTTCCCCCCACACCCAGTAAAGGACGGAGATTCTCCTTAGTCCTCTTTTTCGTGTTTACGTATTTATAAAAACATTTTCTGTTATCTTTAACAGCAGTAGCCAGACTGAGCTCCAGGTGAGCTTTGGCCTTTCTAATTTTGTCCCTGCACAGCCTTACAACATCCTTATAGTCTTCCTGAGTGGCTCGCCCTCTTTTCCAAAGGTCATAAACCCTCCTTTTTTTTTTTTTTTTTCCCTAAGCTCTCTGTTCATTCTGCTTCACCATTTACCAGAGGGACTGTCTCCAGATGACACCTGCACCCCACCTCTTTCCATCCTATTGACAGCCTTTACTTTATCCACACTTTCAGCTCTGGACTTTTATTATGTTTGCCATGTGCAATGCTCACACACAGACCACCTGCGAGTCCCAGGTCTCCAACAGGCATACACTGCACAACTGACTTATCTAAGCTCCCTGGCAGTACTGCAGACAACTCCCATGCAGCACAGGCACATCAGGCAAACAGCAAGGGGTGAAGACAGCAGCAGCAGGACACCAGCATAGCACACTGTGCTGCACTGGCTACTCCACAATATCTCCGTACTTGTTCCTCCTCACAGGTGGTATGACTCTCTTTGCATCCTCTGGGCTGAGATTTTCTGCAATAGACAAGAACAAACTCCTTGTACCCCCAGACAATCCCAGCATCTTTGGCAGGGGTGAGCAGAGAACCATAAAGCTCTGGTGAAGAGTTTAACGTCTCTTCAGCTTGGCCTAGCTTCAAGAGCTCATTGATGCCAATAGCAGATAGCAAGAGGCAGCCATGAAAACCACCCAGCAGAGGCTGTTCTGGTGTCCTCTGCAGCCCTACCTTTCTCACTCAGCAACCTGGCTTAAGCACAAGCATGGAGGAGTTTGCTAGCTCACTCCATCTCCTGCCCTATTCTTCCTCTTCTAGCAAACAAAACCTCCTCCACTATGTCTCTCACGAATCCACAGAACAGGCAGGCCAGCAAGCAGAAGTGAGCATGTGCTTTCCATACCACTGGCTGCACCCAAATGATGGGCCCAGGGAACTGAGAACTGTGAGACTGGGGCAGGGCACTCTGGCTGCCCTAGCACTGCTGCTGCCCCAGAGGGCTGCTCCTGTCACATGAGAAGAGTCCCTTAACGGCAGGGTGCCTCTGTGGAACTTTAGCAGGGATTCTAAGAAAGATACAAATAGTCACCAGCTTAGAAGCAAAGCAGGAACAGCAAAGAGCTGCAGCAGGTAAGACAAGCCCAGGTAAAGCAGCAAAGAGACATGAAATATACCTGTAGGTTGAGACAGCCCATCGGCCATGGTATGCTCCTGTGGGGACTTGCCTGTCTCCAGGTAAATCCAGAAGTCAGAGCATTTCTGTGTCTCTGCTTTGGTCACCATATAGCTGGCAAGGGATCCTGCAGCTGAAGAGACAAACACGCAGGCAGCTTCCAGAGAGCACTGGTAACAAGGATGTTTGCAACTGCCCGCAGGCAGTCCCTGAGCCTCCCAGGCACCCTCGAGGCGCCTGAGGAGCAGAGGGGTAGAACGAGTCAGGGCACAGCTCTCCCCACATTAAGGGCAAAGCGTCGTTCCATCTGCAAACACGGCCCTGCCCCTGCAACCGAGGCTGCGCTCCCCGCAGGGCCCAGCACCGCCAGCCTGCTCACAGCCGAGCCTGCAGCCACGTCCAGGCAGCATGCTCTGGGCAGGGCAAGGAGGCTCAGGGCACTCACCCACGGACAGCAGCAGGTTCCACTGGAGGGTGTACGGCAGCTTCTTGTTCACCAGCTTCTGCACGGCGAAAGCGGCTCCGCTGCCTGCCAAAGCCCAGGGACCGCGAGCAGTTACCAGCCAAGGCCACCCGCCGCTGGGGGCCGAGAGCCGGGGCCTCCCCTGCCGGCGCTCCGCCCGCCCGCCCCAGCCGTACCTGCCAGGAAGGCGCCGATGCCCTTCAGGAAGGCGTGGGACTGGCACGCCGCGTACTGCCGCAGCGCCTGCGGAGACACCGTCAGGGCGCCGGTCAGGGCGCCGGTCAGGGCACCGGCCCGGGCCCCGGCTCGCAGCCCCTAGCCCCACCGGGGGGGCCGGCGGCGGCGCCTACCGGGTGCTTGGCGGCCACGCTCTCCTCCACCCGCCGCAGCCCCAGGTTCACCATGGCGGGGCCGCCCGAGCGCGCAGCGCCGCCCTCGCCGCCCGCGCGGGGCCCGTGGCGCGGCCCGCCCCTTCCGCGCCGCCGTCATGGCGGAGCCGTCGGGGCCTTTTTGCGTTCTGCGGGACGGGGCGGGCCGGTACCTCTGCTACTGCTGCTCCGCGGCCGGCCCCGGCTCTGCCGGCACCGTCTAGTGAGTGCGGCGCCGGGCGGGGGAGCGGGCCGGGCCGGGGCGGCTCGAGCACAGCCTGAGCCGCTGCCCCCCGCAGTGTGACCGACGCGCTGGAGGTCTGGGCCGGGGAGGTCGGCGCCCGCCCGCCGCAGGGCCGCGTACGTAGCGGGGCTGGGGGCCGCGGGGAGGGCCGGGGCGGCGGGAGCCCTGGCCGCGCCGCAGGCGGTGCCCTCTCTCCTCAGGCGCCGCAGGGCGGGACGTGCCTGCCGGAGGACGGCGTCGCGAAGCTCAGGTGGGTGCTCGGCGGGGAGCCGGGGCCCTTTGCCGCAGGCTCTGAGCTCCCGCCTCACCCCGGGCTCTCGGCGGCGCAGGGAAGCCCTGCAGCGCGGGGCCGTGTCCCTGAGCCTGCAGGATGGCAGGGCCGCGCTGCAGCTGCAAGGGGAGGCCGGGCACGCTACCCTTCATCTCTGCAAGCTTCCTGTTGCTGAGGCGAGGACCCAGCTCCAAGCGCTGATGTTTGGCTTGGCGACTTGCATCAAGAACCTAGAAGAACATCTTGAAGGTCTGTGTGTGGTTGTGGAACAGGGCAAAGGGAGAAAGATCAGCTTCCATCCGCTGTCATGGTATCGTCTCTCTCCCACCTAGGGTTTCCCCCAAATGGGCTGGTTCAGAGAACCAAGTAAGATGGCATTTAGGAGGCTATGTTTTCGGTCTCATCCCACATGACATCTCCTCACGAGCTCTGGCTAGATTGGCCAGGAGAGATGCAAATGTGTGGGCTGGGCAGCAGAGGTGCTACTTTCGTCTTCCTGCATGGGTTGACCTGATCCCAAAGCTGGCCAGGGCTTTCCCTCACCATCTTGGGCAGAAGAGATCCTGCGTGCATCTAAAAGCAGCATTGTGACAGTGTGCAGGAGCACAACCTTGCCCTAATGGCTGACACCACACCATCGTTGCCTTACAGAGGCAAGTTTCCTTTAACGTGAGGGTGACAGAATATTGGAACAGGCTGCTCAGAGAGGGTGTGGAGTCTCCATCTCTGGAGGTATTCAAAACCCTACTGGATGTGATCCTGTGCATCATGCTGTAGGTGACCCTGCTTGTCAGGGAGGTTGGACTAGATGATCTCCAGCTCTCCCTTCCGACCACAACCATTCTGTGAAGGTCTTGGAGTAGCAGCCCCCTAGAAGGAAGTGGCTGGAAAGAGAATGTTGCTAGGGTTGGTTGTGGGCTGTGGAGGGGAGGGAACTTGCTCAGGAAGCCCGAGATACATTGGCACATAATCTGATTTTTCTTCCTTTCTCAGCAGTGATGGGCACACTGGGGTCTTCCTGCAGCCCTGAGAAGAATTCTGCCCAGAGCCAGCAGCTCTTCCTGCCAGGTAGGCAGTTGCCATGGGTTGTGTTGCTTGTTTGACTTCTCTTCCCCAGGAAGCCGCTGGCTCCTGTATCCTGTGTACTCTTCAGGAAACTCTGAGCCCCCTCTGCTTTGGCTGCTGTCAACCACCCTGCTCTTGGTGCCCTTCCCAGCACAGGAGGAGCCAGGGTTCAGCATGGTAGCTCTTGAGGTGCACTGTGCTCAGGTCCAATGCCTAGTATCACCAAGCAGGGTTGCTTGCCAGCCTCCAGGAGAAGGTCAAGCTTCACTGCTCTTCCATGGCAGTTCCATGGGTCCCTGGAGCTTTCACAGAGGAGACCAAGCACGGCCCCTCACCATCCATGGCTCCTGGAGGCACACCCTGGGCACAGAGGGGCTTGCAGGGCTGCTAAAGCAACCAGCTGATATTTGCTTTCCCTATCCTTCCTGTCTCGGACTGAGGCAGACCCCAGCCACAGGAAGAACAGGGGTGCTGGCTCAGCTTTGTCAGCTAAGCGGAAGATTCCAGGAGAGTCTCTCATTAATCCTGGTTTTAAAAGGTAAGCACTGTTCCACAGCCCAGTGCTGGGACTTGAGGTCCAGTGGACACCAGTGAGCTCTGGGCTGGCCTGTGACTCCTTCCATCCCCTTCTAGCAAGAAGGCACCATCTGGAGTGGACTTCGAAGACTCCTGACCTGTGCTGTCCTGTCCCCCTGATGACAGCATTTTCAACCATGTGTGGCTGATAGAGGTTTTACTGCCCCCTGACCCTGCCAAGCTCCTTGCTGCAGGTGTGGCTCATGGTCAACAAGGGAGATGGATGGGGCAGGCAGGACCCAGAGACCTGGAGGCAGTGCCTGGCAGGCCTGAGGGGGCAGCGGATCCTCAGCTGGTGCTGTGGCAGGGCCTTGGGGGGAGGGGGATAGACGGGGCAGGGGTGACAAAGCAGTGGCTTTTTTCCCTGCAGCTTCTCCCTGCTGAAAGGGCTGCCCCTTTACTCCACTTGCGATTAATTGGTGTTTTTAAAAAAAAAAAAAAAGATTTTTTTTTTTTTTAAAGATCGCCTGTGCTTAAGTTATTGCCAGTAAAGCTGTTTTTAGCCAGCTGGTCTCGGGGCTTGTCCAGAGTGACAGTGTGTGTGTGTCATTCCCTTTTGCCCTTACATTGCTCTGCAGCGTTGTGGCCAATTTCAACTGAATCTGAGGGGTCAAGGGGTCAGAGGAGTTCACTTTCTTGACAGTTATGTGCCAATGGGCTGGTGGGTGACTGGTTAAGAGCTTCTCCAGCCCCCTGGAGAGCTGGAAGTGTGGGCCCAGCCCTTGCTAGGCTTGGAGGCCTGTGCAAAGTCCTGTGTGGGAGGAGAGCTGTTGGGGCCGGTCACTCCAGACACAGTTATCTTGCTTGCAAAGCCTTTATTGATTATCAGGTGCTCTGATACATGGTTTGGACTTTCTCCACTTCATCCCCATCCCTGTCCCAAATCTCCAGAGAGCTTCCTAAAAGTGGGTCCTGGAGGGACAATGCCCTCTGTTCCCGTCACACAGGGCAATGGGGACAGAGGGCAAGGTCATCAGCAACACCAACAGCATTCCCACAGCTCCATTCCCAGGGCTTTGCCATGGCTGTGCCAGTTCCCCTCACCATGTGCTGCTCTTCACAGGTGCCAGGTGGTGCCAGCTGTCCTGGCACAGCCCTGTTTTGGGTCCCTCATGTGGCTGGTGGCACAGTGTGCCTCTGAGGGAGGCTGCAGGGATACCCTCTCTGCTCTGGGCTCTCTGCCCTAGGCAGACTTTTTCCTTCCCAAACTGAGGCTCGGCTCCTGCTGTTACCCTCAGCGTTGCCCAGCTCTGTTACAAGTGGTGCCCATGGCTGTACCTTTGCACCCATCCTTGTGCTTGAGGGATCACAGGGTAGGTCAGGAGTGTCCTGGCCAGGCAGGGAGGGTGACACAAGAAGCGAGAATGCATTTGCAGGTTCGGTGCAAGGCAGCTTGCTGATAGCACCTCAGGCAAGGGTGCCAGCTTGGGGAAATTTTGGTACCAGGGATGCAGCTCATGCTCTGCCCTCCCAAGTGCAATTCAGGCAGGATGGTGGTGGTGGCAGTGGGACAGGGGCAGGCTCTGGCCTGCTGCCTGACCCCATCCCTGTGCCCACCTGGGTGCTTGTCCCGCTCACTATGGAGACCGGACCACAGAGCGATAGGCCTGAACTATCTCCTCATTGTTGGGGCAGGTGTATTTGAACTCCTTGGTTTCGCTGGCGTTGTTGAGGTAGCGCCACACACCCCGCAGGTCCTTGGGGATCCCAAAGTGGCGATAATGCTGGCAGACAATCTGCAGGCAGAAACAGCATGAGCTCTTGCCCAGCCCTGTGTGTCTGTGATGTGCGAAGGAGGGTTTTGTGGCTGGTAGGTAGTGGCATTCACAGCCACGCGGGTGACATAGCACGAGGGGACATCTGTGGAAGTGCACAGGATGCAAAGCTGGCATCTGGTGGGGGATGCAGAGGGGAGTGAAGTCTGCAGGAAGGCACCAAGCTGTGCAGGGGCCATGGGGAGGGGAGTACCAGGCAGGCACCTGGGGGACATGGTGAATGGGGGAGAGGAGGGAACACAGGGGTGAGCATAGGGGTGGAGAGTTGTTGCAGGCAGGTGATGGGCTGGCACCCAGGAGGAGGTGAAGGTGTGGGGCAGGCAGTACAGAGAAGCCAGGGCAAGGGGAAGGTCATGGCATGGAGATGCCTGTGCTCACCTGCACAATATTGAGCTTGGGCAGCAGGTTGCAGTCAGCTAGCGTGAGCTGGTCCCCGTCGAGGAAGCGGCGCTGGGAGGTCCGGAGGTGGGGCTCACGGGCCAGCTCGTACTCCAGGGGGGCACTCAGGTACTCATCCAGCTTCAGCAGGGCCCTCAGCAGGCTTCGCTGCAGTGCTGCAGGGTGGGCAGCAGCACACTGGGTCAGGGCAGCACCGCTGCAGGCGTGGGACTGGCAGCTTTGCTGAGCCCTCCCTGCCACATAGCCTTCTGCCAGCCTGCCCTGGTGCCCACACTGTTCTTGCCTGGCCCAGGCTGATCCCTGCTCTGCCAAGGGTGCCCTGGCTCAGCCATGCTGAACCACCTGGGAGGGACAGGCTGGGGGCACCAGGACGCTGAGGGATGCATGCAGTGGCCCTGGGCAGGGAAGGGCTGGCCAGCCTCAGGGGTATGAGCACCTGAGGGCCTGCCTGGGGTTCCCCAGTGTGGCACAGCACAGGTGGCCCCCCCACTTCCTCACCCTCATCCTGGGCAGGCACTGGGTTCTTGATGAAGGTGGAGAACTTGTGGAAGATGTCATTTCCAGCCAACCTTGACTCCTTGTACCGTGGGACCAGACTGGGGAACCTGTGGGGATGTGGGCACAGCTAGGGAAGGAGGCAGAGGCTGGCAGGCCCAGGTGCTGCCTGGCCCCTGCCCCTTTCTCAGCCTCTCCCACCAGTCTTTAGCCACTTCCCCTTTCTGGAGCAGTGCTGGACACTAACATGGGGGGGGCCAGCCTGTCCTCCAGAAAGTCCTCGATGTTGACAGTGTCGGTCTTGGAGTCTCCGTTGTAGAGCAGAACGGGCAGCTGGGCACCTGGTGCAAAGTCTTTCAGCACGTCCAGTGCCCTGTGGGAGACAGTGATGGTTGCTGATGCCTGCATTGCCCAGAGCTTTGCAGGACACTATGTTGTGTGCATGTCCAGGGCAAAATGATGACGTGGTTCCCCCGGGGCTGCTCCTGTCCCAGTGTGTTCCCATAGCAGCTCTGCCCTGGAAAATGCCCACCACCCTCCCCCAGAGCAGTGGTGGGCAGCCAGGGGGATGAAACAGAATTTACCCTTCATGCCTCTTCCCAAGGTGGTGGGGACCTCCCTACACCCCTCAGACCAGCGTGTGGGTACCACGGGGTGCCACTCACCTCTTCACGTCCACAGTGGTGAGGGTAAAGGGCACCCCTTTGAGCAGCAGCACCATGAAGAGCCGCTGGCAGAAGGGGCAGTGGCCCACGCTCTCCCCATCCTCGCTTGCCTGCGGGCAAAGACAGAGAGCTCAGCTGCCCCAGCCCCACACTCCGGCAGTGGGTGTGGGCTGGGGCCTTGGCTGGCTGCGGGCCAGCGAGCAATACAGGCAGCCTCTAGGACCTGTTATGCTGGGCACAGCGCCCGTCCCTGGCCTCTGCCTGCTCATGGGGCCTCTGCGCCCCACCCCAGAGCAGCCTGCGTGGCACAGCCACCAGCATGGTACCTGGCTGTGGCAGGGGACAGCCCAGCAAGACAGGGCCTGTGTGGTGGCTGTAGGAGGTTGATGGCAATGCTGTTGGCGCTGTCACCCTCCAGGTGTGCCCCCAGGCAGGCCATGTGCTGCCCTGTACAGCTGGACAAACTGCCCTAGCCAAGAGGTGGCTAGGAAGGGCCCAGGAGGTGCAGGTGCAGGCATCAAGGCACTGCAGTGGCTGGGCTGGTGTCCAGGGGTGTCCTCTTCACACACAGACACACACACGCACAGACAGACACACACACACACACACACACACACACGGGCGTAGGAAGGGTGCCTGTAGCGGAGGGTGGGAGAGGGAATGTGATACCCCAGTCCAGCAGCCCTTGCTGAGCACCTATGCCTGCAGGGCAGGCAGCAGCAGCACAGCGTGCTGGAGAAGGTGCCAAGCTGCCCGCTACCTGCCTGGGAACCTGCAGGTGGACAGTGGGGTACGCAGGGGTAGCTGGACCACCCCAGCCCAGGATACTGCCAGGGGTAGTAGCCAGAAGCGTCCCTGCCCAGCCCCCATCATCACCAACCTCCAAACAACCTCCACTCACCTTGACGAAGAGCTGGATTTGGGGTTTCTCAGCCATGCTGGGTGGTGGCTGCTGGTTGACTGGTGACTGTGCTGCAAGTGCCTGTGCTGGAGCTGCAGCCCCTCCCAGCCCACATTCCTCCCTGGGGTGCACCCGCTCCCACCCACGCATGGCCCCACAGCATGGCTGGGGACGCCCTGCCGTGGGGCCCTGGCTGCTGCAGCTGCTGCTGGCCTGGGACCAACAAGGGCAGCTCACAGCATCGCCAGCTGCAGCTGCACCTGGGGTGGCTGCGTCCCATGGGGCTTTGTGTGTGCCAGTACCCCCCAGCCTGCCCCATCACCAGCTCTGGACAATGCCATGTGCTGGGTATGGCCCTGCATTGCGTCCAGCTCCCTTAACCCACACCAGGCTCTAGCACCCCACCCGGGGCACTATGAGGCCCCTCTTCTGCCATTCCCCAGCCAGATCCCTCCCCAGGCAGGCACCACAGCCCTGGCAGCCCTGAGCTCCTGCCCACCTCCGTCCAGACACCACACAACCTTGCTGGCTTCAGTCATTATTTTTTATTTAAAACAATCATTATTTTCACATTTCATCTTTTGCTAGCAATGTACAGGCTTCTCCAGAGCATCTCCACCCATCAGGGTGCCCCGCATTTGGGGCTGTGCATGGCACAGGTGCTGGCATCTGGGGATGTGTGGAGGGAGGCAAGGTGGGAAGCAGGGCCAAACACAATAAAGCAAATAATGTTAAGGCAGCAGTCACCCCCACCTTGGGCAATGCTGCGCCACTCCAGCCCTGCTGCCATGGGGTACCTGTCTGTGCAACCACCCTCAGGGTGCCCCAGGGTCAAGGGCAGCCCTGCACCTGGGATGGGGAGGCCACTACAGCTCCCCAGGCTGCTAAGTGTGCCCTGGACACAAAAGCTTCTCTATTGACTGTCCAAGGACAGTAGTACAGTGGCACGGCACCAGGTGGGCACAGATCTGCCGATGGGAGCACTGGGGGTTCTCCTTGTCTGAGGAGCCCCATGAGGCACAGCAGCAGGACAAGTGTGGGGTGAGGATGAAGCCCTGCCTGGCCAGAGCTGGCCACTGCAGCAGTGTAGGGCACCATGCCCCCCTTGGGTACCCAGAGGACACTGAGCTGTGCCACCTCCAAGGTGACACCTGAAAGCCTGCAGGTGACACTGTCTCTCCATGTCGGCAGAGACAGAGAGCTAGCCTGGACTTTGCTTGTACCCCAGCACCCACCCAGCGGTGTGGTGCACTGCCTGCACCATTTGCACCACCCAGGGACCAGTTTCCAGTATGCCATAAAAAATATATGGTCTGAAAAATCTGAAAATAGAGCTTATCTCCCCCCAATTTTTCCCCTATTGAAAATACTGTATATTGTATCACAATCTATAGCAGGTGGTATACAGGAGTGGTGAGCCCTGGGAGAGGCATGGGCACAGCAAGAGGGCAAGGTGGCACCTGGGTCTATGGGGCCCAGGGCTGAGCCCACACCTGTGCCAGGGAGACTGGAAAGGCCGGCAAGGCCTCCAGGATGGAGGCAGCCATTGATGGCCGCACTGTGCAGTATGGCAGCTCTGGATGGGCACACCAGGGTGCTGCAGATGTCCCAGGGCACAGGGTGGGTGGTCAAGGTTAGCATCATGAGCCCAGTGGTCACCCGTGCTTTGGCACAGCTGTGGGATGCTGAAAAGCAGTGGGCTGGGGGTGTCACAGTGGGCTGGGCACTGCCCCCATGGGTGACACGGTGGCAAGACCCTCTGCAGAAAGGAGGGGCACTGCCACCTGAGGGGTGCCTGCTGCCTGCCCCAGGTGACATGCAGGCCACAGATGCTGGATGGCCTCAGATGCTGGCTGGCCTCCATCCTTCCCTCCCCAATATTCCAGGCACCTCTGCCAGGCTGAACCAGTGCAGTCAGGTCGTCTTGTCCTCACACCTTGAGGCCCCCCCCCCCCCCCCCCCCCCGACTCAAAAGCCATGCTGGGGTGCAGCAGTCCCTTCTCCCAGTGCCATCACTGAACCAACAGTAAGAATCCAGTACAACTAGCTCCCACGCTGGGCCAGACTGAGCAATGAGTGCTACGGCAAGGGAGAAAAGAATGGGTGACAGCAGAAAGGTGGCAGTTGCAGCGATGCCCTGTGCCTAATGCTCACTGAAGGAAGCAGAGTGTGATGGCAGGCAGGAGGGCAGGGTGAGGGGCTCTGGGACATGGTTGGGGGCAGAGCGGAAAAACAGCTGGTGCCAGCACGTGAAATACCCTGTGAAATACCTCTCTGCCCCACCACGTGCCTCTCTGCATAGGCGTCAGTGCCCTGCCCTAGGGATGGCACTGAGTGCCCAGAGCAAGCAAGGAAAAGGCTTGGCAGAGCCAGGGCAAGCACTGGCACCTGGCAGAGGCAGCCCTGGGCAAGGTAGCAAGCTGGGCAGGGCCAAACCCTTCAGCTGGCAGAAGCACCAGCAGGACTGAGTCCCTGTCTCCAGCAGGCTTGAGGTTGCAAGTGATGTTCTGTCAGCAGTGCTGGCAACAGAAATCAAACAAGGGTGAAGCACTGGAGCTCCTGCCTCTGCATTGCTGCACCAACGAGCCCCCTGTGATGCCATGAGCAAGCGCCAAGCCTGGCAGGTGATGGAAACAAGGAAAAAGCAGCAGTCCTTCCTCTGGCCATGCCAGGGCCAGGCCTAGGGTAGTGATGGGGCAGGGGTATCCCCATGGCCAGGATTCCCTGGGGTGGGTGCAAAAGTGGGTGTCCAAAGGCACCACTCTCATAGGCTTCTTCCCTGCCAGCATGGGACACACAGGGCTGGCGGCACTGGTGTAATGTATTGTCCTTCTGTTCACAGTCTCTGTCCGTGGCACGCACCAGCCGGGCAAGCTGGCGAGGACGGCAACCCTGGCTGGTGCCATGTGGGGAGTTGCCCCAGAGCTGCAGGGGACAAAGGCCGGCTGGTGGCCATTGGTTCAGAGTCCATCCAGGCTGGTACTGCACCCACTGTGTCCTTTCCAGCAGCAGGGCTTGACCCCCTGGACATGTGGGGGCAGTCCCCCGCATCCCCATGCCGACTGCGTCCACTCAACAGGGACGAAAGGAGAGGAGAGGCAAAAAGTATTTGGTGGCTTCACAGCCAGGGGATGTGGCTCCCCCCCTCAGTGTCTCAGCACAGCGTGTCCGTGTTGAATGAGAGCTGAGCCTGTGGACACAAGGACAGCAGGGCTCAGGGGCTGGGGCCAGGCAAAGGACTGCCAGCTCTGTCCAGCACACTGAGCTCTGGGGCACTGTGGGGGCCAGGACCTGTTGTGGACATTGGGGAGCCCCCACAGCCTTCCTTCCCACACAGCACGCTCCTGCCTGACCACTGCCCCCAAGGGTCCCACTGCCCCAGGATGAGGCTGCAGCACCTAGTGCAATGCCAGGGCTTGGCCCCAGTGCTCCATGATAGAGACATAGCTGGGACCCCGCTCACTGAGATCCTGGGACCGCCTCTCACCCTCTCCTCCTCGAAGCTGATGAGGCCTTCATCATCAGTTTCCAGGTCCTCCTGCTCCTCCACCACCAGGGCCTGCAGCTCTGTGGGAGTGGCCCGTGGGCGCAGCAGGCTCAGCACATGCTCCAAGGGTGACTGCATTGCACAGCTAGGGCTTGTCTCCTGCTGCTCCAGGTTGTCACTTTGCTTCTTGGCAAAATTCACAAACACCTGGTAGGAAAAGGGTGAGAGGCTGCAAGAGACATGGCACAGAACCCTGCCCCAGCCTGCCCCTAGCCTGACTTTTCTGCCACCAGAGATAAGCCATGAGCACATCCCCGCCTCTACATGCCCCCATGTTCCTGGCTTGGCACTTGCTGCTCTTGTCCTGAATGAGGCTTTTGCAGACACTTGGGCATGGTCACCCTCCCTGGGCACAGTCACCCTCCGTGGGTATGAGCACCCAGCTGCTCACTCCATCCCAGGCCTCACATTGTCCAGCGTGGTCTGGCTGACAGAGTAGTCTTCAATGCCCAGCACATCCACCACCTGCTCCATCTTGCTGAAGACCTGTGCCAGTGAGATCTGGTCTGACTTGAGCTGGTACTGGGTCTTAGTGTGGTGCCGCTCCTGCAAAGGGCACTGAGGTCACACCCCAAGCCCCATTCCATCACCCCACAGGGGGATCCCATGGAAGGGACAGCCCCTTGGGGTACAAAGGCTGCTTTCCACCATGACACATGGGCTGGCAGGTATTGCACTGCCACCACTGGGATCTCACCTTGAGGATGGCCTCAGGAAAGTTGCGGTTGAAGAACCTCACCACCTCCTTGACGTTGAGGCTGGACTTTGTGCGCACTGTGATCATGTAGCCATCTCCAAACCTGAACAGGCATGAGGGACCCCATGAGACCCTACCTCCGCACCTACACCTCTGTGGGGAAGGACTGATCCCATGGAAACCTGCCTGCTGGGGATGATACTCACCAGGCTGCCACTGCACCCAGCAGGACAGTCAGGCGCCAGCCCAGGCTGCCCTGATCCCCATGCCCACCCTCTAAAGCAGCAACCACACAAAGGGTTGAAATCTTGATGCAGATGCCATGAAGAAACCAGCCATACTCCCTGCCATGCAGGAACCAGCACCTCCTGGCATGTGGCACACACAGGATGCTGGACCCTTCACTAGGTTCTTACCTGTTTTTCAGGTGCTGGATGCTGCCAAGACATTTGAGCCGCCCATTCACCATGATGGCCAGGCGGGTACAGAGCGCCTCGCATTCCTCCATGCTGGGGAGACAGGACAGGCTTGAGCTGGGTGGCTAGAGGCCACACAGCATGGGCAGAGGGTGCAATGTCTACCTGCAAGGGGCTGCAGGCAGGGCATAAGTGGAGCCAAGTTCCTGAGGCCTTCACCCCTTGTGCCATGGCACCACCACCAGTGATGCAAGAAGGTGTCCCGGGCTCCCTCCCTGTGTTCTTTGCCATACACTGTCCCCTGGAGTCCAAAGAGCCCCACTTCCACCCACCACCTGCCCACACAGCGCATGAGGTGCCTGGAGGTGTCACAGGTGTGGCCCAAAGCCCCTCAGACCTGTGGGACGTGAGCACCACGGAGCGGCCTGTTTTGATGACATCCAGGATAAGGTTCCAGAGGAAGCGCCGTGCCTTGGGATCCATCCCCGTCGTTGGCTCATCCTGTGGGACAGATGGCACGCTCAGACAAGGATCCCCTGGGGGGATCCCGCCACTCCCTGCCTTCCCATCACATGGGCACAGCTCTGCTTCCCTGCCCCTTGGAACTCTTGTGGTGGAGCCAGTGTCAGAAAGCTTCCACCCAGGGCCCTGTTTCACCCGGGACGGCTGCACACTAGTCTGGGTCCAGCCCCAGGGATATGGGACTGAGAAGGAGCACAGGTTAGTGATGGGGGTGGGTCAAGGACCCCACATCACAGGGTGTTGGGGCAGCCCGGGGCGCACCAGGAAGATGAAGGCTGGGTATCCAATCAATGCGATGGCTGTGGACAGCTTCCTCTTGTTGCCTCCACTGTAGGTGCTGGCAGGCTTGTCAGCATATTTGGTCAGCTCGAGCTTCTTCAGTGCCCACTTTACTACCTGCAAGGTGCAGAGGGCTGTGGTCATCCTTCCAGGGCTCCAAATGCCCCTGGTCATGGGACATGCAGAGATGGCAGCATGCAATGGGCAAGCAGCCAGGCCCCACAGCATGGACCAGCTGCCAAGCGATGTGCCGGGCAGGGGAGCCCCATGACAGCCCCTTGCACAGCCCTGTGTGTTGGTGGGGCCTGTAAGCACCTGTGCCCAACCCTGGCCCAATGATGGGCACACTGCTGGAGCAGCACTGCCCTTGGGCAGCAACAGGCGGAGTCATGAGGGCAGCAGTACCTGCTCAGGTCCCCAGCGGTAGCTGGCTCCCAGAGCATCCCAGGGCACTGTACCAGCCCTCACACGCCCCACCAAAGCCCTACCCGCTCCTCGTCCTTCCACGGGATGCCGCGCAGGCGGGTGTAGAGCTCCAGGTGCTCCTGGGCTGTCAGCTCGTCGAAGAGCGCATCAAACTGGGGGCAGTAGCCCAAGCTCTGCTGGACCTGCAGGAGCTCCTTCAGGATGCTGCGGAAAGGACGAGAGGTCACAGGGAGAAGGAATTACTGTCTGCCCACACACAATTTTCCCTTTTGAGAACACCCATTGCTCATCCTCCTTTCACATGCCTTTATATTGCAGAATCTTATACCAAGTAAGCCGCAACCGGCAGCCCTGGCCAAGAGCCAGGGTCACTTGCCACACCACAGACAAGGGTCAGCCCAGCAGGACATAGGGCTGCAGAGTCCCACCCAGGCTTCTTTTTCCTGGGAGATCCCAAAGCAGACTCCATCCCATCCAGTCAGGCTGTGCCCCCGTACCTATGCCCATTAACGAAGGCCTCTCCTCCTGTGGTGCTCTCATCCCCTGTCAGCATCTTGAAGGTGGTTGTCTTTCCTGCACCATTGACACCCAGCAGCCCGAAGCACTCCCCAGGCCGCACGCCCACGCACAGCCGATCCACAGCCAGGATGCGCCCAATCTTGCGGGACTTGTACACCTGGCAGAGCAGGGCAGGGGTGCTCAGCACGCTGCCCCGGCACCCTGACCCAGCCAACATCCCTTGGATGCCCCAGAGCATCTCCCATGCCTGCAAGCCCAGGGCAGTCTGGGGTTGCTGCACCTTGGTGAGATTTTCAATCTTCAGCATGTCATTGTCAGCATCCCCGCGCAGGACACGGTGCCGCTCATTGGCTACATCAATGTCATCTTCGATGGGCTTGGTGGAGACAGGGAGCCGCCTGTAGGAGGGTGCAAGGGGCAGGGTGGAGATGGGTGTGAGCAGAGGCCAAGCAAGCTGCCATCCTGTGCCCCCATGGGAGGCAAAGGCTAGGGATGGAGGGCCTCCCCAACTCTGTGCCTGCTGAAGAGGCAGCCCTGAGATAAAGGGTCCCAAAGCAAAACTTTGCCCCATTCAGAAGATCTGGGAAGGCTCTGCCCTGATTTGCTGTGCTCTGCTAGAAACACCCAGAGGCAACTCTCAGCTGGGCATTGCCTGCTTGGCCCCACACTCCCAGCCACACTCACTGGGGCTTCCGGAAGAAGTTGTATTGGCACATGATGGTGATGAAGAAGCCGACGAAGCCTTCGATTGTCATGGCAACAAGCCCACGCGTCACAATGTCCCATTCAAAAGGCGATTTCATTTTATCAAACTGCCCTGAGTGGGATGAAGAGAACAGAGCAGCTGTGGGAACACCGTCCCAGGAGGACATCCAGCCCATGCGGCCTCCTGCATGGCTGAACCCACGGCCCCAGTGTGACAGTGCCTCTCCAGGGGATGGGGACACCAATCCAACCACCAAGGAGGTAGCCTTGCCTCACAGGCTGTACAAAATCTAAAAATGACCTCTGGAAACAGCAGCAAATTTTTGCAGTGGGAACTACTGCAGCAACCAGGTTCCCACAATTTTCCACTCTGTGGCCTTGAAATGACCTCATAGCCCCCTTGACAGCATGTGGCACCCCTGCCCATGGAGGCCAGCCCTGGCTGCAACCACATGGCAGCACTACTGGACACACAGACACTCCCACCCCGTGTTCCCTCCCTACCATGGCACCCTGGAGAAAACAA
The DNA here is from genome assembly GCA_011076525.1 of Nettapus auritus. Classification (NCBI taxonomy): domain Eukaryota; kingdom Metazoa; phylum Chordata; class Aves; order Anseriformes; family Anatidae; genus Nettapus; species Nettapus auritus. The sequence goes on from CM021781.1 coordinate 216,818, forward strand.
TAATGGTTTTCCCAGTCCAGAAGGCTGTTTTTAACCCCACCCACAGAAGGAATAAACACTCAAACTGGAGATAACGCAGGCTATGTTCTTGGTCAGAGGCTCAGCAGCAAAAAACAGCCAGGTAGCAGCAGCCTTTACCTCACCACCACCTTTTCTGTACAACTTAAGCTGGGCTATTACAAGATGACTGTCCAGCTCGTGTCCTCTTCCCTGCCTTCTGTGCCTGCTGCCATAGCTGCCTGGGCTGGTTGGTTTTGCTGGCACCAGGGCTGGATACAACAAGGCTTTCCATTCACAATGTATTTGTTGTTGAAATCATCTTGCAACTTTTCAACCTCAGTGGGTAAGATCAACCCAACTGAGAATGTGTACTGGAAGGATGTGTCAGATTCTGCTCCTAAACACCCCCCATGATGCCAGCAGCACCCAAGTTAGATACAGAAGCTGCTGAGAAGCAGAGAAACAATAATATTTTGAGTCCAAGCTGAAGCTGCAATTGGCAACAGGGTCATTTTGGATGGACAATGCAGCCGTGCAAGCAAGAGACCACATCTAGAACAAAACAGCCCTTGCAGTTCCCATCCCTCCCATCCCTCGTATCACTGCGCATCCACACCGTGGCCCCACCATGGGCAGTGTGTGATGCACAACTCTGCCAGGGCTCACTGTGGGGCTAATATTTAAGATGGCCCAAGGAACTGTGCTCAGCATCACAGGTACCACAACATGCCTGGCTCTCAACTGTGTCTCTTCCTGGGTCCCTCTAGCTCACATCCCCTGGATTTTTGCTCCAGGTTGATCTGGGCCCTGGTTGAGCCCCACAGGGTGGCTGGAGGGGATGTGCTGGCACAGTGGTCCACCCCTGGCCCAAGCTGCCCTGGAGTAAGGGAGGGAGGGAGGAAGAGGCCATACCAATTTTGGCGTAGTACTCATTGATGTACTCATTGTAAGCCATCTCCATCAAGCCATGGCCCAGGTTGTAGTTAGGGAATACAAGGAAGCAGCTCTTCAGGTAGCTGTTCACCACCTTCAAATCCTGTGGAGATGGACAGAGAGAACATGACTATTGGAAACAGCAGTGAGGACTGTGAGCACACAGTAAGACCAGGATCGCCACCAATATGCAGCCCAGCCAGACCTCATAGCTGACCCTGCTGTGAGCAGGAGTTTGGAGAAGAGACCTCTTGAGGTCTCGCTCAGCCTGAGCTGTCTCAGGACCCAATCGCTGTCACCACCCTGGCAGCAAGCAGGCACCACCACCTGCCAGAGGGAGCCACAGGCTTTGTCACAGTGTGATGGCTCCTTGCACTGTGCCAGAGGCATCTCCCTTCTCATCAAGCTGAAGGAGGCATCTTCTCCCTTCCTGGTGGCCCCAGCCAGAGATGTGAACCCTGTACCTTGTCATGCTCAAAGAGCTGCAGCAGAAACGTGGCGACAGTGGCAGTGATGCCAATGAAGAGGTTGATGACGATGAGGAAGACGTAGGCAGAGCTGGGCACCTCAAACCAGAAGGAGGCAGGGTACATGATGGGGGTGATGGACCAGCTGGGGAGGCAAGCAACAGGAGTGCACATGAGCATGGTAGGACCGCAGCACCCCCTGGAGAGCCCTGGGATTGCCCATCTCCCAGCCCCATCCTTCCTGGGGTCCCCCACCCCAGGGTTCACAGCCCACTAGCTACAGGAGCTGCAGAACAGAAAGACAGGGGGATAGAAAGATCTGGGCTAGTAGATCCTGCCTGCTTAGCCACGGTGCAGATGGGGCATCAGAAGGACCCACTGGTGCATCCTGACTTCACCCCCTCCCTTGCTCACCCCCTCTGACTACATACCCATACAGCAGAAAGAGTGAGAGGACGGCTGGGAAGTTGGTGGGAGAGGTGTATGCCGGGAGGTCAAACACGAAAAGGATAATGATACAGCACGTGGCCGGTACCAGGTAGTTCAACTGCAGAAGACAGAAACTTTAACTGCCTGCCCACTCAGCCCTGGGGGCTCATCTTGTGAGGCCACTTGCCCTTCTCACCATATCCCACACGTAGTTGGCCAACCAGTAGATGACAGGGTCACAGCCGCTCACAAACTGCAGGTGTTTGGCCTTGGTGGCCTTTTCAGCCACCAAGAACACCACAAAGCTGGCAGGCACAAAGGACATCGCTACAATGATGAAGATGGCAATCACCACGTCCGTGCCTTGCAGACTGCAAGGAAGAGGAGAGCAGAGACATCATCACCCTCAGCTCCCCAACCTGGTGTGGGGCAATCACTGTACACAGGACAGGGCATGGCACAAGGACCCCCCATGTCACAGCCTCCCAGTCCCTTCCCATGCAAACCACAGTGGGAAGCTCCCTCCCCTGATACATGATGGCCACCCTCACTCAAACCAGCTCCCCGGACATACAGGTAATCCAAGGACAGGCTGGCGCTCGTCTTGTTCATTGGATGGTTGGTGACCGTGATGCCTGCAGCAAAAATAAACATAGGAGTGTTTCTATCCTAGCTCAGGATAGAAGATGTTACCCCAGCCCCAGCCTGCCTGGTTCTGGTTCTCAGCAGGAGGAGTTTCCCTCCCTGTAGCCCAGAAGCAACACAGTGGTTTGGGGCCAAGACCTCCCTCTCGTCAGCTGGCAGCATCCTTTAGACAAGCCTGCCTTCAGACAAGCACCTCAAGAGGTGCTGCCCCAGCCAGACACTGTCTAGCTTAGATCTCAAGCCACACATAAAGGTGTGTGAACCCCCTGCCCCAACTGTGCATTAGCCTGCTTGGTCCAAGAGAGAACATGGCACTTTAGAGCCTTGTTGGTCCAAGAGAGAACATGCACTTTAGAGCCTTATTGGATGATGCCCTAAAGCTGTTCCTGACGTGCTTTTGTCCTTAAAACTCCTCCAGACCCTCACCGTAGGCAGCAGGGTTGCCTTTGCTCTTGGGCAGGTTCGCTCGTAGGATGGCGTTGTTGAGAGCATTGAGGTAGGTGGGCATGCTGTGGTAGCCCTTGTTGTTGTAGAAGACCTGGAGGAGCACAGAAGAGTGGTGGGAGGCAGCAGGAGAGCTGAGCTCACATCAGATGTGTGGGATGGGATGGGATGGGATGGGATGGGATGGGATGGGATGGGGTGGGATGGGATGGGATGGGGTGGGGTGGGATGGAGTGGGGTGGGGTGGGGTGGCAACAGGGTGCCCCCCTGCTCACGGCTGTGAGGAGAGCGGGCCATTGCTGACCACATTGGGTCTGACCCATTGGGGTGGGAGCTCTGCAAAGTGCTCCATGTGGTTAAGAGCCCCACCAGATCCCTTGCTGGAGAGCACTGCTGGAGAGCAGTGGATGAGGGGCCCAGCTGTGCAGGCAGCACTGCCTTCCCCTTCTCTTCCTCACCCAGGCTGCTGCTGCCCACCCATCTCCTGGATACCTCAGGGCTCAGCTTGATCCTACCTGGGCTGTTCTCCGGACGGCGATCTTGCGCACCATGGCAGGGGCCCTGGCCCCAAAGGAGGCTGGGATGGATTTCTGGACATTGCCAAAGGTGAGTGCCCCGTACCTGTGGGACAAAGCACCCCCAAGAAGCTGTGACTGCTGTCCCCTGTGTTCAGGAACAGGCCCACACTCCTGGCTCCCGTCAGCACCCCTGGGGCCTCCCAGAGGCCCTAGCCCCAAGTCCTGCACTATGGCAGAGGGCAGAGCCCTCCCAGCTTCCCTCTTGCCTGTGCAGACGGAAGCGGTCCGAGGTGTAGAGCAGGTACTCGGAGACGTTGCGCCCCGTGATGTCTGCCAGGATGTCCCCCGTCACCACCTTCATCTGTGGGGGGTGGCCTCCCACACCACTGGGGCAGGAGAAACCAGTCCCTTGCATGGAGCATGTGCACTTGATAGGCTCATGGATGATCCGGGGCAGGGCAGGGGCCGAGGTGACGGTCTCTGTGGGGTAGAGGAGGCAGAGTCAGGCCCCAGCCAGCCCTGGCTGTGGTGGCTGTGTGGGGCAACATGGGGACAACAGGGGATGAGAGGAGCACATGGAGCAACCTCCCTCACACTCAGCCAAGAGGTTCTGGCCAGGCAAGGAGGAGCCACCCTGCAGCCCTTGTGTTAGCTCCTGCTGACCAGAGCCCAGTCTTTAGTGGCCCTTTGTGTCCTAGTGATATAAAGGGGCCAAGAGATGGACCCGGGAAAAAACGTGGGAGCAGACAGGGAACAGAAATGGTTCAGAAACAGGGCATGAAGTGTGTCTGGAGAAAGCAATGCAGTCATTCTGCTGGCTGGGGACCAAGTACCCAACCCAAGTACCAAGACTTCCAATGGCATCATCAGCCCAGTAAGCTCTGTAAGGACTGCTGAGGCTGAATGGGGAGCAGTGCTACAAGGCTAGCATCAGCCCTGATTCGGAAGTACAGCCAAGCAATGCTCTGCTATCGTCAAGCCAAACCACACCCCATGGGGACTTTGAGATGCCACTATAGCTGCTCCTGCAAGGAAGACACATTGCCCTGCCTGGAGATGAAACCCCAGCCCAGACAGACCGATGCACCAGGTGCAGATGACACCTTTGATAGCAGAAGAGAAGGTTGTGGAGTTCCAAGCATGCAGCAAGTCCTCATCCACTGAGATGGGGTAGTCAGAAGGAGCTGGGGATGGAGGTGGTGGCACGAAGTTGGAGAGCGGCAGGCCCTGAGTGAAGGAGTCGATGCACATAGCATCAAAGTACTTGGCTGCCAGCATCTTGGACTCATTGCTATTGAGGTTCAGGGTCTGCATGGGCTGGTCCAGTGTGTTGTTGAAAGCTGTCTTGAGCACGCAGGTGGCCCCGATGCCAGAGGGCAGGTGGAAGGTGTTCACTAGCTGCTGGGGGCTGGCGTCAGGAGACAGCCTGATGCTGCAGGGAGAGCAGCAGGTAAAAGGAACAAGAGGCATGAGACACGGGACTTCCCACCTTGGCCATCTTCTGGGCAAGTCCCTGCAGCCTCAGTATGTGTAGTGGCTGAATGGGCACAGGCACCACGGCCATACAGTCTTGGGTACCCACTCAGCCCAGGCCTGGCACGAGCCAAGCTGATGATCACAGCCAGCATCAGGACTGGCACCTCTCCCAGAGACACCCCAGTGGAGAAAGGAGGCCACTTTCTGCATGGGGCATTGCACCGGCCAGGCTCTGCTCCAACCCCAAGCCAGCCCCCGTGCTAGACCGACTGTGAACTGCCCTCCCCAGTCCCATCACCCCGTTGTGGTTTTGGGTATGGGAGTGAGACTGGGGTGCAGGATGGTGCTGTTGAGCAAGCAGCAGCTCTCACCGGTACTCACGCCGCTCCTCGTTGGCGTAAGGAATGAAATTGCCCTTGGGCTGGGTGTAATTGTGGTACTGTGATGGCGAGAGGATGAGGGGTGGCAGGTCACCTGTGGAGACAAGGACAGGAACCTGTTTGTGGCCTCAGCACGCCTGCCCATGAGGCCCCATGCTCACAGGCAAGCTGAGCACCCAACAAGCCTTGTCCTTGTCTCACTTGAGTCCCACCCCCCGCATCACCCCCAGCCCCATGGGGGAAGGCAGAAAGGGCTAAGAGGAGTCCCCAGCATCTGGGTCAGCAAGACCTGGGTGGTGTGAGGGCATCAGGGTGGGAAATGTGCCCTCACTCCAAGCTGCTGCCAGTGCAGAGAGAGGATACCTGACCTGGTGCAGGGGCACAAGTCTGGGCCCTGGAGAGAGGGGACAGGACAAGACCCCCTTGTCCTCTTGACCCCACTGAGACAAGGGCTTGCAGGTACCTATTTCAGGCACGGAGAGTGCCACAGTCATGGCCACACAGACAAAGAAGGCAGGCAGGAGGATCTGAGAGAAGAGGGCCTTGGTGTTGCGCTTGGCACAGTGGAAGCGTTTTACGATCAGTCCATGGAACTGGCGCAGCTTCAGCCACGAGCCCTCCAGCTTGAAGGTCCCCTGCCCGGCCAGGTCATGGTCCTCTGCCTCCACATTGGCCTCTTGGTCTGCAGAGAGGAGGTGGCAGGAAGGAGGATGTGAGCCACCTGCAGCACCACTCCTGCAGGGCCCCAGTGACCCTATACCTGCCTTAGCCTGTGGCCACCCATATGCTGAGCTATGCACAGCCACTCCAAGGGGCCACTGAGCTGTGGTGATACCATGGCATGAAGCAAGGTGGCTGGCTGGAAAGTTTCTCTTGGCCCAAAATGGGAAATTGTTACAATAATTATTTAAAAAAAAAAAAAAAAAAGTGGTGCTTTTTTGCAGACCCCCCCATCTTCCCATCAGTTCTAGCCAGCCCAGAAGCCAGAAGCTCCTGGATGGCAAGGGCTTAGCACAGTCAGGAAGAGGGGGAACAGGTTATAGGTGTATAGGTGTGGGGACCCAGCAAGGCAGTGAGTTTGGAGCTAGGACCTGGAAAGTCTGGTCGCAGTGCAACACCGCTGCTGCTCTGCCTCCCAGTGACCCAAATTCAGCAATACTCAGAGCAATACACAGACCTGGCAGGGGAGGAAGAGTGTCACAGCAATAAATTAATCGTGACAAGAACTGGTGGGATAACCCAAAAAAAGATTTGTGAATTAAACAGTAGCCTTTGGGCTCCTGCCTGCATGCTCTGTGCCTGTGCAATTTGAGCATCCAGGCAGGGACAGTCCTGAAACCATGCCTAGGTCTGGAGGGTGAGCCACTCTCTGGAAGACAACTCCATGCTGGAGGGCTGGGCTGGCCAGCCAAGAGGAGAAAACCCAGCAGCTCAGCCACCATATCAGTGCACCCCATGCCACATTGTGCTGCCAGTCTACGCAACTGCTAGTGTGAGAGGTGTGTTAGTGGGAGTGAGTCTGCAGGTCAGCACTTGCAGGATTCAGGAGAGACAAAGGGAAGGGCTAACACTGGCTGTGCCTCCACCTGTCGGTGAGCCCACCAGATCTGTGCCTCAGCACAGAACCCCTCATGCACACGACACCAGTTCAGGGGGTGCCAACCTTGGCTAGAAGCACCAGTTTCCAGCCATCCCACCCCAATCCTCTTTCCAGGCTGCAGGGCCTGTGCCTCCCTTTCTCTCTCTTTTACTGGCTCCCTGGACACATCGTATGTTGGAACACAGGCTCACCCCCACTGGGGGCTCAGCTGAGCCAGCATGACCCCCTGTACACCAGGGCATGGCCCCCTGGTGAAGGATGGCCCCTGCCTTGGAGCAGCCATCCTCCCCATCCCAGAGCACCTCTATCATGGTACACAAGCAACACACCGCCACGCGACATTACGAACCTTGTAGACTGATGTTGTCAGGGTCCTGATGATTGTCAAACAATGGAGAGTAATCCCCAAAGAACTCAGAATAAGCCCCACCTTCGTCGCCCCGCACGGAACCCACTGAGGAGGCCGAGCACAAGGATGCCTGAGACTGCGCCAGCTTGGAGCATGTCACCAGGTTGCTGAGCTCTACCTCGGGCTTCTCAGGCACGTCCGCCTCAGCCAGGGGCTCCCCATTGGCCTCTGGCTTTCGGCCCAGCTCAGGGGCAGGTGGCTGGAGGGCATCCTTCTTGGACTCCTTCATGTCTGGAAGGAGAAGGGGCACTGCTGCTGTGCCAGCCTTTGCTGTGCCTTGCACAGCAGAGCACAGATGTACTTTGCAAACCCAGATCAGAGCAGCTGCTGGTTGCCCTTAAGCTGGGGCAGGCTCTGCCAGAGGCCCCCCCTCCTCTTTGCAGAGGAGACTCCTGTTCCCATGCAAAAGCGGAAAGGAGACACAAAGCCCACGTAAAGGCACACGGTGCCTTCACCTCACTCCCTGTGCCCCAGTGCCAACAGCACTGCCATGTGCCTCCTGCAGTCCATACCCACATCACTGTTCTCCAGGGACTGGTCCTCCTCAGACACCTTCAGGAAGACCTCCTCGAGTGTGGTGTCCATCAGCCCAAAACTGGTAAGGTCAAGTTCCTCCAGACTCTGCTCCAAGTGCTGTGGAAGGGAAAGCACTGCATGAAGAGGGCAGGAGGCTCCAGCACTGCCACAGCACAGGGCAAACCCTCAGCCACTCGTGTGGTGAGTGCTGGTGCCAGGCAGGACAACAGCCCCATACTGTTGGCAGCTCTTTCGCAGGGCTGGAGGGCTGGAATGGGCCCAATGCTGTGTCCTGCCCCTCTGGAACCAACTCTGCATGGGCCCACATGCACATTTGTCCCCCCTTAAGCCTCACAGGGTGCCATGCCCATCTGAGCTTGTCCTGCCCTTTTTTGGTGATCCCCATCCTTGCACTGCCAGAAAGGCAGGAAGCAGGGTTGTGGGTGGCTCAGGTACCTGGAAGAGCCTCTCAAAGCAGCCCTTCTTGACAGCCTCGCTGGGCAGGATGTAGGAGAGCTCAGTGTTGGTGTCCGAGATGAGGAGGCAGGAGGCCACGTATTTCTTGATGAACTGGGAGACGCGGGGCTCAGAGCAGGGGCTGACGGAGGAGTGGCCTAGAGGACTGTGGGGCTGGCCTGGCTCTGCAGCAGAGGGGCAGCACTGGTCATCTCTTCTGGCCTTCTACCAGAAACCCCTGCAATCCACAGTACCCCCAGCACCTCAGGGGTTCCTTCTGCATCTATCACAGGGTGCTGACAACTTCTGGCTGCTCTGGCCATGCTTCCTGGCCTGGGTAGGTGCTCTGACCTCAGCACCACAGAGCTCCACTGCCCACACCAGACATCAGCAGGCAGCCCCTGGCCTGGACACCAGGATCAGCACCTGGAGGCAACACCTCCAGGCAGGATCTAACTGAGGACCCAGAGACCTGAGCAATGCCACCTCTTGTATCACTACCCTGTCCCCCTATGCCCTATGTGTGGCCTATGGGGACTTGAGGCAGGAGCATTTGGGTTTTGACCTCTTGCTCCTTTCCTGTGCACAGGAAGGGCCGGTCCCATCTACTCATCCTTTAAACCCAGGGTCCTGCTGGGCCCACAGACCTGTGCTGTTTCTGGTGTCTGACTGCCTCTTCACCACCGTCAGCTTGTAGCCATCGCCATAGGTGCTCTTGAGGAAGAGTGGGGAACCACAGCACTTGAGCTTGCCATGGGAGATGATGGCGATGCGGTCGCCCAGCAGGTCAGCCTCATCCATGTGATGAGTGGACAGCAGGATGGTCCTCCCTGCCCGGTGGCACAGAGCATAAGGAGAGGGTCTGGGGCTACACCAATGCTGCTGCAGCCCATGCTTGCCCTGCTTAGGTAAGGCACACTGCCTGGGGGCATGAGGAGGGAGAACACAGAGCTGGCCATGCCCCCAAAGGTCTCACAGGGACCCCTGGGTCACATGTGGAAGGGTCCAACTGCCACAGGGAGACAGACACAGGGAGAGACCATGACACAGGTTGGGCAGGGAGACAGGAGAGGCCCATGTGGTCCCTCTCAGCAGGGACAGTGAGGGGTTTTCTCTGTGCTCCTAAGCCCAGGCTCTGTTTTCTGCCCCACAGCAAGCTGTTCTCCCACTCTGGCAACCCAGGTGAGTGCTGTCCTGGCTCACCTGGCTTGTACTTGAGGATGAGGTCCCAGATGGCCCTGCGTGCGTATGGGTCGACTCCAGCTGTGGGCTCGTCCAGGATCACAGCCCGTGACCCACCTACGAAGGCAATGGCCACTGACAGCTTCCTCTTCATGCCTCCTGAGAGGGTCTGCACCAGGGAATGGCGTTTGTTGGAGAGCTCCAGGTCCTCAATCATCCTGGGGACAGGAAAAGAAGCACCAGGACTGCTGGGGCTGGCCTGTACCTGCAGCCAGCATCTGTGGGGAGCATCTCACTCCTCTTCCCCTCTTGGCAGTCAGGACAGCCCAGCTACAGCCAAGCTACAAGAGAATCTTATGCCAGCCCAATATCCCAAGTTTCCAAGAAGAGTTGGTGGAGCTAATGTTGGGGGGATCCCTGTTCCCAGATCACCAACCAAGGCATGGCCAGTGGGAAGGGGACCTGCTTTCACAAAAAGCACAGATGGGGGCAAAAGAAGTTGTGGGTGCCTACTTGTCCATCTCCTTGCGGATCTCCTCCTCTGCCATGCTCTTGAGCTGTGAGTAGAACCAGAGGTGCTCCTCCACTGTCAGCCTGTCGAAGAGCACATTGTGCTGGGGACACATGCCCAGGTTTTTCCGGATCTCATCCATCTCTGTCCGGATATCGTGGCCATAGATGGTAGCAGAGCCCGAGGTTGGAGGGAACAAGCCAGTTAGGATGGACCTGGTGAAAAGGACATGGTAAGAAACGTCACATGCAGTCCCCTGGCCCCAGTTCCAATCACCACCTCCCAGAGTATCCGCTGGGCCCTGAGCAGACCAGTATCAGTGTAGGGCTGTGTGCTGGCTGTTGGTCCCCCTCTGTGTCACCTCTACATCCACACCACCTCCCTCTGGGGACAGCACCAGCAGCCATGGAGACCTGGAAGTATGGCCATGCAGCACCTTCCCAACCTACCACACCTGGCCAGGACACAGCCCACGTCCACCCCAGCAGGAACTCACATGGTGGTGGTTTTGCCTGCACCATTGTGCCCCAGGAAGGACACCACCTGGTTCTCATAGAGGTTGAGGCTCAGCTTGTTCAGTGCCAGCTTCTTGTCTGTCTTGTAGACCTTGGTGAGCTTGTCAATGCAGACGACCAAGGGGAGGTGGGTTGGCTCCTCCTCAATTCCCCGTGTCTCCTCTGTCATAAGAACGAAGCAATGAGGAGTCAGGGCTGGGCACTGAGTGAGTGGGGTTCCCAGAGGTGAATCTCCCCCAGTCTATCCTGGAGTGACTGTGCTGGCTCCTGGCCCTTCCCCTCTGCATCTCAAAACTTCCCTGCCCTGAGCGATGGGCAGCAGTCTCTGGGAAGGATCCTGCCCTGACATACAATCTGTCCTTCAAGACAAGGGTGCAGGGGATGCATGGAATCCATGGCCACAGAGCCAGGGCCAAATCCTGAAGCCCTACCACTAACCCTCTGCACACACCAGCTCACCCAGCCTCCTGCTCTCCATGGCGCAGGCCTGATCCTCTTCCATGATGCTGAGGCGGGTGGTACGGGACCAGGGCCAGGTCCACTCCCAGGTCTCCACTCGTCCATTTCCCAGCCAGTAGGACTTCTGGAAGGGGAAGTACCAGGGCCGCGGCAGGCCAAACATGCCTGCAAGCACAACCCTGCTGCAGTCAGGGCCATCCCTGCAGCTCATCTGCACAGAAGCCATCTGAGGGCTGGGGCAGAGCTGAGCACAAGCACAGGCACAGGCATGGGCAGGGAGGTTTTCCCAGCCCAGGAACACCACTGCAGGATGGGGCTGCCAGTGCTTGGGGAAATGCTGCCAGGCTGTGCAGGGAAAGAAAAAACTGGGCCTGGCTCATGTTTCAGTTTTCCTACAAAACCTAACAGAGTAGTTAAGACTCCTCAAACAAACAGGCGGTAAGAGGGAGTAATGCTCCAACTATGGATGCCATGTTGGTCAGTAAACTGAGACACATGACTGAAGACCTAGGAAATTGCCAGGGACACAGAAGTCACCAGTGGGTATAGGCATGTGGGCAGGTGTCCCCAGGAGGACACACACAGGAGACCCTGGAGGCATGCTGTGCTGAATCCAATTGTATCAAGGCTGAGCACAGCCAGGAAGCAGCAGCATCCCCAGTGGGGAGCCTCCTACAGGATCAGAAGTGCTCTGATGCTGCCCCTGCCCACCCTGCCTGCACGTACCCGGGTGCACAGCCTCAATGTACCACGTGAGCACCCCGTACACCACAGCATCTATGATCAGCATCATCATGGACAGCAGGAGGTTGAAGTCATCTCCTTCCACAGGCGACTGGCTGAAGGTGTGCCACTGGATGCCCACGCCAGCCACCTCATACAGTGCAAAGTACTTGGAGCCCAGCCCGAAGGCCGTGGTGGACATGAGAGACTGCAGGGAGGAGGGGGAAAGGGGATGTCAGACGAAACCACAGACCAGCTCTGAAGGAATAGGCTGAGGCAAAATTCCCATCTGGTTCTGCCCCACCCAGGCCCGTGGACACACTTCCCACCCTGGAAAGCACCAAAACATCTAGAGATGCTTCTAAATCCCCATAGCAAGCCAATTCACATGCACATTGGTTTGCCTAGGGCTTGGTGACTTGTGTACGGGATGTGGGGAGCCCACGACTTAGTGTAGCTGTCACCTGTGTAGGGGACATAGGGTACCTAGGACAAATCCTGGGCACCTCCTGGTAGCTGCAGCCAACTCACCGCAATGCACTTCTCAAAGGCCGTGATCTTGTCATGTGCCACCTCCTCCCGGATGGCCACATACATGTAGGGCACGTAGCTGAGGAAGTAGATGATGCCTCCGCAGGCAGAAGCTAGCTTGGCCTTGGAGTAGAGCACTGACACCAGGAAACTGTAGAGAGGACAGTGTCACCTCACCAGCCCCTGTGCAAGACAGAGGTGACCCCACAGCCAGAGAAGCTCTGCCCCATCTGGGCATCCCCCTCTCCCACACCCAGCACCACCTTCCCCCCAGGGATGTGAATGCTGAGCTCCCCCTGCCAACGATGGAGGGACCCTCCAGTGCCCAGCACCAGATCCTGCCCCAGCAGGGCTTTCCCCACACTGTCTGATTTAATTGGTGTTGAGGTGATAAACTACCCTTCAAATCGGCTGGGGGGAACCTGTACTGCTCCACCAGCCCTTACCATGCAGCTCCCAGCACGCTCACCCCATGGCACAAGGACACCCTGCCAGGGACCTGGCACTGCTGGTCCCCCTGACCTCATGGAGGGAAACAGGCAGCTCACCAGAACATGATGGTGGCCACAGCATAAATGGCGAGAAAGAGCCAGATGATGAGGACGTCACTGTGCATCAGGACCTTGCCATACTTCAGGATTGCAGTGAGTGCTGTCACTGAGATGGAGAGCTGGACGAAGCCGGTGATGAACCAAGCCACCCAGTGCACTGCATTGTTCAAGCCCATCATCTTCATGACCTGCAAGACTGGCACTGCTCAGCAAGGCTGTTCCCTACCTTGTGCATCTCCCAGCCTGTCATTTGCTGGGGCTGGGAGAGCAAAGGATAGCACCGAGGGGAGTGGCCAGACCACAGCACCCCATGCCAGGGTGACTGCAGGCTCAGCTGCCTCTAGCTCTAACCAGAGCTCATGACAGGGAAGCTCAGGAAAAACAGTTCTGCCCAGGGACGAGCCATGGCAGAACCCCAGGACTGAGATGTGTGCCTGGGGCACCAGGATGTAGATGGAGCCAGGGGTTTGGCAATGGGCTGCCCTACCCTGGCAGTGCCAGGCTGTGTGTGGCAGGGCTTGGAGCAGCAGGGCCACAGGCTGAGCTGGGGTCAGTGCTCTCCCCACAAGCTGCCCTGGCAGCAGTTCTCTGAGACACGGGCCAGCTCAGCCTGGCACTGTGCCCGGCAGCTTGAGCACGCTCTTGATTTCTGCAGGCAGCTCTGGGCCAAGCCAGGTCCTGGGCTGCTGCTGTCTAGGAACTGCTACAGGGTGAGAGAGGGGCGACTTGGCAGGAAGGATGAGTCCCAGCACCTGGCATGCCCTGTGCAGCCAGGCAGCTGGGCAAAGGAGACAGCAGCTCCTCCCCACAGATCTCCCCCACCATCCCCACCTCTTTCAGGCGATGCTCCTTCTCTGTCACAATATGCTGGATCATCATGGCTACTGAGTAGACCCAGGAGATCACCATGCACAGGGGCATCATGTGCTCGATGACGAAGAGAAAGCTGATGGGGTACAGGAAGAGAGGGGAGAGCTAGATGGTGGCACCACTACAGGAACTTGGGAAGGCCCTGGGGACAGGCCACAGGGCAGCAGAGGTGCTCTCCAACCACCTGGGGACTACTGCAGCCTCAGAAGCTCCTCAGTGACCTGCAAGAGCTACTGCTCCCATGTCTACTTGATACCTGAGAAACCTGAGACATGGGGAGGGGAGGCATTTTTCAGAGCTCCTCCAATGAGTCCATAGGAAAGACTTTTGTCAGTTTATTAGGTCCCAGCAGGCAGGCCTGGAGCAGCTGCACAGACTTGGTCTGGTGCACTGCCTGCCCTGCTGTGGACAGGACCCCTTGCATCTTCCTGCCCTGGAGGGCTGGAGGGTATCGGACTTCTCAAGGTGCTTCATCCAGACCTCTGTGTTCAATAACCTCTAACAGATGCATGCGCCACACTTAGATGCATTTACCACACTTATCTTGTTCCCCCCAAGTAATCCAGTCTCTGAGACACAAAATCACAAAATCACAGAGTTATCTAGGTTGGAAAAGACCTCCAAGATCACCTAGTCCAACCCATGACCTAACACTAACAAGTCCTCCACTAAACCATATCCCTAAGCTCAACATCTAAACGTCTTCTAAAGACCTCCAAGGATGGTGACCGAACCACTTCCCTGGGCAGCCTAGTCCAATGCTTAACAACCCTCTCAGTAAAGAAGTTCTTCCTAATATCCAAACTAAACCTCTCCTGGCGCAACTTTAGCCCATTCCCCCGTGTCCTGTCACCAGACTCTGCAGCCACGAGTTCCTCACTTGAACTATGAACTGAGGAAAAAAATCCAACCCCCTGCTTGCTGCTTGCTTAGCTCGGTGGTCCAAGCCACAGGGTATAACTGGTTGCTCATCACTCCCAATGTCACCAGCCCCCACGAATTGTCCCTGTTCCCCAGCTGAAGTGTCCTGGCTGATGTGGACTGCCCAACAGGCAGAGAGGTCATGCCCACATGGGTGTTACTCACTCGTCCCGGGTGTAACACGGGTATGGGAACATCTGCACATAGTTGCCAGGCTCCACCACATCATGGCCAACAAAAGTGTTGATGAGGGCACGCTCCATCATGTCTGGGGAGTAGGAGAGGCCAGGCTGAGTGGGCGGAATGGGCAGGGATGGGGAGCATGGTGGGGCAAGGAGCTGGCACTCACCCTGGATCCAGACAAAGCCATAGAGGAAGTAGAAGCGGCCACCAGTGTTGGGTCCGGGCCGCCAGTATGCACGCCGGATCTCATTGGTCTTCTCCGTGAAGCTGGAATTCTGCCGGATCTTGTACATGACGTGCGGGGGCAGTGAGCCATCCCTGTTGGTCTGGAATATCACACCTGGCAGTGGAGAAGCGAAGAGCCTGGTAGCACTGCAGGAGATGGCCACACCGGCCAGCCCATGGTGACAGGCAGGAATGCAAGGATGGCCAGGACCCCAGGCTCAGCATCTCGCAGCAGAGGGCGAGACAAGGACTACAATGGCCAAGGCTGGTGCTCATGTCCCATTGTCACACTGACTACAGGCACCCGTGGTGGGCAAGCCAGGACAGTGGCAGGGAGCTGTGCTTGTAGGGGCTCAGCCAGGATCAATGCACAGAGCAGAGGGAGAAGCAAGGTACTCGAAGAGAGAGCTAGCACACTTGATCCACTCATCCACCCAACACATGCATGAGGCAGCCAATGTCCCAAAGCCAGTGGCCCCAGGTCTGGGTGATGGCTTCAGACATGGCTGCAGGGACCCCTACAAAGGGGCTGGTTCCCAAGGGACGTACTGGCAAAGACTGTGACGTTGTCCTGGTAGGCCTGGTTCAGTGTGTAGTTGACGATACTCTCCTCATCTGGGAAGCCCTTGAAGATGTCCACACTGACCTGGTAGGAGGGGAAGGCCAGGCAGATCTCATCACCCCTCATGGTTCTGGTCATGGATCCCATACCCCCTCTATGGCATGTGCCCCCCCCAGTGACCACACAATTGACCTGAAACCCAGCAGAGGATGGGCACCTCCACTGTTGACATCTCCCACAAAGCTTGTGACACCAGAGAAGCCACCGTCTCCTCTCTAGGTCTCCCAACATGTGGCCTGAAGGAGATCTGAGCAGATCTGACCCCTCTTTGGCCCTGCAGAGCCCAGCTGTGGGTGGTGGGTGATGGGCAAAGTGCCTGCATGTCCATAGATGGGTGCAGTCTCACCTTGGCCATGAAGTGGACCCAGCCACAGGCAGCATTATCAATAGTGTCCAGCTGCTGAAGCAGGACACTGGCATTGGGCAGTGAGAAGTTGCCGTTGAGAAAGTTGCGGAGAAGGTCATTTTCGGAGACATTCAGGATCTCTGGGTGCTTGTGGAGGTCAGTGGTGAACTGGAACAGGGAGGAAGACATGGAGGACAGAAGTTGGGGTACCCCTGCCACTCAGCACTGCCCTCCCTGTGGACACAGATGAGACCAACCCTTTCCTAATGCTCCTCCTGTGGACAGCAAGACAGCATCTGCCCTGCACAGGGAACCAGCTTGGTTCTCACAAGAGCAGGGTAGGCATTCAAGTAGCACCTGAGCACTCCATGTGTGGAAGCTAAGGGGTATCTGGGGGCAAGGAACCCCTTTCCTGCCCACGGGGCAGTAACCTAAAGCAGGCTCAGTCCCCACAGCACTACCCTACCTGCTGGAGCCAGCGGATGCGTCTCTGCAGCCTGCCCTCTTCCAGGTAGGCCCGGATCTCAGGTGATATGTTCAGCCATGCCTTGGCATAGTGGGTGACATTGCCCACAAAGGCAAAGGTCTCGTTGGCCTGTGGGGTGGAAGGTCATGCCATGGTAAAATGCTGGGTTAACCGCTCTCCAGGACAGTGCCACCCTAGCACCCATGGAGGTACCAGCCCACCGCCTTGCAGGTGCTTTCTGGCAGCTGGCTCCCTCCTGCCTGCTTAGTTCCAGCCCCCCAGTCCTCCTGAGCTCCTTTGGGCATGGATGTCCCTTGTGGACTGGGCTAGTGGGAGCAGAAGCAAAGGGGTCCTGGACTCTGCACCCTCATGAGCTGAAGCCCTCACCTTCAGGATGACCTTGTCCACTTCGGTACCCACAGGAGCATAAAGAATTTTGGGGTTGCTGGTCATAAGATGTACGAGGAGTCCTAGGTTTCGCTGTTCCTTGCTGGTGAAGCCAAGAGAGCTCATGTTGCCCTGCTTCAGTGCCTCAGGTTCAATTGTCCTGTAAACACAGTCCAGGCTGCAAACTCCACTCCAACCCCAGTATCCCTCCCTGCAGGCAGCCCTGTGGCAGAATTCCCACCAAATCCCATGCCAGTGAGGTGCTGCCACAGTGCTGCCTGGTGTGGGGAGTTTCCCCTGGCAGCGGCACAAAGACGTGGTGTGGCACCCACAACATGCATACTCAGTGAGGGACAAGTCTGCCCCTTTACCGTTTAAAGAAGCAAGGTGGGCTCCCCTGCACCCCACCCCAGGAAGGGAGCTCACAGCTCAGGCAGTTCCCAGGCCCCATTCTCCTCGTGGGACTCCTACCGGTTGTTGCCACAAAGGATGGGTTGCAGACCAGCCCAAAGCTGCACAAAGGCTGAGAACTGCCCCTGGGGGTTGTCACCGCCAGCCAGGTCCCCCCTGGCACCCTCCTCTTCCACCGTGGCATTGCTGGCCGTGGCATTAGCGCTGGCCCAGCCAGTGCTGTTGGCGGTAGGTGGTGGAGCCTTGCTGGTGCAGGCTCCTCTGGGCAGGAGCCTGGCCAGTGCTGAGAGGATGTCCATGTCACGGAGAACCTTCTCCATCTCCATGAGGTCCTCTAGAAGCGTGCGGAGCTGGTGCTGGGCTGCTGTGCTGTTCACCTCATCCAGTTGCAGCTGTGAAGACAAGCAGGCAATAGGATTACGCACAGCCAGGGCACCGGAGCAAAGGGGCCCTGCTCGCCTGCTGCCAAAAGGAGGGGATTAAGGGGGATTCCAAGTGATGACGTTCCTATTCTTGGTTAAAAGGTTGGAGCTGTGTCCCAGACTCATCATATTGCATCCACAGCAATCAGACAGCAGGAGCACAGCCAAATACTGGCAGGGTCTTGCTGGGGAACTTGAGAGAAGTGTCTGTCAGACAAGGATGGAATGAGGAGGAGGACCTCAGACACAGCCTCAATGAGCTGTGCCACCAAGGGCATTGTAGGCGCCACAGAAAGGTGCAGACCCTGCTGGGACACTCTGCGAGGATGCTGTGGATACCCAGTATAGCTCTGCCCCTCATCACATCTAACAGGAAGTGCCAGAGTGGGTGCCAGCAGGGGGACATCATCTGGGGTCCCACTGGAGCTGTGAGGACCATCCCCAGCAGGCCGTGGAGCTAGACAAGGGAGATGCCCACGTGGGGTAAGGAGTGGCCAGGCCATGTACTGATGCATGTCACAGAAACCAGGGCTGGCAAAGCATCCCAATGCAGCCCCCAGCAGTTAGGGAAGAGCAGTTTGGGACACAGCCCTGCCCCATGGCTCACCCTACACCCCAGGGCCACAGCTGCCAGCCCCACTATTCACCAGCTCCTGCAACCATGCCCCAGCCCCGTTCTTACCCTGCTGATGATCTTGGGGACATCCAGCTGGTCCCGCAGCTCAGCAGCCAGCAGGGCGAAGCGCTCCTCGCGGGCTGCCCGGCTGCCATTGCATGCCAGCACACGGTATGCCTGCAGCAGCGGCTGCTGGCTTGGGGCCACGCGCAGGAGGCGGTGCAACGTCCCAGAGCTCTGCTCGCACGTCAGCTGCTCCAGCACTGGTGCTGTGAAGAGAACACCCTGCAGGGCAGGGAGCTGTGGCTGAGCTGCCCCAGTGAGGGCACCGCAGCCGTGCCCCTCCTCACCCCAGCCAGGCACTCACCTCCATCTCAGTGACGAAGGCCTGGGGGCTGTAGGAGCCTGTAGGTGCTGTGGTGGCACTGGCAAGGCCCAGGGCCTCGGAGAGCAGGCGGAGCAGCGCTGGCCTCTGCAGGGCTGTGGAGGGGTTGCGCAGTGCACTGTGGACCAGCCCTTCCCGCAGGCTCCTCCAGCCGCTGGGGAGGCTCTTCTACAAGAGGACCAAAGAGGGTGTCTGGGAGTGTCGGGGCTCGCCAGTGTCTCCCTTCATCCCAAGCACATGTGAACAGACCCACAGCACCCACATCCAGAGTCTTCACAGAAGGGAAGGAAAAAGGGGGCATGCAGATCTGGGGGAGCACCATCCTGGGCAGGGCATGGGGCTCAGTCCTCACAGCCAAGAGCATCCCAGTCACAGGGGGTAATGTCTTCCTCCTCTCCTCCAGGCAGTGCCACCACCCATTGCTGTGGGAAACTGAGCTGTGGGCACCGGCCCACCTCAAAGCACTTGGGGAATTGGTAGCAGCACCGCAATGGGACCGAGCTCTGGACATCTGAAAATGTCCCATCACATCCCCTCTGCCTGGACAGATAACTCTAAACCATCCTGCATGCACGGCAGAGCTAGGCAGGCCAGTGCAGAAGTTATGTGGAGGACAAGCTCTGCCCCACTGCATCTCCTGCACATTCCTCACCTCCAGCTGTGAGATCTTGTCACTGGGTCCAAACCGATACCACAGGTCTTGTTCATGGACATTGTGCGGTGCCAAAGGAGAGGACCCAAACAACAGGTGGTATACCTGCACCAGGGACGGGAAAAGGCTGCTGAGCATGCTAAAAGCAGAAGGACACCACTGCCCAGCAGTGCCCTGGCACAGGGTAGGATGAGTCCCTGCTGGGTGCCTGCTGCCCCCCCCCCCCCACGGGTATAGCAGTCAGGGCTCTGGTTGGGACGCACCTGCCCGCTGCTGCAGTGCAGCGCCCTGCAACCCCCATGCCATCACCCACCTCCCGCAGGTCGATGCTGGAGCCCAAGAGGAGCTCGGTCGTGCCGTTGGGGAGGGACAGGTTCTGCGTGAGGAAGCGCTGCAGCTCACCCTGGTCCTTGGCTGCCCACCCCAGTGTGAAGCCAGACCCTGACAAGGAGCAAAGCAGGAGGTCAGAGCAGCCCATGATCAGAGGGGACACAGCCTGGCCCCACGCATGGACATCTCATAGCTGGCCTTGCCTGGCATGCAGCCATGAGGGGCAGTGGCAGGGCACTGCCACATTGCTGGGCACCCCGTGAAGGGACACCTCTATCCCTGGCAGGGCACAGCCTACCTGCTTGGCTGCTGAAGCGGGTCTCCATGGAGCTGGGCTCGCTGCTGCTGAGGGCCTCCAGGCGCCGACGCAGAGACTCCAGCTCCTCCTCCAGGCCCGGGTGGTCTGGGTCGAACAAGTTACTCTGCTCCACCACCTCACTGAGGTGCTCCAGGAGCTGCGTCACCCTGTAGGGAGCACAGCACAGCACTACTGCAGCTTCAGGGATGGAACACACATTGCCTAGGGGCCCAGCTGCAGCACCCAGACAGCATGGCCCCATGCTGCTGCACTCGTCTGCACTCTGAGCCTAAACATGTACCAGGGATGCAGAGGAGAGCTGCAGCACCTCCTGGTGTCCCCAGGGCCACCTCCTCCCAGCACAGTGCAAGGCACCTGGGATGCTGCAAGTGCAGGGGAGATCGGCTGAGATTTCCCCTGCTCCCTGGGGACAAGGGACTCTGCACACAAATGCATCAGATAACGCATGCTTCTGCACCTTCCCCAGTGGGATGTTGCCAGTGTGAGAACAGGCATGCTCTGCACATGTGCATGTGTGTACATGCAAGCAGGCATGTGTGCATGCATGTGTACATATGTGCATGTCCATGTGTGTGTGCACATGTGCAAGACTAGAAGAGTGCAGCAAGAGTGTGACTCACGTGGAGTTGGAGTACTGCAGGAAGCCGAACTCATCACGCTGGCCATCAGGACACAGGGACTGCATGATAGGCAGGATCCCAGCCGAGGTGAGTGGGGCCGCCGTGTAGAAAGCTGGAGCCAGTGAGAGAGCATAGAAGAGGCGGGGGAAGGCAGGGGTGGGAAAAAGGAGAGGCAAGGGCAGGTCGGGGCCACCGGAGAGACAGACACTCAGTTCAGAGAGAAACGCTTACTGCGCCCTGCAAGCCCCGGGGGACGTTGGGCAGCTAAGGTCAGAAGTTTGCAGCCTTCCTGTATGGCCACCAAGACTGTCCCTGCTGGCAGCCCCTTGGGGCTGGGGGCAAATCTTGCCCACCTCCACAGCCACCCCAGTATGTGCCACCTTGCCTGTGCCCACTCCCCCCCAGATGATGGTGGCCACTCGGCCCCAGGATGGCGCTGACTTCTGACACTTGCCCACGCAAGTGCCACCAACTTCCCCCGGCCTCTTGGCTGCTCTTGTTAGTAACCTCAGAGGCACAGCTGCATTTCCAGAGGAAGAGAAGAAGGAAGAATACAACAGGGAAGAGCTGTCACCCACAGGCCAGGGCCCCTCTTGAGACCCATCCTCCTTCCCACCCGTCTGCCCCGACGTGAGACTGCTGGAGGTGAGAAATGGAGACACGGTGAGGGGGGAGATGGAGAAAATGAGGAGCAGTGAGGAGACAGCAAATGTTCACCCCCAGACAGGATTGAGCCTTCATCAGCCGCAGCCTTTCCCCCTCATTCCCTGGGCAGGGCAAGCACAGCAGCCTGCACGGATCCCTCCTGAGGGGGACCAAAGGCTACCACTGGGCAGCACCTGGCAGGGCTGGGTGGGGTTAGCCCTTGACCCACCGGTGCCCCTGGTTAGAGGTGGGTCAATGTTGTTAACACAGCCATGACAGGAGAGCTGGTGAAGACAGGCTTCTGGGCACAAATGGGAACAGACCAGGGCAGATGTGGCCAGGCATAGATAGATGGGGCAACAGCCTGCTTGAGGCACACGATGGTTAGGCTCCATGCTGGAAGCTGTGCCACGGTGAGGTGACAACACTAGCATCTGGGTGACCTCTTGCTGTCCTTCTGGTTCCTTCTACTCGTGCTGTGTCCCAGCTCCGTCCCAGCTGCGATGGCCTAGGACAGGGACCCGGTGGCAGGGGACCAGAGCTGCCTCCAGACCGGCTGCTTTGGGGACAGCCGGTGGGACACAGGCACAACGGGGCAATCATGAGCTGCATTGGAGCCTGCAGGCAGCAGGGTTTGCCCCAGGAGAGAGGCAACAAGATGGGACAGGGGAGCCTCTACCAGCAGGCCTGGCATGTCCTCTGCAGCCCAACCAGCCAAGGCCACAGCCATGAGTGGCCCCAGCACCTGCTAAACTCAGCCTCAGCAAGGAAAACCCACTGGAGGCAGTGTCTGGGGCCGGCACAGGCTGGTCAGCAACAGTGGGGGCCAGAGCCAGGGCCATGAGGGCCACAGGTGACTGGCACAATGTGGGTAGGCAGGCAGGGCCACACCGCACTGCCCAAGCTCATCTTCACCAGCCAAGGAGGGAGGAGGAAGACAACAGGTTACAGAGGTGCTGATTAGGCCAGAGTGAGCTGATCCAAACCGGTCTCTTTCTCCCCAAAAATTTTGCTGGCAATGGCAGGGGAAGGAGAGAGGCACCCACCCATCCAACCAACTTACAGACTGGAGCATGCAGTAGAGGCATGGAGGGCAGGCGGGCAGGGGTGATGGTGGGAAAGAAAAAGAAAACGTGAGAGAAAAGAAAGAAAAACCAAACCAAAAAAACACAACACAGAACACATATCAGCACCAGGGCAGGAATCAGGGCAGCACCGGCCACCCTCAGCTCATCCCCTATGCTCCTCAGCTGGGCTCTCCCTCGCCAACATGTGCTCAGACCACTGTCACATTGGGCCATGGCTGCCAGCTGCCGGCGCCTCTCCTGGCTCCGCTGTGCTGCCCTGAGGCATCTGTGCCTCTACCCATGGAAGGCATCCACCTAGGGAGGCATCTTGTGAGGCATCTTGCTTCCACACAAAGGCCAGGCAAGCTCTGCGCTGCACCTCCTCCTGGCAGTGTGGTACCCGTGGAGCTCCAGCTGTGCATCTCCGGGGCACCCTGAGCTCCTGTCCCACCAATTTGCTGGCCTCACCCTGGCCCCAGCAAGCCTGAGTCCCCCTGAGGCAACGCATGGAGCTACACACAGAGCACATCCCCCTGTCCCTTCCCAGAGCCTCCCAGCTGCTCTCCTGGTGCTGGGGGGCACTGCAGCTCTCCCAGAACCACCCAGCCCCACCACCCCTCTGTCCCACAAATGCCTTGGAGCAGAAAGAAGATGTCCCTGCTGATGGCATCTGAAGGCTGCTTGGTCCTGGCCAGCCCCAGGAAGCTCCCTTGGCAAGGAAGTCCTATTGCTCTCCATCCCATCTTCTGCAACAGCACTTGTCTGCAGCCCTTCCTCTAACTTATGTCCCCAAAAGGCTCCTCTGGGTCCCTGCCAGCTGTCAGAGTGTCCTCCTAAGCTCCAGGCTGTTCATGGGGACAGCTGCTGGAAAAGCTCCCCAGTGCCTCGGGGGGGGGGCTAGACTGCCCCCAGGTGTGGGTGACCCAGGCACCACCAGATCATACTCACCTTCCTTCACAGGGATGGTTGGCTTCTTCTGCCGCAGTCCCAGGAGGATGAAGAAGAGCACCAGTGGGATGAAGATCTCAAAAGCCAGCACCCACTGCAGATGACACAAAGCAGAGGGACTATAACAGCCAAGGACAGGACCTCCACCAAGGAGAGGCATGAACAGGATGAAGGTACCTAGGGCAGCCCCTGCCCCATGCCCCAGTGCAGTGCAGCACTGTGCCCATGTCTTCCAGGTGGGTGGTGGCACCACCATGGCTGAGACACCTGAAGTTCTCCAGCTAGTCCCTGCCCGCATCCTGCCTGTTCCATTCTGCAGGGAGAGCATTGCCAGGGGGCACCATGGGACAGGATGGGCCCATCAGACAGTGTGCTAGGGCATGAGCCCAGACCCTGATGGGCCACCACAGCTGGAGCTGCCCAGAGCAGACAACAGCTCCAGGTCCTTGTGGCCTGCGAAGAGCCACAGGCACCCTCCTGGCAGTGCCCTCCCAGCCAGCAGCTGCCTGGTCATGACATCCCCTTGTCCCCACTGGGTCCCGTCCCTGCATTTGGCCTGGCATGCCCAGCATGCCCCTGCCCTGTGTGATTGCTCTGCTAGTGGAGCCAGGCCCCAGGGAGCTCCCAGCCCCATCCCACCTGTGAACCCAATGTAGGCAGCAGACTTCAGTGCTGTTGGGGTGAGGAGACATTCAATCAGGACCTGGCACCACCTCCATGTGTGACTGGGGGCAGTGCAGGGGATCCCAGCCTCCTGGCACCCCCTCTGTGCCTTCCCAGAAAGCAACAGCCAGACAGGATTTTCAACCAGCTGCATATGGCAAATTGCTGCAAATCCCCAGGAAACACTGACCCCAATAGCACAGGGAGCCCAGGCTGGGCTCCATGCCCAGAGGCCCTGGGGATGGGCACCACTGCCTTCAGCAACCCTGTAGAAGCAGGTACAGCTGTTGCTGGTTTGTACCAAGAGTGCTCAGACCACAAACACAGCCCTACTAGTGCCCCTACAAGCAAGCACAGGAGAAATACCACAGCTGGGGAAACTGAGGCACAGAGAGAGGTGAGTCAACCTCAGCTCACTCCAGGGCCAGGCCAGACCCCAGGCACACTGGAAGCCAGCCACACAAATCCAGCTGCATTGGCACAGGAACCAGGAAAGCTCTTCCCACTCCTCGCTGCTGCCCGAGCTGGGGCTGAGCTGAACCCATGCTGCCCCCCAGGGCCCCTGCTGGTGCTGAGCCACAGCCCCTTTGCATTCAACCCTGGCACCCAACTGCAACAGGCAAGGAGCAGCTCCTGGGAAGCCAATGGCAGCTCCCACCCTGCTCCTGCACAAGCCCAGTTTCCTGTGTGCTGGCCACCTCCTGGGAACAGCCTGCCAGTGGGACAGGCTGAGCACCTCAGCACAGCTGGTGCCAGCCACACTTCTTGGGCACCTGTGGGGTGAAGGCAGCTTTATACCAGGAGAAGGCAGCTTCATGCCAGGCAGCCCCTGCCCTCTGCTTCAGGACCAAGCAGCCATATGCCTCCAGGCTGGGGTCAGATGTGCTGGAGAGCAGGAAACAGCCACCACATTCAGCCTGGGAGCCCGGGAGCAGCCCCTGCTGCCCATTTGTACCAGCAGATTCACCAGCTGAACTCATAGGGCACCTGGGTGACCTCTGGATGTGCTCCCTGGAGCAGGTCTGTCCCACTGCCCTCCAGACACAGAGCAGCCAGGCCCCCAGCACGTCTCACCAGTCCTTCTTGGAGCAGTACCCTTCCAGTGCACCCTGCACATAGCTGCAAAGGATGAAAGCAGCAACTCCACATAGGAATCAGGGAATCATAGAATGGCTTGGGTTGAAAGGGACCTCAAAGATAATCTAGTTGCAACACCCCTGTCATAAGCAGGGAGGCCACCCACTACATCAGGTTGCTCAGGGCCCCATCTAACCTGGTCTCGAACACCTCCAGGGATGGGGCATCCAGAACTTCTCCTGGCAACCTGTTCCAGTGTCTCACCACCCTCTGAGTGAAAAATTGCCTCCTAATCTCTAATCTAAATCACCCCTCTTCTAGTTCAAAACCATTCCCCCTTATTCTGTCAATTTCTGATTGAGCAAGGAAATGTTCTCCACCTTTTTTATAAGCCCCTTTCAAGTACTGAAAAGTTGCAATGAGGTCTCCCTGGAGCCTTCTCTTCTGTGGGCTGAACAGCCCCAGCTCTCTCAGCCTGTCTTCGTAGGAGAGATGCTCCAGTCCCTTGATCATCTTTATGGCCCTCCTCTGGACCCACTCTAACAGCTCCACATCCTTCTTGTGCTGGAGGCTACAGACCTGGACGCAGTACTCCAAGTGGGGCCTCACAAGCGCAGAGCAGAGGGGCACAATCACCTCCCTCAACCTGCTGCCCATCCCTCTGTTGATGCAGCCCAGGATACAGTTGGCCTTCTGGGCTGCCGGTGGACACTGCTGGTTCACATTGAGCTTTTTAATCCACCAGAACCCCCAAGTCTTTCTCTGAAGGGCTGCTCTCAATGAGTTCTTCTCCCACTCTGTACTCATGTCTGGGATTGCCCTGTCCCAGGTGCAGCACCCTGCACTTTGACTTGTTGGTACCTTAAAGAAGGCCATAACGAGGTAGGGATTGCTCTGTTCTCCCATGTGCCTGGTGATACAAGGGGGAACAGGCTAAAGTTGCACCAGGGGAGGTTTAGGTTGGATATTAGGAAAAAACTCTTTACCAAAAGGGTTGTTAGGCATTGGAATGGGCTGCCCAGGGAAGCAGTTCTGTCACCATCCCTGGAGGTATTTTAAAAGACGTTTAGATGCAGAGCTTAGGGATATGGTTTAGTGGAGGACTTGTTAGTGTTAGGTCATGGGTTGGACTAGGTGATCTTGGATGTCTCTTCCAACCTAGATGATTCTATCATTATGTGATTCTGTTGAACCTCATTAGGTTCATGTGGGCCCACTTCTCTTGTTTGTCCAGGTCCCTTTGGATGGCATCCCTTCCTTCTGTTGTATCAACTGCACCATTCAGCTTGGGGTCATCTGCAAATTTGCTGAGGGTGCACTCGATCCCGCTGTCTATATCACTGATGTAAACAGTACTGGTCCCAGGACAGACACCGAGGTACACCACTCATCACCAGCCTCCACTTGGACGTAGAGCCATTGACCACCACTTTCTGGGTGCGACCTTCAAGCCAATTCCTTATCCACTGAACGGTCCACCCATCAAATCCATCTCTCTCCAATTTGGAGATGGGGATGTCATGTGGGACCATGTCAAAGGCCTTGCAGAAGTTGAGGTAAATGACATCGACTGGTCTTCCTTTGTCAACTGATGCAGTCACTCCATCATAGAAAGACACCAGATGGGTCAGGCACAAAAATGGGAAACAGTTTTGTTTTGTTTTTAATACAGGGTTTTAAAATGAAAGTGTCTGCCTGGAAAGACACAGTCCGTAGCAGGTGACAGACAGGCCTTTCTGTCTCTGATGGCAACGCCTCTTCACCAGCCTCAGCCAGGGGCTAGAACTGCTCAGCTAAAAAACAATTCTGCCCAGCAAAGGGCAGTGAGCAGCGGGATCCCTCTGCCCGTATCCCATGCTGGTGCATGGCCATGGCCAGGAGGGTCTGTGGGCAGGGCATGGCTGCATCAATGGGTGCTGCACCCACAGGTGCTGCTCAAGGGCCTCGCTGCAGCCCCAGCAAAGCTCCCTGCAAAGCTTCCTCACTGCCCACTCCATGCTGGGAACCACTGATTTGGAGGGATGAAGAGAATGGTGGAACAAGGGCTGGAAGGGACAGGGATGTGGGGTGCTGCAGGAAGGAAGCCAGGCTGCCTGGGAGTGGTGCCAGGGATGGGGGGATCCCTGTCTGTGTGGCACCACTGGTCCCAGGCACCACTCCCACTGTCACCGCCCCTGTGCCCACGCCTGCCCCCCTCCCCTGCCTGTTTACCAGGCGCACAATCGTGCCTCTGTGCACACACGGGTGCTGATCTGTCCTTCTACCACCACCCCCAACACCCTGTGTTGTGCCCGTACCAGGCAGGGCTCCTTTGGGGACTGTTTGGTCCTTGTTGGCGAAAGGAAGCGCCTGTTTGTTTTTTTTGTTGTTGTTGTTTTTTCTTTAAAGCAGGTCATTGACCTTTTGCTTGGCTCCATCTCCAGAACAAACCATAAATGGGACCAGGCAGCAAATATATCCCCCATCCCTGACCCCAACCCCAGAGCAGCACTGCGCACCCCCCATGCACTGCCATGTTCCTCAAGGGCTGGGTGCCCCTGGCACAGGCAGAGGTGGTGGCAGAGCAGGGCTCACTAACCCACACTGCAGGGACTGATCCCGTCCCTTCAGCCCCAGGCTGCCCACACAGTGCTGAACACTTTGGGCATGGAGTCAAGGCTGCCTCACACCCAGAGAGAGAAGAGGTGGGTGCTCTCTCCTCCAAGCCCAGCACATGCTCCGAGCCCTGTCACCCAGCCCATGACACAGGGTACTGCAACGCCACCCACAATCCGGCCTCATCTCCTCCAGACTCTCCCACCCACAGCTGGACACCAGGGTCCCCTAGCATCACCCGGGACACCTACACTAAGAGAGTGCAGAGGAAACAGCGACTGCTCCATACTCTGCCCAGCCCTTCCCACAGCCAGGTTATGTGCTAGAGTGTCTCTGCCCACCCACAACAGGGCACAGAGAGACACAGGCAGGTAAGGGGGCCTGCCCATAGGGAAGGAACCCTGTCCCAGCAGAGCCTCAGCCCCCCACTGGGGTGGCACCCAGCAGGGCCACCTGCCACCAGAGCAGAGAGTGAACATAGTGCCAGCAGGGGTCACCACCTATGGGTGTGGAACACTGGAGGACACAGCGAGAGCATTTTGGAATTGCACAGGACTTACTGTGGGAGAAAGCACAGGCAGAGAAAGTTATGGATCTGGTGGACCAGGAAGCGATGGTACAATAAACAGATGGATAAAGGAGTAAACACAGTGCAAAACTTCAGCGCCAGGAGGGATGCAGGTCCCAGGGTCCCTGTGCCTGGGTGGCAGCAATGGGGCAGGCCTGGTTGGGGCGGGTCCTGAACCCTGCTGCTGGAGGGATCCAGCCCATAGATGCGTATAACCCCCTTCACAGGCAGGCATCCACCTCAATTGGCCAGAGGGCTGAACAGGATGAGGCCACCAGTGCTGTGTTCACATGAATGTGGGGCACCTGCCCGTGATCCATGCAGCTGTGGAGGAATGTACATATACACATGCCATATAAACAGTGCATGTGCGGGCCGGGCCCATGTGCTCAGCCTCACGCTCCTGGCTCCAGCCTGAAGCTCCGAGCCAGGCAAGCACAGGGGCTGGCACAGGTGCTGTTCGCATGGCACTGGCCAAGGCAGGCAGCTCCCAGGGGAGGCCACACAGTGCCCGGAGCACGGCACCCTGGCAGAATAAGTGCAGGGGCAAGAGGAGGGCACCGTGCTGGGGGAAGCACTGGACATAACCCATGGGACACGGCCAAGTGAGGGGCGAGAGCAAAGGGGCCAGCATGTCAGTGATCCATGCTGACAGGGCTGTAGTCCCCTTCCAGCCAGCACTTGGGACCAGTGCCACAGGCAGCTGAGGGACATGCTGCAGCCATAGGCTAGCACGGGCTGTGCGCTGTGCAGCCTGAAAAAGGTCTTCATCTGCCAAGCAGACACTGGACCATGGACTTTGGCAGGACAGCTTCACTGGTGTCCCCAGCTGCCCCAGTCCAGTTGCCATAGGACATATGTGGTTGTCTGCATACCTGGATGGCTGAGCCAGATGCCCCCTGCAGCCAGGCCCAGGACTGAGGCAGCTCTCTACGCCCACTGCTATATGTCAGAAGTTCACTCCACCCATCCTGCCTGCTCCAAGAAATCTTCCTAAGCCCACAGCCATCACCTTCAGCCAGCATGGCCTAGCAGTGGTACAGCCAGGAGCCTCCCCAGACTGGGACCAGGCAGCTGCCTCTCAACCACTTCTCTAACCCAAACCCTGTAGCAACTCCAGCAAGGTCCCCACACCGCAAAACTACCACACCAGCACCCTTCTCGAGCCCTGCTCTGTCACCAGGACATGGGGGGATGGCTGCTCCCCTGGCAGAAGCAAAGATATTTACTGGGCCTGATCCAGGCATAGTAGCACCACGTTACACAGCTCAATTAAGGCTGGCCTGCGGTGAGCCCCTGTTCTGAACCTAAGCGAGAGGGGCAGGGTTTGCCTAACCTCTTCCCTGGGGAGGAGGGAGGGAGCAGAGCCCTGCAGCTGCCATTTCCCCGCCAGTCTCTCCTGCAGGCCCGAGCACTGCCCACAAAGCAGAAGGTGACAGCCTGCAGGAGGCCCAGGGAACAGGGGTTCAGCTCCTAGAGAATCTACACCCCAACTTTAAAGACTAGAGAAAATATTTTAAGTGTATTGATGGCTCCAAACTTTAGTTGCAGCACCATCAGATACCTGCTTACTGAAAATACGGTCTTAGAGCTGAGAAGTACAAATGGGTTAAGCTGTGGTCCCTGTGAGAGAAGATTATCAGAGACCCCAGCATCCCAGCGCAGTGTTCAGAGCTGCACAAACCCACAGTACCAGAGAGGGGAAGCCAAGTGGAGCTCCCTGCCAGGCATGCTCCACATCCAGGGCCAGTTCTGTCGCAGCACCCCAGCAGGGATCCAGACACTGACACCCACTGGTGGTCACCACCTGGCTGAGCATCCCCAGCCCTGCTAGGACACCCAAAAGGCCATGTCTGGCCTGTGCCCTGACCCTTGGTGACTGCCCTCCAGCCTCAGTCTCTGTACCATGCTCCAGACAAAGCAGGGCCTGCTTCAAGCCATGGGGCCACCTGTAGTACAACCCTGGTCACACAAGGGCGACCAAGCCCAGTCCACTGGCCCATCCACTGGGTCTGGCTGCTCTTATCCCCTGTGTCTAGTCACAATTTCATCTGGCCCAAATTGTGCCCGTTGTCACTGATCCCACAGTCACCCCTGTCCACTCCTCATAACCTGCCTCTGGCTCTGCCCAGCAGACAGCACTGGCACTGTTGGCTCCAGACAGCCTGGGGAAGCTGGAGGTCTTGATGTGTCTGGAGGACAAGGAAATCCCTGCCTGAGTTTGCTGTAGCCTCTCATGACCCCAAGATGGGAGCCACAGGAGAGCAAAGGACAGCTCCTCCCCTGTGCCAGCCCCACAGAATCACAGAATGGCTGAGGTTGGAAGGGACCTCTGAAGATCATCTAGCCCAATCCCCTTGCCAAGCAGGATCACCTAGAGCACATTGCACAGGATGGCATCCAGGAGGGTTTTGAGTTTCTCCAGAGAAGGAGATTCCACAACCTCTCTGGGCAACCTGTTCCAGTGCTCTGTCACCATCACAGTAAAGAAGTGAGAGGGCACTGCTGTCACTGAGTGCCAGCAGGAAGGGTCCATCAGGATGTGGCATCAGCGACAATGCTGGACCAGCTCCTGGGCTGGCTGCAGCACTGCTCCCTGGTGGGTGTCAGTTCTCAGCACCCAAGCCCCTACCTCTCCACCTCCTCTCTGCACCCAAACCAACACCTGCAGAGTGGGAGACCAGCTTAAGCCACCTCCCAAGCAGTCCTGGCATCACAGCAACACGTTTGCTCCCCCCAAAGCACAAGCTCTGCCATGCATGGACCTTGGATGTGAGCCCTGCTGCACATGGAAAGGCTGAGGCTCAGGCACAACACAGCATCCAGTGTTTTTGTTTTTTTTTCAGGCACAACACACGCCCAGTGTCCACCTTCCCACTGACAAGAGGTGCCTGGCCTTAGCACAGGCTGGATGGTGTCAGTGCCTGCAGGGCCATGACCACACACCAGTTCAGGGGAAGGCACTGCCTCCCTCTCTACTTTGTGGGAAGGGAGAGGCCGTGGAGCGAGGCAGAGCCCTGCGCACACTCGCAGCCCTGGCTGCAGGGGAGGAGGAGGGCAGCAGCTTGTGCCGTGGCTGTGAATTGCTCTGCAACAGGTGCCCTTGCCAGGCCAAGCCTGGCCACACTGTCCCTGTGCTGTTCCTGCACCACCCCTGCAGCAATGCGCGAGCAGCCTCCTGCTGTGGTGGTGATTCACGGGGATGCTGCCTGGCAGAGCTGCGCCAGCACTGGCCCAGCCTGTGCGTACCACCCCCGCCTCCCCAGCACCAGCTGCAAACAAAGAAGGGGGCAAAGAGCATCCTGAGTCAGTGCAGAGCCCAGCCTGATCAAACCCCACCCAAGGCTGATCCCCGCTCCCATCCAGCACTGGGAAGAAGCTTCTGGGAGCTCCTCGTCAGGAACAGGGTGCTGTGGCCCCAGGCCTGTGCAGTGTCCTGGTACATGCATTGCTGCAGCAGGTCCCAAATGGCCAGGGTGAGGCTCAGAAGCAGTTCCTGGAATCTCAACTCCTCTTTACCATTCCTCCAAAAGAGTCCTGTGCAGCCAGCACTTTCAAATAACATAAAATAAAACACAACAGCACCCTTCCATCACTGGCACCTCAAAGCTGGGAACTCCAGCAACACTTGCTTTCTTGTCCCAGACATGTTTGCACAGAAAGCAACCGGGAAAGATGGCCAAACACACTTGGCTCTACCCTCACACAATGCCTGGGGTAACTTGAGTGTTCACCTGTTCACTTTACATCCTGTGTAGGTTTAATTAACTATTGACAGTTATCTGAGAGCCCATCCCTAAAGATACACACGGCTTTGCTCACCCCCAGTCCCAGCAGAGTCAAGGTGCCATAGGTCATGGATTTTTCCTTTATGTGAAGAAATCCTCAAACCTGCACCGTTCAGGACTGCTGAGCATCTGCACCCAATAATTGTCTGTGCTTGGGACAGGGGGAGCTCTGGCTTCACTCCATCCTGAGGTGATGCTGTTCTGCTCAGAACTCCAATGCCCCAGGACTCCTGCCTCAAATTCTACCCTAGGAAGAATAAAAATCACAACCAAACCCCCAAATAGCCCCTAGAACGGATCAGCCACTCCAGGCAGTCAGAGACTCCCACTGATTGGGCTCAAATCCTTACATGGGTGCTACGACACAGCCAAGGTACCAGCTTAGCACCACAGGTACTGCATGTAAGTTTGTCTGGTGATGTCCTTGCTCTTTGCCGGTTTCTTCCACAGATGAAGTGATGTCGAGCTCTGGTATGCTCCTGCCCTGCTTTCCTCACTGCTTTTGTTTGGAGCCATGGATCCTGTAGTTGGCCCAGCTCCTCTGCCTCCTCCCTGCTGAGCCCACACATAATGGCATGTCTCAAGACTGCAGCAAGGGTTTCTGACACCACCACTGCAGGATCTAGCTTCCAGGGCAAAGCAAGACCCTCCCTGGGAAGGGCTGGAAAGCAGAGTCAAAGAAGACAGTGACATGTTGCACAGTGGGTCAGGACCCTCTCCCACAGCTGCCTGATAGCACGGCCACCCTGCACAGGGCTGGCACTTGCCACTGCTACGTTCTCAAGTGGACAAGCTGAGCCCTAAGCAAGCGCAGAACCTGAGGAAAAAGTTTGTTTCAAAACTGCTGCTGTACCTCACTGGGGTGCTAACCTAGCTACAGCCCCCAGTTCTGGGTGCCAGGATGAAGGCAACTTTCTCAGGGCCACCAACAGTTCAGTGGCAGAGCAAGAGATTGGCCCCAGCTCTCCTGAGCCCCAGTGCCTGCAGCAACGGGCTCTGCCAAGCACAAGGCCTCTGCCTGGGAGATAAACCCTCCCTGTCCCCTGCCCTGCTGCCCCAGGGCTCCGGTCCAGGCATTACCAAGAAGGAAAGGACACTGTGGTTTGAGGCACGCACCCCAGTGCAGTGCCCCATGCCAACAGTCAGCTACCAGTAGAGCAAGGGCAGCCCAGGCACCACACTCCTTCCATGACAGCACCAGAAGTCCACCCATTCTCATCCCACCACCACCTCTGACTCCCCAGGGTGAACCTAAGCCAGGGAAGGGTCTTGTGCTCCTCCTCGCTTTAACCTCTGCCTGGCACCACTGGGTCAGCCCAAGGGATTCCGGGCTGGTTTCCCTTGGCGAGATGTCCAGCTCTGGATGGAGTATGGGCAAGGGCAGTATGGCCCCCCCCCCCCCAGCCCCCCACTCCCCGCAGAACAAGCTGCAGGGATCCACAGAGGTTGACGATGCTGGATTTTGGCAGAGGCCTGACTCTGCCCTAGCTTGCCAGCACCAGCCAGCTCTGCTCCCAAGCTGCTGGGAGGGTGCAGAGCTGCCTTGGGAGCAGGCAGGCTGTCGTCCTCATGCACGAGGAGAGTGCGAGGTGACCGCAGGACTCAAGATGCAGCAGGAGTTCAAGGAAGCAAGAGATCAGCTCAGGTGACATGCACAAGGCACCCGTGACTTCAGGACGCAAACGTCCAAGGGGCTGCACCAAACCCAGCCATTGACCATGCTCTCTGCTAGGGGCAGCTCTCTCTTTGGGATGGGGCAGCTGTTCTGCACCCTCATGTGGCATCACTGGGGGCAAGGACGTGCCAGCCCTTCCCCTGCCCCGCTCATATGACGGCCCCTGCATACAGAGGTGATTGGGCCCGGACTCCTCACTCTCCTCCTTGCCTGCCCAGCAGCCTGGGAGCTGGCAGCCACACTGCAGCTTTCTGCACTGCACTCCTGCACTGCCTGCAGAGCTGAGGAGGTATGGAGAAACGGATGCCCAAAAGATGTGTGCAGCCCCAGACTGTAAACCTGTCGGGCTTGGTGGCCAGGTTCAGGGCAGCTGCTGAGGGCCAGCATGTGCCAGTGGCAGCTTGAGACCCAACATAGTTGTGCCAGCCTGCTGGCCCTTGTGGACAGGGGTCTGTGACACACAGGGACGAGGCAGTCCCCGGCCACAACCATTTGGCTGCACTCAGGGCACAGGGTGGGAATGACTCAGCCGAGAGCATCACCCTCATCCACTGTGCAGGGGCTGCCCCAGTGGGCACCTGCCCATGGCACAGCCTCAGTCCGGTCCTGCCCGTGCCTTCCCTGGCCCAGCGTGCTCCTAGCAGTTTCCAGCACTCCATGTGCCAGGATGAAGTAGGGCCCAAGGCTCGCATGCTGCTGGCGAAGGAGAACACGCAGGATCAGGCCTGCAGGATATTTGGGAGGGAGAATAAGAAAGAGAATCACCAGCTTGGGAGCAGCAGCTCACTACCCTCCCCCATCCTCTAAAAATAACCAGCTCCCTCCGTGCCCAGCGCACCCCTCCCCCGGCCAGCCCACGTCCTTCGCGATGGGGTTCGGGGTTCCTCCTTGGCCAGGACCTTCAGCTGCCCTTCCCCACAGGCACCTCACCTCCAGCCCTCCATGCACGCAGGCCTTACAGACCCGCACTCTGTGAGGCAGTGCCTGCCTGCCCCAGCACCCCCCATCGCATCCCGCACCTGCCTGGCAGGATCAGGCCGGCCCTCCCCTAGACACACTGGGCAGAAGAGGCCAAGGAAGGGTTAAACCAGTTTCTCAACCCCAGCACACACAAATGCATGCACCAGTATGGATGTGCACCAGAACGGATGTGCACAGCGAGCAGTTCAAGCCAGTTCCACGAGCAGCCAGGTGGAGGTGGGAACCTGCCTCCTCTGCCACCTCTCTGGGAGCTGAGGAGGGGGCAGAGTAAAGACAAACCCCTGGGACAGACAAGGTTTCTCAACCTCACACCCAAAAAGCAGGAGCAGCTCTTTCCAGCACCCTAGGAAGACACAGCCCTGACCCACATACAATTTAGAAGCCTATTTATAGCATGCAAACATCAAGGACTTGGGAAGGCTCTCCCACACCAGAGACATAGCCCTTGGGACCAGAAACAGAGCTTCCAATGCTTCTGGAACCTGAGACAGGTCCAAGGTGGGGAGGGAGGAGCTGCACATGGTGGACATTTGGGCAGAGGGGAGAGAGTCTAGTCAGCAGCCCTGGACTCCTCATGCAGGCACCCATACACGGTGCTTGCCGCTGCCAAGGGCTTGGACGGCTCCCACAGGCAGGTGGTGGGAGCAGGGACAGGCGAGAGACCTAACTGTTGCTGCTACAAAACGTGCGCCACTGAGCTGCCCAGCCTGTGGCAGGGCACGCAGAGATGCCAGCAGCCGGGCAAGGAGGGGTGTTTTTCAGCTGCTCTGTGGGTTTATAAATAGACAGCATCCACACTTTCTCTCTCTGGCCCGCAAGGCAAGCAGACATCCCTAGATCTCTGCATCCACCACCACATGCATTATTCATCTCGAGCCTAACCGACAGGAAGAAAAGGGCTGCAGCAAGGGAACAGAGAGGACCGGCACCCAAAGGCGTCAAAAGCAGCCCCAAGCCCAGGACAGCCCGGCTCCAGGGCGCACGCAACGGCACGCAGGGAGACCGAGCCCCCATCCACGCACAGCCTACGGCCCCACGGGGCTGCCCTCCCGCCCACGCAGGCGGACGGACGGGCACGGAGAAGAGCCAGCCCCCCGCCGGGGACGAGGCTCTCTCCGCCCCGCACCCCAAGCCCGCACCGGGAGGGGGACGCGTCGCCTCGCTCCCCCCCGGCAGGGCTCGGCCACCCCGGCTTTCCCAGGACCGCAGAGCTGGCGATGCCGGCGCCCGCAGCACCGAGCCGGCCCGCGCCGGCTGCACGGGCGGAGCCGCCGCGGAGACTCCGGCGGGTCCCGGCCGGGGGCTGCCGCCCACCCCGCGGCCGCCGCCCGCCCCCCCC